>CM077233.1:23119650-23577150 GCA_039654775.1 Spinibarbus caldwelli | reverse complement strand
CTACAATTCTGATTTGGGGGCAGAATTCGGGGGGAAGTATTTTACTTTCATAGTTAGAACACGAATAAGTAAATGTCCACACATACACACAAACGCACATGAGTGCCATAACAGGACGAGATTGAGAGAAATTCAGGACAACCACACACACACAGAGAGAGAGAGAGAGAGATAGAGAGAGAGAGAGAAAGAGAGAGAGAGAGAGGCAGGTCTAGACCACATTGTCTGGCTGGAAAACACAGTCATGAAGCCATTGTAGAGCAACTCAGATTCTAGATAGAGAGCAGGAAGCAATTGATAAGATGTGTTCACACAGCACCCTGCTGTTGAAGTAAGAGTGTGTGTGTGTGTGTGTGTGTGTGTGTGTGTGTGTGTGTGTGTGTGTGTGTGTGTGTGTGTGTGTGTTCGTGCGTGCGTGCGCGTGTTTGTGTGTGTGTGTGTTTGTGTGTGTGCCAATCCCGCAGGGAGGAACTCAGAGGCCTCAGTGCAAATGAATGCAGTCAAGCTCTCTATCAGAGACCTGAAGCTTTTAGCACTGTCTGTTCAGCAGCCGTGTGTGTGTGTGTGTGTGTGTGTGTGTGTGTGTGTGTGAATCATTGTACAGCTGTTGTCTTAAAGATGTGCACACTTTGAGCTATCCATCTGGGAAATGCTTACATTAATCTATACTGAGAGTGACGTGGCAAAAGCTCTGCTATAGTCAATGAAGCTGTCTACACTGCAAGTGTGTGGCTAGTTTTGTCTCATCACATCGTTCGTTTGCACGTGTCACACTCCCTCAACGCACATACGATCACATACATTGACACTGTACTGTAAAAATCTCAGTTTCAGTTCATCACAACACCAGTATCACAAAAATACCACCCAAGGAGCACATTAATAAGACATCCG
Source organism: Spinibarbus caldwelli (assembly GCA_039654775.1). Classification (NCBI taxonomy): domain Eukaryota; kingdom Metazoa; phylum Chordata; class Actinopteri; order Cypriniformes; family Cyprinidae; genus Spinibarbus; species Spinibarbus caldwelli. Next base: position 23,576,256 of record CM077233.1, on the reverse strand, counting down.
ACCGAGGGATGAGTGGCTGGAGTATACAGTATCACAGACAAGTCAAGTCAAGTCACTATTATTTGTATAGCGCTTTTAACAATGCAAATTGTGTCAAAGCAGCTTTACATCAGCTTGATATAAAGCTGGGTGGCTTTACATCAGCTTTACAGTATTTAGACGGGGAAATAGTGTGTCGAAATAGTGTCATTCTCCTCTGGCCAGACAAAATCAGCCGTTTAAATCTGGGCTGCAGCAGAGTCAGATTGTGCAAAGGACTCATCTGATTCCTGTGGTCTTGTCTCGACCACAGGCATATTGTTTTATACAATAAAATACAGCAAATATTCAGGAAACATCCAGCATATCAGAGACAGCTGCTGCTGCTGTGGCAGAGCAAGTACCGAGACTTGCTACTGCCAATACATCCACAACATGCTGCTGTGAGCATGTAAGAAATGCTGCTGCTGCACATATAACATATATAAATAACCCCCATAGCATACATGATCCTCCCATATCAGATCTATGCAGGTGGAGCTGGGGAAGGTGGAGGATTTCTGGACTGCGCTGCAAACTGCTACCACAAACATTAGCCAAATATTTGAATGTTGAGCAGTGAGCTCATTGGCTACCGATACAGAAGAGAACCAATCGGCTGTGACATGTGATGATAATGTCATTATGCCATACTGAGTTATATCTATCGGACTGGGCCATCTAGAGTTTCATGCCAGAACTTTGTATTTGTGTACTAAATTTAAGCAAAAATATAGCAAAAACAGAAATATTTTGAAGTATTATATATTTAAAAAAATATTCCTGTGATGGCAAAGCTGCCAATTTTTAGCAGCCGTTACTCCATACTTCAGTGTCACACTAAAAAAAAAGAGTTCATTGTCAAATAAATTAACTTTCTATTAATCATAGAATTCTGAAAAAAAAAGTAGCACAGTTTTTTAAGATTGATAATACTAAGAATCATTATTCATAATTGAACAACAATAAAAAATGAGCAGAAAATCAGTATATTAGAATGATTTCTGAAGGATCATGTGACACTGACGACTGGAATAATGATGTTAAAAATTCAACTTTGATCACACATTACATTTTAAAATATATATATTAAAAATTTAAATTTTGACAGATTTTAGATCAAATAAATGCATCTTTGGGGAGCATAAGAAACTTCTATCAAATACTATACATATTTCCAACCTTCAGAGCAGTATTGTACATGCAAAATAAGAATTTGTGTCATGCTAACACAGTATTATATATGAGAGAATGCTCACTGATATGACATGTGCTGTAATTACAGTTATTAGAGGTATAATACTAGTGTCTCGATAAAACCCCCTTGTGAGAGAATCTCTAACCAGTTTGTCTCTTACTGGGCACAAGTTTATTTGTCAAATCTTAATTACTAGATAGTGGTTTTAAAAATGAGTGTAGAGTGCAGCATTTGTGTCATAACCAGGACACAAAAATGATGGGAGCAGTTTGGGTAGATGACAGCGTCTGAATCTGAAACCTTCAGATGACTCATATCCCCATATTTGAGTTACCGGAACCCCATATGAAAAAAAAGCGGTGACACTTTAGAATAGGAAACACTTATTCACTATTAACTACGACGTTTCCCTCAATAAATTCCTAATTTGCTGCTTATTAATAGTTAGTAAGGTAGTTGTTAAGTTTAGGTATTAGGTAGGATTAGGGATGTAGAATAAGGTCATGTAGAATAAGGCATTAAGATGTGCTTAAATACTACTAATAAATGGCTAATATTCTAGTAATATGCATGCTAATAAGCAACTAGTTAAGAGAACCTAAAATAAAGTGTTACCAAAAAAGCCACGTTAGCATCAAGTGGCGTGTGAGAATGTAACCAAATTTAGCACTCTATAACAAGTCTGACAAGCGTTTTCTCCTTCTGTGTGAGTGTAGCCTCTGTTTGGACAGTCTACTGCGGAGAATGCGGTTGAACTCTCATCCAGTTCGTACATGGCCAGTCTCATAAATGCCACAGCTGCCCAACCATATAATCACTGCCATGAAATATGCAGATATGTCACATTGAGCGTGAAAATTTCCTTAAAATGTCAGTTTACTTAGAGAAATATGAGCGGCTCAGATTCAGAGGAGGCTTCTGATTCTTTCGTGACAAGAAATATCCATTGCAGCCCAGATGCACCTCATCTTAAAGTAATTTTAAGGCCTACAAATTCATATATGCTTCCACATTGAAATGTGCATTTTTATTTTTTAGGTGTAGGAGGTGTACTGTTCTTCCTGTTTAAGAAGTAACAGGTAACACTTTACAATAAGGTTAATTAATTAACATTAGTTAAATACATTAGTCAACATGAACTAAGAAGTAACAATACTTCTACAGCATTTATTAATCTTAGTTAATGTTAATTTCAGAATTTACTAATGCATTATTAAAATCACGAGTTGTGCTTGTTAACATTAGTTAATGCACAGTGAACTAACATGAACAAACAATGAACAACTCTCACTGCATGAGAAGAGCTGTATACGAACCAGTAAACTCCTGTAAACACCGCAGAATTTCGGACAAATCTGGGAGTATTACTGACCCGACACAGAAATACCATGGGTCCATATACTTCCAGATAAGCACCAATTCTGAGGTATTCTTCCGTGCAACAGCCATTTTTTGCCATGGCAAGTAATCCCCTAAATGAAGGGGGTGTTCACACTTTTGTCCCACTGTGCCCTCCCCTTTTGGTCATTCATGTTAAACTGGATTGGTTGATTTGAAACTAAACCCACCCCTAGACTAGCCAGCTATAGAGCCACTGAGCACACAGACTTTCCTCAAAAGTCATTTCATTGCTAAACTTGTGATTTATCCCACCCAAAACCTTTGCAGAAAAGTGACTTTATTGGTTACATTTAGAATATATCCCTCCCAAAAACCTTACAGGTGAATGATGTGATTGGTTGCTGACCAGGTGGGCAGATTGATTGTTTGTCTTTATTAGGGGAAAATAGTAAATAGTATCCAAAACATGAAAACAGCCACAAAAGATTTCAACAGAAAACAAGATGTAAAAATACATCTACTTTGAATGAAAGATTTCAAACAAATGCAGTAAATAACACATGAAAGGAAGTGTCCCAGCAGACTCCATTCCTCATTGTAGATCCTGTGTGCATCCACATCAACAACATCTTCCTCATCTTACATTGAGCTCCACCATTTCTGTCCTCCACAATGCTCTTTCTGTGTTTGTCTCAGTTAACTTTGTCTCCAGCAACTGCAAAACAACAGTAACGTTGACAACAACCACTACAGGATAATAGCCTATTTAAGAAGTTACATCATGTCAGTTTCTAAACTTACTGTTGTCTCTCTTGGGCTTTTTTGCTACAACCGTGATTGAGTGTTTACATTTACATTACATTTAGTCATTTAGCAGATGCTTTTATCCAAAGCGACTTACAAATGAGGACAATAGAAGCAATCAAAACCAACAAAAGAGCAACAACATGCAAGCGCTATGACAAGTCACGGTTAGCCTAAAGCAGTACACTAAGCAAGGTTTTTTTTTTTTTTTTTTTTTTTTAAAGAAAACAAGTAGATAGACTATAGAAAATAAAGGTAGTGTTAGTTTTTCAAGAAAATCTAGCAGTTAGAGAATAAATATGCAATTGATAGAGGGTCAAGTGTGTGTTTTTTTTTTTTTTTTTAATAAAAAGAAGGCAGATAGATAAAATAGAATTAGAAAAGAGAATGCTAGAGTTAGAGGGTCAAATAAAGATGGAAGAGATGGGTTTTTAGCCGTTTCTTTAAGATGGTTAAGGATTGAGTTGGGCAGGTCATTCCACCAGATGGGAACAGTTAATGAAAAAGTCAGTGAAAGTGATTTTGTGCCTTTTTGGGATGGCACAATAATGCAGCGTTCACTTGCAGAACGCAAGTTTCTAGAGGGCACATAGGTCTGAAGTACTGAATTTAGGTAAAGGGGTGCAGAGCCAAAGGTGGTTTTGTAGGCAAACATTAATGCCTTGAATTTTATGCGAGCCGCTATTGGTAGCCAGTGCAGTGTTTTAGCTGGGCCTTTCCAGAGTGAAACTATGAAAACTTCTTCCTCATAGCCTCATCATAATTCCTGCAGGATATAATACAAAAAATGAATAATGAAACATTGCAACAACCTTCTGAACTTATGTTACCATTTATAATCTCTGAAGATGAGCTGAGCCAGTCTTGTGTGTAGGATACTGTAGAAAAGAGGAAACATTATCTGAGAAAAATTACAGTATAAATATAGTTTTGACATTAAATATATTAGTTTTACACAATAGAAATAATTAATCTTACCTGGTTTGTGCATGCTGTTGAAGTGGATTCTTCCCAGAACTGCGCAAGCTTACAAATGTTTCAGTCTGTAGCTGTTGGTGTCCTCAAGAAGTGTGATTTGAGATCAGGTCAAACACAAAAGTCTTAGCCGGGGGTGGGGTGTGTGTGTGTGTGTGTGTGTGTGTGTGTGTGTTTGTGGGGGGTGTGTGGGTGTGTTTATGTGTGTGTTTGTGGTTGTGGGAGGGGATCATTTATGAAGAGTTAGATATTTTGGAGACCAGTGCTATTTGACACACTTTCTACATAAAATATTTATCAGGGGAGATATCTTTTGAAAGTATTGTTTGTCTATATGTAGTTTATAATTATAATTATATATATATATTATCTTTGCTAGTTTTGACTAAACACAACTACTGAACAGTTCCACTGATGCCCAGGAAAAGATACGTATCATACCTCGTAACACACTGACTTTTTGGAGGGCATTAATCACTATTGGTAGAGATACTGCTAGAGAAACCACTTCTCCTGATACAGCAGTAAAGGACCAGGTCATAATTTCTGTGAAATAATATGGAAAGAATGAAACTGGAGAGAGAATGCATTCAAATGATAAAACATACATAGATATGTTCTCTAATGGCTGTCAAAAATAATATGGCTAGCTATGTCTGTTGTGTTTGAAAAAATAAAAAAATAAAAAATAAAAAACATACCTCTTACCATAAACCCTGCCCTAGACCAGCGGGTGTTAACAAGTGACAGTGTTAACAACAAATTTGCTGAAGCAATCATATAATTTTAGCTTGCTTCGACAAGTATTTGAGCTCTTTAATGACTCCCGTTTCACTGGACTCGTACCCAAATGCTCCACATTGCAAGTCCAATGCTGTACTAGGTGAGCTACTGAGCAAGTTTACTGTGCCAGAAAAGCCAAACATATGGAGCAGGTTATGTGATGAAAGGCTTCAAAATATGTATTAATGTAATAATTCTTTACCCTCTAAAAAGTGCTGGGTTATTTCAGTAAACACATTTTTGGGTTAATTGTGCTGGGTCATAATTCTGGATTATTTGAGGTAATGTAAACACACAGTTGGGTTGCTCATGCTGGGTCAAATGGACTGTAAGGGTTCTTTCACCACTGAACAGCTGGGTTGGGTTATTTTGACCCAACCGGTTTATTTTTCCTTTTCAACGAACTTTCTGGATTCTTCCCTCGTCTCGTCGTCAGACGGTCACGCACATTGCAGCAAGCATGATTATATGGTAAGTTAATATGATGATATGATTATTTACCTTTATTTTTAATAAGTTGTGGTAAGAGCACACTGATTTCACTGTTTAATACAATATTTGATCTGTCGCTGTGCGGGGTTAGCGTTATTTTGTGAATGATTAGCCGCCTAGCGAGGTACGTTTTATTTTGACAAAAACAGCCTCAACAATCGCTTTATCGTTAAATAAAAGTTATGTGTGTGTGTGTGTGTGTGAGTGTGCGTACGTGAGCGCGTGCAAAGTTTTATTTATATATAAGTTATGTCACTTATTTTAACGCCTCATGGAAATCGTATGAATTACGTCAGAAAAATGGGGTTCAGTTACTGTCTGCGTACTGTATGGCTTTGTAATGTTTTGTCATAATTAGACCATTTCATGCTAAAATTTATCTTTTAAGGGCATGTTTTTTCAAGTAAATCTCTGTGACGTGCCAAATCCGACGATAGATCCATCTTTTTTATGTTGAGCATTTTCGCGCTCTTTTTTCCTCAGGTAGCTCCATTAGCTAAAACGCTATTCCCCTTACTTTTATAATGTTAAACCACGATATTACTGGTATTTAATAGTATTTGTTACTTAAATGTAAAGTTGTCTTAGTTATAGTATGTAAAGTTAGACTTAATCTCTCGTGATGTATGAGGTGCTTTACTCTTCCTCTATTTTAGTGAATGCTTGTATTGCTTTACAAACTAGGAGACCAGTATAAAAATTAAATGGGAATTCACTCTGATTTTATTTTTATTTTTTAACAGTGTCGATTCTGCCCTCCAGATTGGAGACTAGATTGACATAAACACAGCTCAGTGGTGAGATGGCCAGGTTGCTTATGCCAATCCTTCTGTATAATATGGAATCGTGTCATAATTCAGACATCAAAGCAGCGGTATATTTTAAAATCATAGCATGCCAGAACTCCCTGTTTGGCGAACATTTTCTAAATATGAAATTTTATTCTAGATATGTGAGATTCTTGCTGGTGCAGATGGACAAGGATTGGCAGCTTGACACCCTGGCCATCTATATGTTATACATGAGCCTTTCTTGTTTTCTTTCCTAACATGTGCTTACTCTCAAGCCCATACATATATACTGACTCCAAGCTTTTGAATGGTATAGTGTATAATGTTACAAAAGCTTTTTATTTCAGATAAATTCTGATCTTTGGATCGTTCTATTAATCAAAGAATCCTGAAAAAAAAAACAAAAAAAAAAACAAAAACAAAAACAACAACAAAAAAAAACGTACTCAACTGTTTTAAATATTGATTATAACAATAATAAAAATGTTTCTTGAGCAGCAAATCAGTATATAAGAATGAATTCTGAAGGATCATGTGACACTGAAGACTGGAGTAATGATGCTGAAAATTTAGCTTTGATCACAGGAATAAATTACATTTTAAAATATATTCAAATAGAAAGCAGTTATTTTAAATAGTATAAATATTCCACAACATTACTGCATTTTGGATCAAATAAATGCAGGCTTGGTGAGCAGAAGAGACTTCTTTAAAAAACACAAAAATATCTTACTGTTCAAAAACTTTTGACCGGTAGTATATACTGTATATATATATATATATATATATATATATATATATATATATATATATAGATAGATAGATAGATAGATAGATAGATAGATAGATAGATAGTTGAGGTCAAGCATTTACATCTCCCTTTCAGAATCTGCAAAATGTTCATTATTTTACAAAAATAAGAAGGATCATACAAAATGTGTGTTATTTTTTATTTAGTACTGTCCTGAATAGGATATTTCACATAAAAGATGTTTACATATAGTCCACAAGAGAAAATAATAGTTAAATTTATTAAAATGACCCTGTTCAAAAGTTTACATCCCCTTGATTCTTAATACTGTGTTGTTACCTGAATGATCCACAGCTGTGGGGATTTGAATTTGAAGATCAGGGTAAATTTAACTTATTTTGTCTTCTGGAAAACATAAGTATCTTCTGTAGCTTCTGAAGGGCTGTACTAAATTAAAAAATATGATATTTAGGCAAAATAACAAAAATGCACATATCTCCATTCTGTTCAAAAGTTTTCACCCCATGGCTCTTAATGCATGGTTTTTCTTTCTGAAGCATCAGTGAGCATTTGAACCTTCTGTAATAGTGGTATATGAGTAAAATTAACATTTTGCAGATTCTGAAAGGGGGATGTAAACTCTTGACCTCAACTGTATATAATTATATATGATTTCCATAAAATACACTTAACTTGTTAGTTATGTTGCAAGACTAAGTGTCGTGTAATTAACAGGAGGGGACCAACATGGTGAATATTTGCAAAATGCAGAGACCAATGATACATTCCTGCACATTTTGTGCCTTGAGGAAAAGACAACGACATCCTAGACCTTCGCCGTTGTTTCGGGCCATGCCACTGACATGGACTCGTTACTTGAGGCTGTTGATCTTTGTTTCAAGTCGTTTTTCTGTTGATCTTCATTTCAAGTCCTTTTTTGTGATTTATGTTAACTACACTAAGCAGTGTCTTCCTACCTGAGAATTTCTCCAGCATGCAGTATGTCACATTGATGGAAATGAGTCTCCATGTGTGAAATTTTTGAGGGCAACAGTTTTTTTCTGGCCACTTGTAATGTTTCAAATTTTATGGCACATGTGTTGTCTGTTGCAGGACTCTTTGTTTGGCTTAGTTTTAATGGCACAATATTTGGACTTATTCTCGAGTGGCAATAATCAATTTTTGAGTGTTCTGATGATGCAATGTTGACAAAAAGAATAGGAATTTACAGTAGCTAGTTTACACAGTTTTGTGTTTTAAAGAAACTGACCTACAACAACTTTTGTTTTATTTGTGTCTGTAAGGGTTGGATGAAATGTGTGACAGCACCTATTCAAAAATTGTTTTAAAAAGAAATGTGAAAACTCATAAATTGATATTTATAGTTGCATTTTTTGTGTTGTGTAATTGTATTACAGAATAATAATAATAATTTTACATTCCTTTGTGATTGTTTTTTATTATTATTGGTAATATTGGTAAATATAAAGATGGCAAAGCAATAAGACAACAAACTTAATGTTTAGGTAATGTTTAACCCAGCAACACAGTTAACCTGACCCACTGGTTGGGTCAAATAAACAACCCAGCATTCTGGGTTAAATGATTAAACCCAGCACTTGGGTCAAAACAACCCAGCGCATGTTCTGTCCCATAGTTACCCAGCAGCTGGGTTAAGGTTGGGTTATTTTTTAACCCAGCACTTTTTAGAGTGTATTAATCAATAACTCACCCTCTAATCATAATTGAAAAGGAATAAAAGTTGTTGGTGTTTTACTGCCACTAGTGTTCATTTCAGCTGGAAGCTGCAGTGATTTGTATAGGTATATTCTTCGACTTTGCAAAAATACAAGTAGAGGCGTGTTTTTACCATTAGCCTGGGTCGGTAGATGATGTCACCCATTTGAGATCCTTTTCTCAAATTAAGTGAAATTAAGTCTTATCTGAAGATAGAAAGTCATATACATCTGGGACGGCATGAGGGCGAGTAAATGAGGAGAGAATATTAATTTTTGGGTGGAGTATCCCTTTAGTAATGAATTGATCCAATTTAATAGCATATTCAAGAAAATGAGAGATCAGCCAGACAGAGTAGCTCAAAGAGCTCTGACAGATGATACAGCTCCAAATAAAATCCATGAGAGAACAAAATACAAAGACATCCTTCTGATTTATGAGACACCCAACCAGAATACAGAAAATGCAAGATCACAGTAGAGCCTCTGCGACAAAAGACAGAAAAACAAAAGACTTCTGTTGTTTGATGTTGTTTTATGAGAACTCCATTAATTGCTGATCACAGAAGCAAACAATAGACAGTGGGTGATGCAGACAACTGATTTATGAGTCCTGCTGTCATTAAAAGTTCATCGCCATCCCATTAATACAAGTGTATTCTCACTGCTCTGCACCCTCATTGCTGATGTTAATACTCGGTTTCTTTCAAGATCCAATAGGAAACATTAGAAATCAATCCAAAACTACTCAATGCTAACATCTCTGTCAGTACTGAGGCAGTAAATGAGAATATGTTTGAATAGTCTTTAAGATTAAAACCTCTGAATCAAGATTGTTTGACAAACACTACTCATTAATTACTCTAGCTATACCACAACTATCATTACTCATAAGAAAGAAAAATCACAAATGAGATCTTCAAGGTTTTTGGAGAATTATTTTTTCCTGAGAAAAGGCTTAGTTAATCTCACAGGTGTCTCCTCAAGAGCTTCAGAAGTGATCTCAACACTGTCTCAAACTGTACTCAGCTTTACCATCTTGATCCGTCACCTTAATACCAGGTTTAAACAGGACTAATATGATCTCAAACACCTTTTATCAAGTTCCCTCAAAACCAAATTATCATTCAGTTCTGTCAATCATCATTATGAGTGCAGCAGCCATTGCTCCTTCTCAGTGACAATTCCTCCGGCATCCCTCCACCTCCCCATCTCCTTCTCTATTTTTCTTATTCCCCCTCTATGTAGTATCAGAATGGGGGAATTGAACTCGGAGCTCAAGCCGAGCCTCGGGTTCAAACCTTTGTAGAGAACGGCAAGCCAAGTTTGTTTACCATTAAGTCGAACTCATGAAACATATCTAAAACTTTCTTTAACTCTCCTGACATATGAAAGAGCAACCCCTGAGCAATACAGCTGTCTTCTGTGTAAATGTAATACGAGATTGACTCTACTGACTCTGAAAATAAAATATATGGATATGATTATGTGAGCCTCCACAGATAAGTGGCATCCCTGTCCTTAGTACATCGTCTCTTGGAGTCACAGAGGTGGTTATTTCCATCCTCTGGTCACTGAGAGATATTATACACCAATCGCTGTATGGTTCTCAGTTGTCACATTTGGCTTTATTAATGACAGGAGGACAGGCAGGTGGGAGCTGTGGTTCAGGAGTCGCGTCTCAGTGACAGCTGCTACAGGCAACCTTTGACCCTCCTTATATCCACTAGGGTCTAGTTTCTTTGTGTTAGATGAACAGAGGCCTCCACACGAGCACATGCCTTACTATGATTAATGAAAAGTCAATTAATTTCTTTGCTTGATTCTTATTATATGTAGTTGTAGGGTTTCTATAACTACCCCTACACTCCAAAACAATTCTGTCCAATAATCTAAAAAAAAGGTGCTTTGTGATGTAACATACAAATTAATTGGTTTTATTCATGACAAACCATTTTTTAGTAGCTGATGCAGTTTTCTACAAAGCAGTGTGGCCAACAACCATTTGCAGGAAGATAGTGACATTGATTTCACTTAATATTTATTCAAAATTCACTAAAACATTTCAAGTATAAAATTATTTTTATTCATTGACAAGGATGTTCCATTTATTAAAAAGGGAAAAGTAACACTTCTTAATCAGCCAAGCAGGAGTGTTTATTATCAGCCAACTTTCCAAGTTAACAATTGCAAATGTTCACTTTACAGGGTAAAGATGGAGCTTAATGAAAGCATTTCAGAGTTTTAAACATTTTCTAAAGAGTTTATAGGCTTTTGAAAGTAATATCTTTGTAAGACACGCCTGGCCTGAGGCATATGGAGTTTGAAAGCTCATTATAAAACAGCATATTTTTCCCATATCTGAGTTACTCTGAATACCTTACACGGTCTAACATTTATTTTTGTCCTTTTAAATTTACCAATATAACAGTTTTACACCAGAGTCTCAGATTGAGCTGTAGCTCAACTATGCTAAAAGCCTCAAAAATGAACGGGCAACAAAAACACGAAACGCTTAAACAGGTACTGCAAAAAAACCTCAAATTCAAAACACCGCAGACCATTAAACTCTGAGCAGTGTGTATTTGTGCCTGCCATTATAGGAACGGCCCCGAGCACAACCAATTCTTAACATTTCTCAACAAGAAAATGAAAAATAAACATTTTACATATCTCCCCAAGGCAGACATTTAAAGCTGTTAGAGTTACTAAATATAAATCTCCCCTGTTCGACCAAGACATTAACCTCAAAACATTTCAAAAGGTACAGCACAAAATGAAGAAACCATGTGCAGAGTGTGTTGCAAAACCATGTGCGGAGTGTGTTGCATGCTTATTCAGCTGTAGTTGCTATTTGGCCTCCCTGTCACAACACACACACATTAATTTCACAGAGCTCTGGATTAAGGAAGCAATTTAAATCAAAGTTATTCTAGTTGGCTTGCATGTGTTTCTAACCTAGTGATATTTTAGGGACAGCATGTCCCTGGGACTTAATTAAATCAGATAACACTGGATGTCCTTAGAGTGAAAAACAGCTTTTGGTCACACTTTATTAACAAACCATTAACTACAACTTTTGCCTCAATAAACTCCTAATTTGCTACTTATTAATAGTTAGTAAGTTAATTGTTAAGTTTAGGTATTGGGTAGGATTAGGGATGTAGAATATGGTCATGCAGAACATGAGCTTTATAAGTACTAATAAACAGTCAATATGTTAATAATAAGCATGCTAATAAGCAACTAGTTAATAGAGAGAACTGGTCCCTATAATAAAGTGTTGCCAAAGTGTTTTTTATTTTTTTTTTGCTCCACCTTTTATGTGTAAATACAGTGGGCCAAAAAAGTATTTAGTCAGCCACCAATTGTGCAAGTTCTCCCACTTAAAAAGATGAGAGAGGCCTGTAATTTTCATCATAGGCATACCTCAACTATGAGAGACAAAATGAGAAAAAAAAATCCAGAAAATCACATTGTAGGATTTTTAAAGAATTAATTGGTAAATTCCTCGGTAAAATAAGTATTTGGTCACCTACAAACAAGCAAGATTTCTGGCTCTCACAGACCTGTAACTTCTTCTTTAAGAGGCTCCTCTGTCCTCCACTTGTTACCTGTATTAATGGCATCTGTTTGAACTCATTATCAGTATAAAAGACACCTGTCCACAACCTCAAACAGTCCAACTCCAAACTCCACCATGGCCAAGACCAAAGAGCTGTCAAAGGACACCAGAAACAAAATTGTAGACCTGCACCAGGCTGGGAAGACTGAATCTGCAATAGGTAAGCAGCTTGGTGTGAAGAAATCAACTGTGGGAGCAATTATTAGAAAATGGAAGACATACAAGACCACTGATAATCTCCCTCGATCTGGGGCTCCACGCAAGATCTCACCCCGTGGGGTCAAAATGATCACAAGAACTGTGAGCAAAAATCCCAGAACCACACGGGGGGACCTAGTGAATGACCTGCAGAGAGCTGGGACCAAAGTAACAAAGGCTACCATCAGTAACACACTGCGCCGTCAGGGACTCAAATCCTGCAGTGCCAGACGTGTCCCCCTGCTTAAGCCAGTACATGTCCGGGCCCGACTGAAGTTTGCTAGAGAGCATTTGGATGATCCAGAAGAGGACTGGGAGAATGTCATATGGTCAGATGAAACCAAAATAGAACTTTTTGGTAAAAACTCAACTTGTCGTGTTTGGAGGAGAAAAAATGCTGAGTTGCATCCAAAGAACACCATACCTACTGTGAAGCATGGGGGTGGAAAAATCATGCTTTGGGGCTGTTTTTCTGCAAAGGGACCAGGACGACTGATCTGTGTAAACGAAAGAATGAATGGGGCCATGTATCGTGAGATTTTGAGTGAAAACCTCCTTCCATCAGCAAGGGCATTGAAGATGAAACGTGGCTGGGTCTTTCAGCATGACAATGATCCCAAACACACCGCCCGGGCAACGAAGGAGTGGCTTCGTAAGAAGCATTTCAAGGTCCTGGAGTGGCCTAGCCAGTCTCCAGATCTCAACCCCATCGAAAATCTTTGGAGGGAGTTGAAAGTCCGTGTTGCCCAGCGACAGCCCCAAAACATTACTGCTCTAGAGGAGATCTACATGGAGGAATGGGCCAAAATACCAGCAACAGTGTGTGAAAACCTTGTGAAGACTTACAGAAAACTTTGACCTCTGTCATTGCCAACAAAGGGTATATAAAGTATTGAGATGAAATTTTGTTATTGACCAAATACTTATTTTCCACCATAATTTGCAAATAAATTTTTTAAAAATCCTACAATGTGATTTTCTGGATTTTTTTTTTCTCATTTTGTCTCTCATAGTTGAGGTATACCTATGATGAAAATTACAGGCCTCTCTCATCTTTTTAAGTGGGAGAACTTGCACAATTGGTGGCTGACTAAATAGTTTTTTGCCCCACTGTATATTTATGCCATCACTTTATTACAAAACACTCCTTTATATGGACACTCTGTGGTCTAAATCACTCAATTTTAATTAGCAGGTTTGGTTAATCCATTGCAATGATATACTATGACAGGTCACACTTTAGTTTGGGGCAAATTCTCAGTATTACCTAACTACTGTATTAACTGTAACTTTTGCCTCAATAAGCTCTTAATTTGCTGCTTATTAATAGTTAGAAAGGTAGTTATCAAGTTTTGGTATGGGTTAGGATCAGGGGATCTAAAATATGATCATGCAGTATAATAAGGCATTAATATGTAAATAAACAGCCAAGATGCTAGTAATTTGCATATGCAATAGTGAGAATCCATTCTTAAAATTAAAGTTTACCCAATGACATTTTAGAGAACTGTGCACTTCTGACTTGGTTTGGCTTTTCTATTTCAGCATGACAATACCCCTGTGTAAAAAGTAAAGTCCATTTAAAAATGATTTACTGAGTTTGGCATGGAAAACATGATTGGCCTGCATAAAGCCCACTGAGCACATTTGGGATGCATTGAAACTGTGAGCCAGACCCCATCACCCAACATCACTGCTTGACCTCACTAATGCTCTTGAATGGTAGCAAATCCCAACAGCTATGTTCCAGCATCTAGGTGAAGGTAATTCCAAAGGAGCGGAAGCTGTTATGGAGAACCAGCTTCCTATCAATTCCCATGGTTTTTAAATAAAAAAAAATATATAATAATAATAATTCACAGTAATGCCCTGTTTAATTGCAGTTGGTGCACTATTGATATAAAAACTGTAAAAGCCTGAGCAGCTGATAACCTAATTTAGTCAATCCCATCTGGAAAAGATAAAACGTATAACAGTTTCAGCTGTTAATTTCCTCCCACGCTTGAACTTGACAGTGGCACGTGTGAATGGTCTTGTGTCAGACGTGGACTCTTAAAAAGAGTCTGGCATCCAGCAGCGAGACAGAGACACGTGTTGAGAGACTTCCTCTGTGTCCCGTGTATCAGCTGCCGAGAACAGCAGACAGAAACACACTCATATAACAGTCTCTCAGCTGCCACTGAGACACACAGACAGAGATACTTGTACGACAGTCCTTTAGCTGGCTGATGGGTATCAGAGCCACCCCCAGCATCAGCTAGGAAGAATAATTCAGAGACTTCAAGACAGACATCCACAGCTGTGGGACAACATCCTCCATTAGTCACACATAAACACTAACAGTAGATATTGTGAAATAATACACAATCTACATGGAAAATTCCAGAGTTCTTAAAGATATTCTAAATGTTTTCTCAAGTTCACCAGTGAGACAGCCCATAATCTCAACCCTTATCAACCCTCAATCCAAAAGGAATAAAAACACCTCTCCTCTTCACCACCAAAATAAAAACCACACAAGATCAGCTCCAGAGAAAATCATGACTAGGCTCAGATGCCTCCTCCTCTCACTAAATAACCAACCTAAAAGAGCACTAGACCTAAGTTTATAAGATATGATCAAGAACAAGTTTTATGTGGCCTAATTGAAGTTCTTAAATGTTATTTCGGTAGGAGCGAACCCACCTAATCTTTCAGCCGGAGCATATAATCACCTTGCTCTGGCATCAAGGGTGAAAATGTTGTGGCCTGGGTGTGAAGGGTCTCTGATTATCTACCCCAAAAAGGCACATGTTAGTACCACAAATTAGCAATATGTACCCTTAAGGTACTACTATGAACCTTTTAGGGGATAATAAGGTACAAAGGTATCCCTTTAAGGCAGCAGTCTCCAACCCTGTTCCTGGAGAGCTACTTATGCCGGGTTTACAATTTTATCCCCGATTTTTACTCACCGACAGTTCTGTGGAAATTGCCGACAAATGCCTGAAATCCGAGGCAAATTGGTGCTCATTCATGTGACTGACAGTCACATTGCGTGTGTTATCAAAGACGCCATCTGAGAGAAGCTCCGACCCGTCACCGATGCCTGTGAGATATTTGGCTTGCTAAATATCTGGACATGTTGGTGACTCACAGTCCTCCAGATAGTCGTGCAGTGTGAGAAGTGCAGCAATCCAATGGCTTTGAAAACCATGCAGTGTGAACCCGGCATTGATTAGCTGGTTCAAGTCTTTTGGATTGGGATTGGAGCTGAACTCAGCAGGATGGTAGCTCTCCAGGAACAAGATTTGCACCAGCCAAATTTAGGCATCTTGCTACCAGTACTTATCTTTCAAGTACTAGTAGCCTATTGCCACCCTTTTAAGCACTAGAAGTTTGAGAAGCCACTTCCTCGAGCCTGTCCACTGCAGACAGCAAGCCAAATAGTTTCAATAGCCTAAAGATTATATCCGGAAACAAAAGAGACGAGTTGGACCTGATCTCAGGTCAGGACACAGACAGCCCCTCGGCAGGAGCTCAAATCTGAATGATTAATGAATTGAGGTACTGATTCTGTCTTTGTTTTAAAAGAGAGTGAGCCTGGATCCATCATTTAGCCCGCGGCTAAATCCCAATCTACATCTGTCTTACTTAGTATGTGAGTACATTAATTAGAAGTAGTGAGTCCCAAACCATAGTGCACTGGAAATAGTGCACTAAAGTTCTTGAATGGTATACGGTTTCAAGTAGATTTTAGATGTTGGCAGGTAGAGTGTGAACCTATGGCATTTTCAATGTCTGAGTATCCGATTTATAAGTCCATAGCTCCAATGAACATTTGCAAACATTGCAAAGTTGTGTGGTGTTAGCTACAGCTCCTGACCTATGGTTACTAGCCTAGTTTCTTGTTAGTATGACGTGAAGGTCATGCTCTTCAGTAAAAGAAGCAAGCTAACATGCAATTTAGTGCTTGTTAATTTATCCAACTGCATCGTACTATAGTAGTTAAGCAGCAAGTTATGTTGTTGTATGGGAAGTGCGCCCCAGCTCGATATAGTAACATTGGTACAACCAATGGTATGAGTTTGGGGTGGGACTCTCTCCTTTGTATGGTCAGCAACAGAATGAGGATTTGATCAGGAAATATGACTGGGGGAAAAAAAAATGGCATTTAAACATCACACTGATTTTAACCACACTGAGTTGACAGCTCTCAAAGGTCTCAAAATCAAATTATATAGTTATTGCAGCAAAGAGGAAACTGTTATAGTTAATGAAGACTGCCTAAATGAATTTCATATTACTTTTGCTAATTAGATTTTAATGCTTTTACAAAACCATCTGCTCATGAAAGAGTTTACGACAGACAGAACAAGGCAGAGTTAAACGAGAGGGCTATAGTACTGTCACCCAAATGTTCAGTTTTCATTCACATCAGTCTTCATTATTTTTCTCTCAGAGAGATTCCTCCATTTCCAGATGTCCTGATGGCTGAAGCTGAGGTGAGTTTTCTGTAAATGAGGAAAGAGATCTAATGCAGATGTCTGCCAGGCAGGTGATGGCATTTCACTCTGCCTGAGGTCTTCAGACTCTCTGGAGATCCAAATGAGAATTTCATCTTTTCACCAGCAGCTAATTCAGAAACACAGATTCATTATTAATTTTACATCTTTTGTCCAGCCCTGCTCTCTCTTTCTGTCTCTCATGTTCGAGGCTTGAGAGCAGGCCAGGTCTAAAACATGCCAAATAGGCTAATTTTATCATCAGAGCCACCTGAAAGGGATAAATGGCATTAGCAGTCCTCGGGGCCGAAGCATGAATGAGAACACGCTCACTGAAGCCTATCCTGAGCACAATCACACACAAATGCAAAATGCCCAAGAATATTAGCTGCACAGACCCACCAGTGGGTTCATGCATAATGCAGGTAATCTGAGACTGACTCTCTGTAATGCAAAATCCAACCCATCCACAGTCTTTCTATAGTCACATCACATCAGTTATGTCTCTCTGAAACTCCAAACTCTCCGCAGAATTTGCCTTTCTAATACCCAGCCCTGAGGAAAAGCCAGGATTGTTTTCATGATAAAACATTCACTTTTTCCAAACTCTAATGAATTGTCTTGCTGTCTACTGCCTGCATAGGCAGTTGCCTTCTAAAAGCCCCGATATACTTCATTCGAAATCGAAGAACGATCTGGTGGTGTAACGTCACTATCAATAAAACCAGGCCCAAATTAAGTTCTCTTCAGGAGTTTAAAACAGCCAAAAACCAAGCCTTGAGGTCAAAAGAACTGCCTGTACAGCTCAGATACAGGATTGTGTTAATCCACAGATCTGGGGAAGAGTTCAGAAAAAAAGAAATATGCTGCAATGAAGGTTCACAGAAGCATGGAGCCTTCATTATCTTTAATGGAAGAAGTTTGAAACAACCAGGACTCTTCCTAGAGCTGGCCTTCTGGCCAAACTGAGCAATTGATGGAGCAGGGCCTTGGTTAGAGGGGTGACCAAGAAGCTTATGGTCACTCTAGTTGAGCTCCATGATCATATATGGAGATGGGAGAAATTTACAGAGAGACAAACATTATTGCAACACTCCACCGATCTGGGCTTAATAACGGTGTGGTCAGAATCAATCTTCTCCTCAGTGAAGACATATGAAAACCCACTTGAAATTTGCAAAAAAAATTAAATAAAAATAAATAAATAAATAAATAAAAAATTAAAAACACCTAAAGCACCCTCAGTCTGTGAGAAACAAGATTCTCTGGTCTGATGAACCTCAATTCCAAGCATCATGTTTGGAGGAAAGTAGACAATGCTCATCACCTGCACAGTAGCATCCCAACAGTAAAATGTGCTGGTAGCAGCCTCGTGCTGTGGGGCTGTTTTTCAGTGGCAGGAACTGGGGGACTCATCAGAGTAGAAGGAAAGACTAACACAGCAAAATATATAGATAGTCTTAATAACTTCATAACTTAGTCCAACCTCGGAATGAGCAGAAGGTTGACCTTCCAACAGGACAATGACCCTATGCACACAGCAAGAGTGGCTTATAGAAAACTCTGTGAATGTCCTTGAGTGACCCAGCCACAGCCTGAGCTTGAACACTATCAAACATCTCTGGAGAAACCTGAAAGTGTCTGTCGGCCCCCATCCAACCTGACAGAGCTTGATAGGTGAAGATGTGAGAAGAATGGCAGATAATTGCCAAATGCTGATGAGCAAAGCTTGTCACATCGTACTCAAAAAGACTTTAGGCTGTAAAGCTGCTTCAACTAAGCACTGAGTTAAGGCCTTTCCACACTGAGCGCGATGCGAAGAAGCGAGGCGAATCGCCGACGAACGGTGCTTTCACACTGAGCGTGAAACGATTGTTCGCCTTCTGCTAATTCATGCCTGCACGCTAGGTTGCGCTGACCAACAATGCATTTTTCCTCAGATATGTATCTCGTATATGGATTTAACATCTAAGTTAAGATAAACAAAGTTTGGTTCTACACCAGAAACACAAACGATCTATAATGCTTACAAGAATAGGCTACATCCAAGTACAATTAGCATAAAGCTACACTTGAAAATGTATGCAATTATTAATGTATTTGCTTACCCACTTTAAACCATCATCGAGTGCTTGCAATAACTTCCGATTGTGATCTGTAGTGGATTTTAATTCTATAATAAGCAGACACATGCACTCTTTGTATGTTTAATAATGCTACACTGCTAATGTTTGTCATAAACATCCTTTATTGCTATAAAAAAATACCATGAGCTGCATACAAAACATACAGAAAATATATCGTCATAATCATGTCTATTTGCTTTCATATTTCATGTGTAGAAAAATGTTTCACTCAATTTTTTTAATATGGAAGATCTAGACTAGAGAGTGAATGCACTCTGACTCATAACACTCACACACGTGGAAGAAAGCGGACGGTGCTCTACAGATCACATGATTCAGTGGAGAATTATTAGAAATGTTATTCTGTATAAAGAACGTGAGAATAAATCTGTTCTCAAATACCAACGATTAAAAGAACTCGGCATGCACTCTCTTCTCGTATCCAGGATACTCTTCTTCGGTGTTTGTTTACACTGGTTTTTGAAACAGCGCCACCATTTTCACCCTTTTGTGAAACTTCGATTTGTCGGAGTGGTTGGAAAAAAAACATTCGCATTTTCGGTGCGCGAATGTTCGTGGTCTATGTGGAAGCATCCATAGAAATCTATTGTTTTATTCCAGTACGTCATCGCGTCTGATATTCATTTGGCTTTTTCACGCTCAGTGTGGAAAGGCCTTAAAGGGTATGAATACTTATGCAATGTACTTATTTCAGTTTTTTATTTTTAATAAATTTGCAAAGTTGTCACAAATCTGTTTTTTGCTTTGTCGTTATGGTCTATGAAGTATAGATTTATGTGAAAAAAGTAATTTAAATAATGAATACTTTCGCATGGCACTGCATGAATATATGAATTGTTGGTTTTGATTACATGTTGACTTTTGATTACCTGTTGAACTCATTACTGGAAAAGGACTGCTATAAAAACAGCTGAATTACTGTCACACTAAAAATATAGTGAAGTAGTCAACGTAGTTAAATTGCTACCTTACACCAAATTTGACCAAAAGAGGGTGTCTTAAAAGGCAGCATAATTATACTGCCAACTTTTTGGAACAATCTTTGTGTTAGGAGGACGATAATACCTCAAAATGCTGTCTTGGTAGGCAGCTAGGTCTTAGAACAGAATGCAGCACCAGCAGTTGGAGGCCGTAGGTTCCTGTGGTAAGAGAGTGAGTGATTGTTTTACCTCCATGAGCTGGAGCAGGGGCTATTTTTGGTGCCGTACACCCAGGCTTCGCATAGCGTACATTTTTGGATAATTGCTTTAAAGAGAGAGACCTAATCCATTGTTTCCATGGTATTAACAGAGCTCTCTTTCTTGCCATTACACTAAATGATACACAGCTGAGGAAAATAAATCAAATAAATCACAGCTATTTCCAATGACCAAACCTCCTCTATTACCACCGAATGACGAACACGTGTTTCACTCCACGCTGTGCCCTATATGTAGCTTTTTCAGCAGACACAAAGAAATTGTCTTGCACAAGCACAACCTATACAAAACAAACAGGTCTTTTTGTCTCTACAGTCCCAGAGGACATCAAATCTCATTGGTAAGTATCTGTCGTAAGTAAAGGCAAGCCATCAATATCGAGCTCCTTTCTTGTGGTGAGGATATAATTCCATTATCCCGATCCATCCCCACTCACTCAGCTAATGCTGCGGCAGGAGTGATGTCCTCAGTGTCTGCTGCCGATGATGTCACAGAGAGCGACCTGAGTCAGCGACCGTTCCCTCACCGCGGTTCTAGATTTCTAGAACACAAAGAGCCAACAAAACACACCCAGACCACTTACAGCACACTAGGCTACAGACAATGACTGAAACATGAAGACCTTAAACTACGCTATTAATAGCATCTCAAGTGCACTGCAGAGTGCAAGAGAAAGTTTAGGGCTTCAATGGTAATATAATCAGGAAGTGAAGGCGGCTCTTTAGAGAGAATGGCTTTCACAGACATAATTGATGGAAAAAGGCTTCTGATTGCTGCTTTTCTTTAATAGATGACAATCAATTTATCTCACTAAATGTCATGAGTCATGGTTAGACAATGGTTGTAAAACACTCTTCTGTTAAACTTAATACACGTTAATTCAGCATACACTTAGAACATAGACTTAAAACGATGAATGTATTTAAAATATTTTTTTAAATGCAAATTTATATGCAAAGATCACATTAGTGAATGTTCCTAAGCTGTCCGCCATATCTGCTTGGTAAGATGTTAAATATCAAATACTGTTTCCAAGTCCAACCCTCTGTTCCATTTCAAGTGAGAATACGATCTCAACAGCTGTTCATGAGCAGTATTCATTCATATTAATTTATTCATGCATTATATTCTATTCATTCATAAAAGCACAACAAGCTAACAACAAGCTAAGCTTTTAAAAACTCACAGTGTAGGCCTATAGTCAAAAAAGATGAATTACAGTCTGGTAAGAATTTGGTATGAAGATAAAGGTTACACTCATGAATTTTCAGTAGTACAACAGCACACATGCATTTTCATTTGGGATCTGATCTTGAGCATTTGGACCTGCATAAAATAATTATACTAGTCTTACAAGAATATTAATTAAAGCTCTTATAAGTATTGATCATTAGGGAACCCTACAATACAGCCAAATTCTAATTAAAGCAGAACTGAATAGGCTATATGAAAATTGGAGAGAAAAATAATTAATTACAATAAATAAAATATCCAAATAAATAAATAGCGTACATTAATAATATATATATATATATATATATATATATATATATATATATATATATATATATATATATATATATATATTTTTTTTTTTTTTTTATTGAAATTGTTTAATAATATATATATTAATAATATATTCTCTTCTCTGTCTACATGGCATCACTAGGTTCTGTCTTTCAAAAACAAGGCTTTTCATAGCACTTCTATGTGTTCCTGTGGCTCAGTGGTAGAGCATTGAGTTGGTAGAGCATTGAGTTAGCAGCGCAAAAGGTCGTGGGTTCAATTCACAGGAAACACACATACTGATAAAAAAATAAATAAATTATAGCCTGAATGCACTGTAAGTCATTTTGGATAAAAGTGTCTGCTAAATGCATAAATGTAAATGCTATGCTGATGACACTCAACTCTACCTCTCATTCCATCCTGATGATCCGACGATAGCTGCTCGCATGTCTAACAGGCATTTCTTGCTGGATGAAGGACCATCACCTTCAGCTCAACCTGGCTAAGGCAGAACTGCTGGTGGTTTCAACAAACCCATCACTTCATCACAATTTCACATTCCAGTTAGGCTCATCACCCATGACTCCTTCAAAAACAGCCAGAAACCTTGGAGTTGTGGTTGATGATAAGCTGAATTTCTCAGACCGCATTGCTAAAACTACCCGGTCCTGCAGATTTGCTTTATACAACATTAGGAAGATCAGGCCTTTTCTTTCGGAACATGCAACACAACTCCTTGTTCACATCTTCTTCTGTCCAGACTGGATTATTGCAATGCTCTCTTGGCAGGTCTTCCAGCCAGTTCCTTCAAACCTCTACAATTAACCCAAAATATCGCTACAAGATTAATCTTTAATGAGCTGAAAAGAACGCATGT
Organism: Spinibarbus caldwelli; assembly: GCA_039654775.1. NCBI lineage: Eukaryota > Metazoa > Chordata > Actinopteri > Cypriniformes > Cyprinidae > Spinibarbus > Spinibarbus caldwelli. The sequence goes on along the minus strand of CM077233.1, from coordinate 23,553,328 downwards.
CACACCTCTGTTCATCAATTTGCACTGGCTACCAATAGCTGCTCGCATAAAATTCAAGGCATTATTGTTTTCCTACAAAACCACTACTGGCTCTGCACCCCTTTACCAAAATTCAGTACTTCAGACCTATGTGCCCTCTAGAAGCTTGCATTCTGCAAGTGAACGACGCATTATTGTACCATCCCAAAGAGGCACAAAATCACTTTCACTGACTTTTTCAATAACTGTTCCCTCCTGGTGGAATGACCCGCCCAACTCAATCCGAGCAGCTTCAAGAAACGGCTAAAAACACATCTTTATATGTATATATCTTTATATGACCCTCTAAGTCTAGCACTCTCTATTCTAATTATATTTTATCTATCTGTCTTTTTTGTATCTATTAGTCTTCTTTGTATCTATCTGACCCTCTAACACTAGCTATTTTTTTATTCTATCGACTTTTCTTAAAAAAAATAGCTTTCTTTTTTTTCCCTATTCTACTTGTTTTCTTTCATAAAAAAACAAAAAAACAAACCTTGCTACATGTACTGTATTAGGCTAACCGAGACTTGTGATAGTGTTTGCATATCATGTGTTTTTAATAAATGTATAATTATAGTATAATTTTGCATTGTCAACAAGCAAATAATTAATATTATTTGCAGTATCATGCACTTCTGTAGCACAAGCACAGTGGGATCAGTTACACTCCAAAATATAATAAATGAAAACCCCATAAATAGCTATAATAGCAATACTTGCTTTAGTAAACCTCACTAATGAGAGATTTGAAAAAACAAAGCTCAGCCACACAATATATGCTTTTGGCATGACTTACAAGCAGTTTTTAAACAATGTTGCAATATACCAGTTTATCATGATGTCTCAATACACACAATCATTGTAGAACAGCTGTCTATTTTGGACCTATCTTCTGAAAATAGTGTTATTTTGTTTTGTTTCGGTAATACATATACAGCATCCAGCAGAGAAAGTAATCATTCCACAAAAGTTTTAGCGTTGGAGGGAAAGCCATTAAACTCACCCAGGTTGTAGAAGTTTTACTGAGATAAAAAATGCATTACATTCTGTTGAAAAACTTGTGAGCAAAAGTCTAGAAACACATTATCTTGTTCCTCTGACAAAATAAATCTAATAACCTTTACTGTACTGTAAATGCACCATGCAGACTGTAGATGAGCTGCATTATTTAGACCACCACAACAACTAAAGTTCCATTATCAGTATACTGTATGCTGCTAGAGTTATGAAATTATATTTTTACCACACATTCTAGTATCTGTAAAACTGCGTTTTTCCATCTCAAAAACATATCTAAATTGCGACCTATGGTCTCAACGTCAAATGCAGAAATGCTAATTCATGCGTTTATGACCTCAAGGTTAGACTATTGTAATGCTTTACTGGGTGGTTGTTCTGCACGCTTGATCAATAAACTACAGTTGGTCCAAAATGCAGCAGCTAGAGTCCTTACTAGAACCAGGAAGTATGACCATATTAGCCCGGTTCTGTCAACACTGCACTGGCTCCCTATCAAACATCGGATAGATTTTAAAATCTTGTTAATTACTTATAAAGCCCTGAATGGCTTAGCTCCTCAGTACTTAAGCGAGCTCTTATCACATTACAGTCCTCCACGTCTGCTGCGTTCTCAAAACTCTGGCCATTTGATAATACCTAGAATATCAAAATCGACTGCGGGCGGCAGATCCTTTTCCTATTTAGCGCCCAAACTCTGGAACAATCTACCTAACACTGTTCGGGAGGCAGACACACTCTGTCAGTTTAAATCTAGATTAAAGACACATTTCTTTAACCTGGCTTACACATAACACACTAATACACTTCTATTATTCAAATCCGTTAAAGGATTGTTAGGCTGCATTAATTAGATCAACCGGAACCGGGAACACTCCTCATAACACACGATGTACTCGTTACATCGTAAGAAGAATGGCATCTACGCTAATATTTGTCTGTTTCTTTATTATTCTGTTTCTCAGTCCGTGTCCGGATCAGATGGCGCCGGGAGATGATGTCTGCGACCCTGACCGTCGGTGGAGGCCGGACACCTGGATGAGCCCCGGGGACATATCCCCAGTGAAGACCTCGACTTAAATACAATAAAACTTAAAATTAAACAAAATAACTATAATATAATAAAATACCTAACTACATAATACTATTATTGTTAGAAATTGCAACAATATAAAAATAGAAATATAATACATTTATACATTTAAAATTTAATTAATACAATAAGTAAAAAAAATAAATAATAATATCCTGGCCAGAGGAGAACTGGCCCCCCGACTGAGCCTGGTTTCTCCCAAGGTTTTTTTCTCCATTCTGTCACAGAGGGAGTTTTCGTTCCTTGCCGCTGTCGCCTCTGGCTTGCTCAGTTGGGGACACTTAATTTCTAACGATTATCGTCAATTTGATTTCATATATACTATTTAAACTAAACTGAGCTAGACAATGACATCTCTGAATTCAATAATGAAATGCCTTTAACTGAAAATTGAGTGTTTAATCTTATTATTATACATTACTGACACTCTATCCTCCAATTTGATACTGTTAAGTGCTTTGACACAATCTGTATTGTTAAAAGCGCTATATAAATAAAGGTGACTTGACTTGACTTGACATCAAATGTCAATACCTCCTGACCGGTACTGTATCACCTAAAATGAGTGTCCTGAAAATCACAACTCTCACTCTGTCAATAAGTTTTATTGACACAGCTAGGTCGATTCTTGGTGTAGCCTGTTCATGGCATCAAATCGAATCATAGCTAAAGACACACACCGCTTACATTGTCAGCAGTATTAGTGTGAGGAGTTCTTCATTATATAATTTACACATATAATATATACATATATATATATATATATATATATATATATATATATGCAGAAACCATTCCAAAGAGCATCCATACAATCAATAATGGTGGGGCAGCTGAAGGCCCTGATATACTTCAAACGAAATCAAAGAACGAACTGATATGACGTCATTTCGAACAATATCAGGCCGAAACGAAGTTCGTTTTGAGTTCGTTTCGGCAGTTCGAAACAGCTCACCAAAGCAAATTTTCTGGGGGAGTTCGTCTTGGCTCCTAAACACCTTTGAGCTACCATTGGTCCGTGGCGATTACGCAATCGGTGGGTGTGTTCTGGAACTCCACCTTCTTTGACGCACGATTTTCTTTTCCCGGTTCGTTTCTCATTCAACAAAGGTCAGGCAGGAGAACATCTTCAAGTCACTAGCAACATAAATACACTATGTTGAATAGCTGAGCTGCCACAGATATATCCGTACCTGTACGATCGCTCACGGAGAGATTTTAAAGATTCAGAGAAAGCATTTAATTCCTAGAAAGAAATTGCAACGAAGCTTGGTGTCGACGACCCGGAGTTATGCAAAAAGCAACGTAGAGAAACATAAGATGCAAGTTTTCCAAAGCCACGAAAAGAATGAAACGAAAGAGTAAAGATATAAGGTAGCAAGTACCAAATACATGTTGTTCAAATAAATGTTACACCATACTGCTGCTGCTGTTGTTGTTCTTTCAATAAGCAAATTTAAAAGGTATACAATAAATGAAATGCCAAAAGAACATACAATAATAAACCTAGATACACCGTCATTGCATCGTTGTTGTGTTTAGGGCAGACGCGCGAGCGTCGCGAAACATTTACATTAATCTACACCCCGCCTCCAGCAGCGCGGGGTGTTAGAATGTTCAAAAACAGCATACCGTCGCACAGCCTTTTCTAACTTCTTTTTTCCCCCAAACGAAGAACGAAAACTTCGTTTGAAGTATATCGGGGCCTTGAGAGGCTGAAGATCTGAGCTTGTAGCCAGAAGGTTGCAGGTTCAAAACCAGAGGTGGAAAGAGTACGAAAATATTTTACTCAAGTAAAAGTACAATTACATTAATGAAATTTTACTTAAGTACAAGTAAAAGTACCAGTCTAAAAATCTACTCAAGCAAAAGTGAAAAGTAGCTCATTTAAAATGTACTCAGAGTAAAAATTACTTAGTTACTTTTTATCAGTGGGAGGGAGGCAAAAATGGGATAGGCCAAGGGTGTCAAACTCAGTTCCTGGAATGCCACAGCCATACACAGTATAGATATAACCCTAATTAAACACATGTGATCCAGCTAATCTAATCATTTAGGCTTATTTGAAAACAACATGGTATGTGTGTTGGAGCAGGGTTGGAACTAAACTCTGCAGGGCTGCGGCTCTCCAGGGACTGAGTTTGACACCCCTGGGATAGGCCTATAAATCTCAAACTAGTTGTTTTTAATTAAAGGAATCAGTTATTTAGAATAATAAGACATTTGGGCTGTTACCAGGCAAATTAAATCAGGATCAACAAAATTCATCTTTGCAATGCAGAGGAAACACAGAAGCTGCATCTGAAGTGGCATTTAGATGTATTTACACACTGTTTAATGGATTTAACCTGCAGTTACAAATGCAGAAATAATGTTTTGATATATGACATAAAATGTTGAATACTCATTTGAAATTATATTAAAAAAAAAATCAAAAGACACTTTAAATGTGAAATTAAAGCCGCCAGTAGGTGTCACCAAGTCACTGTTAATAAGTGAGTCATTGCGATTGAACCGAATCATTTAAACAGTTGATTCATTCAGGAACAAACACCTTCATGTTGCTCAGAGACGCAAAACAGTGCTGTGGCTGTGTTTGGGATTATTTTTGTTGTGGAAATAGAGCAAAAACAGGCAATATGGTGTCTAAAACGCAAGTCTCTTAATTAACTTCTTGTTTATTGAACTGTTGGAAAAAAAATCTATATGTAATCATGCTGATTGTTGGAGAAAAACAGCACTCTTCGTGTGATATTGATTTACTATATGAAATGATATAAATATAAATTTTCTAACCCTATATCTTCAATTTTGTGATCATTCTAAATGCATTTTAACAGACTGAATCACGCAGTGAAAGAACGCACTCTAAATGCGCGCGCGCACCAGTCTAATCTACTAGACTTCACGGCACTCTGGAGGAGTGTTTTAAATAAATACTAAATACTGATAATGTCAAATCGCACATCGTTAAAACAACAATTACGATATTACCACAGACGATATATATCGCACACCCTGCACCACTGTCTTTTTGGATAATTTTTGCAAAACCTTTTGCTAAACTGCCAAAGCTTCATTTTAACCACCAATGCAATGATGCAAGTATTTACCTTACCTCTACATGCTTGCGAAGGGGTGATGTCGAGATTTTATAAGCTGCTAGTTTGGTCTCCCTAGGCAAACACAGCTTACACTGCATAATAGAGCACAAACATGGCCAAGGGTTCACTTCATTTCCTTTGAGTTCAACTTCAGGAGAATACGACGTTTGGTTTTCAGCTGGGTCTGCACCATAACGCCTGTCTTGTCCGTCTGTATCTTTCTTGTGATTTTAGCGCCAGTTTGTTCTCCTGCCCATTATTTACTGCAGTAGTTTCCAGGGAGCGGTTTTTTTTTTTTTTTTACTCAGTAATTAATGTGTTTTAAAATGTAGCGAAGTACAATACTTCAAACAAAATATACTTAAGTAAAAGTAAAATTACAGATTTTAAAAATTACTTTAAAAAGTAGAAGTACACAAAAAAGCTACTCAATTACAGGAACGCGAGTAAATGTAATTCGTTACTTTCCACCTCTGTTCAAAACTCTCAAGGGTTGATTCAAGAACACCGTTGTATTCTTGAGCTAGAAAATTGACCTCTAGTTACCTCAGAGTTTGCTTCACATGAAAGCAACAAGCTACATGACTAATTAGCAAATATGTCCAATTCAGATTACTTATATGGTCTATCTTTGTCTGTTTCTCCCAGTAAGGGTCAAGGTTGGTCTGGTTAGCCCCTGCTACCCTGTTGAAAAAACCAACATATGCTGGTTAGGTATGTTTGGAAGCATGGCAGCTGGTTAACCAGCTTATAACCAGCTCAGGACCAGCTTAAACCAGCTCAAACCAGCTGCCATGCTTCAAAACGTACCTAACAAGCATATGCTGTTTTCTCAAATGGGTAGTAGATGCTGTAACTACACCATCAGGCTGAAAAGAACATATTTCTCCATTGACGGACATTCAAAAGTGCCAAAATATTGTGCATTACAGATGCGCTGATGAGCTCAAACATCACCCGAATCCGCTATTTCAAATAAATTATCCGCCCGCCGAAGCCCGCCAGAGCCCGCCAGAGCCCGCCAGAATGGGCGGGGCCACCTGGCTATATAAGCGGGCATTTCGCCATAGGATCCTCAGATTTCTTCTCGAAGACTCGAAGGCTTCACCGAGAACAAGCCTTGCAGCGGATCAAGACCCCTTCCTGCTCGGCTGACTACGCCGCTCCCCAGCCGCCTTCAGCATCTTCCGGGTCCCCTGCCGTCATCCGACGAATTCTATATTAGAGCAAATTTCTAAGAGCAAACTTTCTTGGTGTTGTTTCAAATGCCGCGCCGTTATTGTCGCTCGTGCAGGGCTCTCCTGCACAATGCTGACAAACACGGCGAGTGCGTTTCATGCTTGGGCACCACCCACGCTGAAACTGTGCTCATTGAGACGGAATGTCCTTATTGCAAGGATATGAGTCTCGCCTCTCAGCGCTCACAGTTAGCTTTCTTTTCAGAAAGCGACTCTGCCCCTCGCGCCCTCCCGCTTCCTTCCTCCCAGGAACTTGTGAAGAAAATGCAGCGGGGCAGAGGAACTCGGCGCTCAGAGACAAGTGAGGCCACGCCGGCTGAGCCCCCGCATGCCTCACTCTCTCCTCATAGAGAGGTTTCTCCCTTCCTCTTCACTCACCCGGACCAGCGTCCCTTTGCGGCTGCGAGCGATCTGGTCTCGTTTGGTGGGAGCGAGTGCGACGACATGGACGACAGCATGTCTCTGGCGGCTTCAGATGCGGAGGAGCTGTCGGGCTCATCTCACGACCCCGCCCCCCTGCCATCTGCACAGCCCAGCGCAGCCAGCACAGGCATGGACGCCGAACTGTTCTGCACCCTGTCTAAAGCTGTGGAGGGTTTGGAGTGGTCTCCTCCTGAGCAACCCACCCGTGGCCGCCTGGATGAATGGTTCTTGCCGGGGCGCTGTCAGGCCCCTCATCAACAGGCTTCAACATTCTTCCCAGAGGTCCATGACGAGATCACCAGATCTTAGCGTGCCCCCTACTCGGCCCGCCTACATGCCTCTTCTTCGTCCGCCCTCACATTGGTCGGCGGCGCCGAAGAAAAAGGGTACGACAGACTGCCTCCCCTAGATGAGTCAGTGGCCGCACATCTTTGCCCGCCCACGGCCATCGGTTGAAAGACAAAGGGCGCCCACCATCTAAGCTGTGTAGGATGACTTTAGCTCTCGCTGCACGAGCCTATTCGTCAGCTGGACAAGCGGCCTCAGCGCTTCACTCCATGGCGGTCCTCCAGGTCTGGCCCGGACCTTGCAGCTTTTAAGGAGCTGTGCATTGCGACCGACCTGGCTTTACGCTGCACCAAGATGACGGCTCAGGCGATTGGCAGGTCCATGGCCAGTCTAGTGGTGCTTGAGCGCCACCTATGGTTGACCCTTACGGAAATCAAGGATGTGGATAAGGTCCCCTTCCTCGACTCCCCGGTCTCCCCCACAGGGGGTTTCGCTGAATGCTTCACCGCCGCGCAGAAGTCGACACTTGCGACACTTCTTCCCAAAGAAGTGTGACACTTCTTGCCAAAGCACTCCAGTTTTGCAGCTCCTTCCAGTCACCCCAAGACGGTGCCGACTCAGCAGCACTCGAAGCCCGCACCTCCAGCTGCTCAATCAGCTTCAAAGCCTGAGCCCCGTCATCGCTCCTGGTTGGCCAGACGCTATCCATTCCCTGGATGGGACCCGGCCCAAGATAGTGCTGGACCCGGCGCCTCAAGCGTCTTCCTGATCTGTGGGACAGAAAGAGGAAAGGGCCAATTCTTGCTACAGCTGGACCACCCCCCAAGCAGCCTCTTTTGTGCCTCCAAGCACAGTTCAGTTCCGGGTGCCGATGGTTTGTGGTAAACACCGTTGTGAACTCTGGGCCCGTTCAAATAGCGCACACACAACCGATCACTGTTATAGCGAGAAAAATAAAACTTCCTCTTCCTCTTCCTCTTCCTCTTATCAGGAGCGTCGGGTTCCCGCAAAGCGGCCTGTCACTCGAACCAATCCAACCCCTCGCCACACGGGCCAAGGCCTGGCAGGCCAGCCCCGGAGTGTCAGACTGGGTTTTGGGGATAATAAAACAAGGTTATACATTTCGATTCCCCTGAAGACCCCTGCAATTCAGCGGCGTGGTTTCCACCTCGGTTCAGAGCAAGGACGCACACATCCTGCGCGTCAAGGTGATGAATTTGCTGGCGAAAGGAGCTGTAGAAGCGGTTCCCCCGGCTCAGAGCGTGTCAGGTTTTTATAGCCGATACTTCCTCGTCCCCAAAAAGGATGGCAGCCTGAGACCCATCCTCGATCTCAGACACCTGAAGTCCTCATGAAACGGCCGTTTAGGATGATTAAATTGAAACAGATCCTCTCGCAAGCGTGCCCAGGGGACTGGTTCTTTTTGCTGGATCTGAAAGACGCCTACTTTCACATCCAGATAGCCCCCCACCGCAGACGATTCTTGAGATTCACCTTTGAGGGAGTGGCTTATCAATACACGGTTCTTACCTTTGGACTGTCCCTAGCTCATCGCACTTTTACGAAGTGCATGGATGCGGCTCTTTCCCCGCTGAGACAGATGGGAATCCGCATTCTGAATTACCTTGACGACTGGTGATTCGCTCATTCCGGCCCAGTCGGAGGACAAGCTACTATCTCCTCAGCCACTTAGAACGCCTGGGACTCAGGGTCTATTTTGCCAAGAGTGCGCTGTCCACTAGCCAACAGATATCGTTCCTGGGAACAGTTCCTGACTCAGCCCAAATTAGGGCAGTAGTCGTGCCAGAATGTGCACTGGCCATTCAGCAGCTCGTGGCCTCATTTAAATTTGGAGCCTCTCGCCCTCTCAAGGTGTTTCAAAAGATGTTGGGCCTCATGGCCTCTGCGTCTCCAGTACTTCAGTTGGGCCTGCTTTGCATGTGGCCCCTTCACTACTGGCTGAAACCACGTGTTCCGCCCCATGCCTGGCATCTCGGAGACCTTCGTGTCAAGGTGGGCCAGGCCTGCGTAGCAGCTCTGGCCCCTTGGAAAGACCCTCAGTGGATGGAATGGGGCATGCCATTGGGAATGGTTTACAGAAGGAAGGTTGGCTGGGCCTCGCCATCAATGTGGCTGGGCCTCGCCGTCCACATTTACCAGGTTTTATAATCTGGACCTTCCGGCCTTACAGGCCCAGGTCCTTTCTGCATAACGGGCTCACTCTTGTCATATGACAAAACCTGTGTTTTTTGGCGTTTGCCCTCTTCCATACGCTCTTGGCCCTCACTGAATTCCGGGGCTGTACAAAAATTCTCTTGGGACGATTACTCAAGGCCAGGCCAACCTCTAGGAGTTTGGCCCTGTTGCCTCCTGCGGGGTTTTCCTGCAAAATACTTGGTCCTTCTGGGCCCCTTCTGGTGCTTAAGGCAAGTTCAAGTATTAGTCGTTCCTCTAGCATAGGACGGCGGGATTGTACTGGTTCCCCTTAGTGCCTTAAGCAAGACACAGAACGAGTGAAGTATCGATAGGGAACATACCTGATTACTAACGTAACCTCGGTTCCCTGAGATACCGGAACGAGTACTGCGTTGCTGGCCATGCTATGTAGCTGCACAACTCAGTCGTTGCTTCAGTCGAAGTAACCTGAGGATCCTATGGCGAAATGCCCGCTTATATAGCCAGATGGCCCTGCCCATTCTGGCAGGCTCTGGCCATCTTCGTTGCCATAGGCTCATGCAGCTCCGCTGCCAAGCCATTGGTTAGTTTTTAATTCACTGCACGGACCAATGGCCGTGCAGTTACACTGCGTTACTGAAAAGGCTTCAGTCATCAGAGAAAAAGGATTTTTTCACCTTAGCGTCTTAAGCAAGACGCAGTACTTGTTCCCGTATCTCAGAGAACCGAGGTTACGTTAGTAACCGAGTACATTCTTCTTTTGCCATATTAGCCTACACTTTCGTAATAGCATAAACAGGCTTTACTCAACTTCCCGAACACAAGAACACACACAAAAATGAAATTTGTGTCACGTCTTATTGGATCCACACAAAAATAAAATTTGTGTGTCTGTCTCCCTGATGAAAAAAAAGCATTTAAAACAAATTCATATTTTAGACAATGTAGTTAATATTTGCATCATTAATGATTTATCTCATCCGCCTGCGACCCACCCACAGTTAATCAGAATGTATTATTTTATTACCCGACCCACCCGATCCGTGGATTATCCGCAGCGCCCGTGGATATAACCGCCATCCGCGCATCACTATTGTGCATGCATAGATGGATGGATATATTCCATGGATGTGTGTTGTATGAAACCATAGAGAAAAAGTAACAAAAGTTAAACAAACAGTTATAAACCTCATGCATCCACACCAATAGGTGTCAGTACAAAGTCCAAAACCTCTGAGATGAAGAAGTGCCTGCAGTACATAAAACTTACTAAGTGCACCTTTAAAATCATTTAGCCAACTTCTGCTTTCTTCTGCTAATAAAATATACAGTGGTACTGTGTGCACATTCTGTTTAGTCAATTGTGGTTCAATGGTCTTTCTCATTCCATGCACTCAGATCCACAATGAGCATGCGGTGTGGTTACCCTGGAGATGGCCATATATGAGAAAATTAGCTTTAATTGCTGGTGACATCTGTTTTTAAATACACTTTTAGAATCCAGACATATATTTCATGCATGCTAAAAACGCTTAAACACTAAAGGGCACTGGGCCGCTTGTTAAAACAAAATGGAGTTGAGAAGTCCATCATTTCCCTTTAGCTAAGAAAGAGGAAAAATTCAATTGGCCAAGCGCTTGCCAACACAATGTAGGGCAGCAATAGTCAAATGCCACAGACCACCGCAATAAGACGTGACTAGACTTGATTCATTGTCAAAAGTAGATTTTTTTTCATGTCATCTTAAGACAAGTCAGCATTTCAGGTCTTTTAGATCCAAGTTGAATGCCAAATGTCCAAACTTTTCAAAAGTAGTACACAAACACACACACACACACACACACACACACACACACACACACACACACACATGTCTGCAATCCCAACCACAGTATGAAACAACCACCATACCCCAGACCTCAGCATTATTTCCTTAAAGAAATAGTGTACCTACAATTCTGGCATTATTTGCCCACCTTAATGTCATTCTTTCTTCTGAAGCCATACAATCATTTTGTGTGGAACAGTCCAAAATGTTATTTATATGTTATATGCGAATATTATTCATGGAAAATGTTCTCCCTAAAATGTGGTCTTATTTACATATATTTGGAATATTAAAATATAGCCACATTAACTAATTTTATGGTGTTTTTGCAATTTTTGCATTTGGCCACAATAGCCATAGCCACAATTAATTGCTGCTGTATGGAAAAGAGCTGCATAAAAACCATTCAAAATTTGTCCTTTTGAGTTCCACAGAAAAACAGCAGTCACGAGGAAATAATGGCAATTTTTGGATAAGCGGTTCCTTTATGATGGGATAGGAATGTGTGTGTTTGCCTGTCTGTACAATATGAAATCAGTCCTGATATGTCCTGGAGTGCAGCTCTATCCAAAGCTCTCATTTCCCTCGCCACATCCTTTTAGGATGCAAATTCCAACATGTCAGACACTGGAGACTGTTAAATGCATCACAGAAGCCAGTCTGAATGTTTGTATGTGTGTATGTATTTCCACATATACCAAAACACTTTCCAAACATCATCATATGTTCTTAATTGAACCTCTGTTCATGTTACCTTCGGATTTTCAGGTTTTGTGAGATGCAATTTATTAGTTTTATTGATTTTTATCCCTTGCTCAAGGCACTACACATGTATCATGTTAAGAATCTCAAATGAGTCATATTAATAGTTTTCCAAGTGCTATGTGAATGCGATCAAACAGCAGATTCCAAAGTCTGCAGTTTCTTGTGGTTCCTATGAACCGTCTGCTCTCTGTTCACTTGCTGCCTTCATACAATGACACTCTCTCACACACACACTTACAGTTCATAGAAACCATTGTGTCCTCCAAAATACCATAGTTACTACAGTTATAGTTACTGTAATAAAAATATGGTATATTTTAAACTGTTTACTGCCATGTAAACTGTTTACAGGGAACAAAAAATAGCGAATTAGTCATCATCTGCCATGTTTATTACAGCAGCATCTCAGAGATTTCAAATCAATTAATTAGTAGAAGTTACTACTCCAAAACATCTGTCTGATGTCATTAATGACCATTCTTTATTGTTGAATCAACATAGTACAAACGATGGAGATCAAACTATGTTCAGGAAACAGTCGTGCCTAGCTAGTTAGTTTCCACAATTATGCATTGTACCATGGTGGTTAAGCATGCAGCCAGTTAAACTGTTGTACGGAAAACATACCCCTGGTCTCTAAATATGGTCTTTAGACAAAATTCTATACTTTTAAGTTATGAACCAAAGCAAGAACTGCACAAATCACATATGCTAAATTACTATTTAGTATTTTATATTTACCAAAGGGCAACGACTTTGGGACAGTATTAATTTTGTACTAACAATAATCATGTAACTTAAATATGAAATGGGAAAAGATTTATTCTTAAACTCTGAGGAAGCACTGGCACATTCAAACCCTAAACCTGAATTTGGGCATTGTGAATTGCTGCCTTGGCAGACACCATACTATTTTGACAGATAGTATATCTAAACCATACTGAACTTGGTTACTAATAGTAACAATGGTAAACTTCCGTAAGGGCACTGAATCAGTTCTAACCTTATACATCTAAAGTGACATGGATCAGGTCATGTGAAGCTGGCTCTGACAGCTTCTTTGTCTTTCTCTCCATTCTTAAAAGCTAGTTAGCTCTTACTGGCAGTCAGACGTATGGTTTACTGTGCCAAAGCTCCCGGTGCGCTCATTAAAACACCAGCTGTGTTCCACTCCAGCACAATCCCCCAAATACACACACTATTCACACATCTGAGTATAAAGTAAAGGCTGGCTGGTCCATGCCAGTGACTCAATCCAAACTCGACCATCGACGATTACACCAGTGACAGCCAGAGTGCTCTTAGTCGAGCGAGAGCATTTTCCACCCAGAGTGCTGGTCATTTTCTTTGCTTCTCTGAGGAAGTGCGAAGCCGGAGTGAAACACCATATCACAGAAAGCCTTCTCCAGCAGTCCATGTTCCACAAACACACACTTGTTTTTGGTAGGAAACCAGCTGCATGTTACTTATCTGTAAGACATTTTCCCCTCAGGATTTCAACAAGAGGGTCTTTCTCGCTCACTTAGAATGGATAGTTTTTCCAGATGTTCCCAGAAAGCAGAAATATATGAGGGTTTTGGCAGAGTTTGTCAATGGGGAGCTCATTTCTCTCTCTAGCCAGACATGAGGAGGGTGATATCATTGCAAACCATCTCAAACACATCTCAGTGTTTTATAACACCCTGAGAGAAGAAGAAGAGATTTACAACCCTCTACATGAGTCCACCTGCTAAGAGCCTTCATGTCTCATTTAGAGCTAATACATAACAATACCTGCATGATTTGTTGATTGACTCTTGTGCTTTGGAAGCACTGAGAAACATTTTACCTGTCAGTACAAATTGAAGCCTACTTAGACACAAAAACTGTCCACTTAGTTACACATCTACTGTAACATGTAAGTCTAAATCCCCTGTTGAAAAAAACAGCATACAGTCTGCTGGTTAGGTATGTTTTGAAGCATGACAGCTGGTTTGAGCTGGTTTAAGCTGGTCATGAGCTGGTTATAAGCTGGTTTGAGCTGGTTATTTACATTTACATTTAGTCATTTAGCAGACGCTTTTATCCAAAGCGACTTACAAATGAGAATAATAGAAGCAATCAAAATCAACAAAAGAGCAATGATATGTAAGTGCTATGACAAGTCTCAGTTATTCTAATGCAGTACACGTATCAAGGTTTTTTTTTTATTATATAATAAATAAAAAGAAAACAGATAGAATAGAAAAAGAATATAGCAAGCTATAGTGTTAGAGGCCTTTTTTTTTCCTTTTTTGCTAATTGTATAATAAATAAAAAATAAAACAAATAGATAGAATACAAAAAGAATAGAGAAGCTAGAGTTAGATTTTGTTTGTTTGTTTGTTCGTTTGTTTGTTAAGAAAACAAGCAGTTAGTAAATGGATAGAGTGCAAGTCCAAAAGGGGCAAGCTATAAGTTGGTTACAAGGTTATAAGCTGGTCATGAGCTGGCTTAAGCTGGTCATGTGCAGGTCCTAAATTTGTCCTAAGCAACTAGCTCCTGTTTAGGATCAGCTCATAACCAGCTTATAACCAGCTCAGGACTAGCTTAAACCAGCTGTCATGCTTAAAAACATTACAATTCATACAATTAGCCACCAATTCACTTAAATGCAAAGTAACTTTGAATTCCCAAGAGGTTATGTTGTTTGATACCAATACAAATGTTCATTTAGCTGCGCAACTTTCCATTTCTGACACCAGGCTGTCTTGGAGAAGGAAGTATTTACAAGTTCAAACAGTATTTCAAACAGCAGTTAGAGACACCAAGTTGTACTGTACAGTAGTTTCATGTAACAGAAGTGACTCTGGGCACTTGGTTGGCAAATGTTTTTCGCAGTGTGAAAAGATATTAGCCCTCTCTGTAACACAAACAAACAAACAAACAAACAAACAAACAAACAAACAAATAAATAAATAAATAAAATCTAATGATACTGCCACATTGACAGTATTTCAATCTCATGATGTTCACTGCATGATATTCATGAGATTCTTCAAACCACACTGAATCTCTGGACTGGGTTTAAATCCACTTCTATACGGAGCCCCTAAAGCGACCATGGTGGTGGGAAAAAAATCAGAGTGAAAAAATTTGGGGTGGGAGGAAAAAATATTTTTCAGATTTTTTGCGTCCTAACATGGCTTAATATAAGAAGACAGTGATATAAAAAGCCCAAATTTTATATTTTATTAAAAATATACTACAGGCAATCAACACAGTAATCCATTAAGCCAGTGGTTCTCAAACTTTTTACAGTGTCGTACTCCCTAGGGCATTTAGCCTAATATTCTTCTGAGTACCCCCACTTAGACAGCAGTCACACCTTTTCCATTAAGGGACAATATTTGCCCCCTTAAATTGATTTACAGGAGCATTTTAACCGTTATAGAGGCAAAGTTGTTCTAGCCTTATTAATTGTATGCAGTGCTGCATTACGCCTTTGCGGGGCCCTGGACTAAAGCAGCTTTGGGCACCCCTTCCATTACACGCTAGACAAAATCAAAAATGCAATCAAACACTGTATAAAGACTCGAACGATATACTCATGAAATAAAAATAAACAAACACAATGCGCACATCATAATCCCATAGGAGGCAAAAAATTATATAGGCCTACATAAATTAAACAATTTTATCGAGTAATAATCTTACAAACCAGCAACAGCCCAGCAAATACAATTGAATATCACTCACCACTAAAAGGGCTTCTTCCTGCTCTTCTTATAATGCGCTAGAAGTTATAGACATTTTAAAAAATATATAATTTAGTTTCTGTATTTAACAATATTAACTTACAATAGTGAAAGACATTCCCTCAGGTTTTTGCATTTGTATTTATTAAGCACCGATAAACACAACAGCAGTTGACCATAGTGCTGTACAAATCAAATAAAAACCAGTAAAAAGAATAGCATCAGTAAACTCAAAAGATAATTTAACAAAGTTTAAAACGCCATGGTAAGAAAGTAATATTTAAATTTAGTTTTAAACTCACAGACAGAATTTGAAGCTTTCACAGATAAAGTAAGGTTATTCCATAGCCTCGGTCCAACTATTGCAAATAGTAAAAGGTAGCCTAGATAGTATCTTTTCTAGCTGGATGTTGTGCTTACGATCAATAATCACAGCTTTGCATTTGACCAAACTGATCTGCAGAACACGAAACCCACTTGCTGAGAAGCGGGAGCGACCAGGCGGCAGAGGATTCCGCTTGGTATTAAAGCCTTCCTTGAGCGGCTACGTTCGCAATTCAAACAATGATTTGGAAAAAGAAAAATGTATTTGTTATTTGTATGGTCTAGGTGGTCATACAGTGTATGCCTGCAAATACAGGACAAACTGATGCCTTAAATATGGAACGATTCTGTATTATACGGAACGGTTGGCAACCCTGTATAAAATGCAAAAGAGAATTGACTCCGGGGCCCCCTAGTGTTCGGGGCCCTGGGCTGCAGCCCATGTTGCCCATTAGGATAACACGGCCCTGATTGTATGACATGTTTTATGTCATATTCTTAACATTCCATTAAGTGTATTATTAATATAATAAATAAAGCAATAAATGATGGCAAAACGAAGTGATACTTGTAGATTCAAAACTAAAATCGCTAGTAGGTGGCGGCAAGTCACTGTCTAATGAGCAAGGCGTCGCGTCATTCATTCATTCATTCATTCAGTAGCGAAGCAAATGGATGTAGTTATGAATGGGTTATTAATCAGTACTTACTCTCCGAATCATTCAAAGCTGCAGATTCATTCACTAACGAAACACTGCTGTTGCTTGAAGACGCACACCAGTTCTGTTGCGGATTTCGTTGGCGCTATTATTTTGTTGTAAAATATAACAAACAATATTGACAATATTGTGTTTAAAATGTAGGCTACATTTAAAATGTAAAATGTACACTTAATATTGCCTTTTTTGTTGAACTGTTATATAAAATCAGTGTCACATTTGCAGTCTTTTGGGAAAATTTTATTCTCGTATGTTCCAGAGCGATATAAGAATGTAACAGTGTTCACTTTATAAAATTTATCTAATAATCTTTTATATTATTGAATATTTAAACTGCTAACACTTTGCAGTTTCGAATTAGGCCCTATTGTAAGTGACGGAGTATTTTATGTTTCAGCGATCTGATCATGCCGGTGAATTTTTTTTTCCTCCCAGCCCAATTTTTTTTCCACCCACCCCAATTTTTTTTCCACCACTCTTTAGGGGCTCCGTACACTTCAAAGGTTACATCGCTGAGAATATATGACTGGAGTCATGGAAATAAAGTTTTGTAAACTACAAACACCATAATTGTCGGAAATTTGAAAAACTCACTCCTAACAGCATGGTTTATCTGTTTTCTGGGTTTTTATAAACACAGGCTGTTTATAGATTCAGTGTGCTGCTGAAGAGTGGCAAGAAATAGTTGTCCACATACAGTCCATGCTCGCATACTGCTAAGGTCATTGTTTATCGCCTTCAGTTGAGTCGTCACTCCAGTGGGCAATCATAAAGAGAGCTATGACCCTAGAAAATCATATACACAACCATGCAAACACAGCACACTGAAGCCACAATGCTTCACATTAAACTATGCTTACTATGCTACCTTGGTTAGCTGGTCTTCCAAACTGGTCTGGCACTTGTCAGCTTGTCCAAGCTGCGAAACCAGCTAGACCATCGTAAACCAGCCACAGGTTCTGTGTGATTCTGTTCCCTGCACAAATCCTCATCCCTTATTACATATGAAGATGTACTTAAGTCCTACTTAAGTGGGTAAAAAACACTCTAAATTCAGTTAATTGCATAAATATATATATTTAACTATAATGCAGTTTCATTGAATTGCAGTTAACATACAAATAGGTGTCAGAAAACATTCTGTTTGCTTGGTATATTCTTTTAAAGTATATTATTTTTTAAGTACTCATTCTAAAAGTATGCTAAAGTACTTATTTTTCATGGGAAGCCAATGATTGGAGCTCCACTCTCACAGATTTCCTCCATCAAGCATCACTATGTTTATATCTCTCTGTCCACTCGCCTCTCTCTCAGTGAAATATAACACTCTAAAAGCATTAGCCAAGCAGCTCTTCTTGCACCAAGCAGTCTGTTTGCCTTAGCTGGCTTACCCTACACTTTCATCTGCATGTGTGTGTGTGTGTGTGTGTGTGTGCTGAACACAGCAGTCTCCTGTCCTGCAATGCTGAACTCTCAGTGCAGAACACAATTTCACCTCAACAACAGAGCACTCAAACATTACTTTACCTGAAAGAACACAATTTCTTCACTGCAGGGTGAAGAAATTCCCATATGCAAAATAAGAGAAACTGCACTTTTACATTTTCTTAAGAAAATGAGAGCAGTGCTTGTCTGCAAGAGCCCCAGCACAATGCTACAGAGTTGTGGGTGGCTGTCAGAGCATTGCAATGGAGTCACTAAAGTGGTCTGAAGGGTTTTAAAGTTGGCATGAAATAAAAATCTAGTTTTTAAAGGCATGTTATTTATTGTGAACAAATTGTCCAAGCATTTTTTTATGATCTCGTAACTTTAATCAAACTGTCTTAACTCAATCTTCAGGTGAATTGACAAACTGGTGACATATGCTGGACTTCTCCAATCGTTTAGTCTGCTTAAACTCTGTCCCTTTCTTACCACCCACAAAAATGAAAATTCTGTCATTAATTACTCGCCCTCATGTCGTTCTAAACCCGTAAGACCTCCATTCATCTTCAGAACACAAGTTAAGATATTTCTAATGAATTCTGAGAGCTCTCTGACCCTTCCACAGACAGCAATGTAATTATCACGATCAAGGTCCAGAAACATAACAAGGAGATCGGTGAAATAATCCATGTGACATCAGGGGTTCAACCATAATTTTACAAAGCTACGAGAATATTTTTTGTACACAAAGAAAACAGAAATAACGACTTTATTCAACAATTCGTCTCCTCCACGTCACCCTAGCGCCATTTTGGAGAGTATCCACTAAACATAAACAGCATATGCTGTTCAGTGTCAGTTGTGCCACACGGATATGTTGTTTTCATTCAGATCAATGCATAACGCAACTGACACAGAACAGCATATGCTGTATGTTCAATGGATACTCTCTAAAATGGCACCAGGGTGCTGCGGAGGAGACAAATTGTTGAATAAAGTCGTTATTTTTGTTTTATTTTTATACAAAAAGTAATCTCGTAGCTTCGTAAAATCACGGTTGAACCCCTGACGTTACATGGATTATTTTACTGATCTCCTTGCTGTGTTTCTGTGCATTGATCATGGTAATTACATTGCTGTCTATGGAGGGTCAGAGAGCTCTCAGAATTTATCAAAAATATCTTAATTTGTGTTCAGAAGATGAATGCAGGTCTTACGGGTTTAGAACGACATGAGAGTGAGTAATTAATAACAGAATTTTCATTTTTGGGTGAACTATCCATTTAACAAGGCCCATGATTTGAGGAATACTTTATGTCTATGTCATAAATGGGTCAAAGTTTAATTGTTCGTAGTTCAAATTCAAGTATGGTATATCTAAGCAAATGCCACTAATGACCGACTGCAAGTGACTCTCTTGTTCACATTGTCTCTGTCTCTGTCTCTCAAATCATCTCTCTCTTGGTTAGCAGTAGATTAAATATGCATGAGGACTCTCTGGTTCCCTGCATGAATCATCATGGAGCCTGTGGCCATGTGAGTGTGTGCGCCCTGCCTAGGTGAGATTAGTTCATGGTACCCCCCAGCCGGTGAAAACAATAAAGAAGGAATCATGTTCTTTCTTTGTTTCAATAGGTGTTTTCATTTCCTCTTTCTATCAAAGCTGTGCACCCTTCAGAGAAACCTGGCAGACACAGACATCCATAAGAAAGAAACATCTCATATGAGATCTCTTTAATATCTCAACTACTTCAACTAGACATGGAGATTAAATGAATGGAGACCTTTTGATTAAATTTTACTGTTTCTCAGACTTTCTCCTGAGAAACAGACCCTAGTAACCTTGTGTGCCTGCTCTAGAGTTTCAGAAGAGATCTTAACAGTGTCTCAAACTGAGCTCAGATTTGGATGTTATCAATCAAAGTTTGATAATAAAAGCTAGAGATCTCAATAGGACCTTTTCTCTTGAAATTCTTCCAAGATCATGTGATCTGTATGATCCTATTCATATTAATTGTATACTCTGGCTAAATTTCAACATTTGCCTCATTTGTGTCTGTTTTTATTTTTACTGAAGCACTAAGGAGAAACATCTTAGACAAAGCTAATACCTAAAGAAATGAGAACTTTACAGAGCTGTGAAAAAGCAACTTCTGAGCAAAAACATATCTGTGTCTGTTCAAATGAAGATGTTTGAATGGTTTTCATTTTTCTTATGGACACTAGATCTACTTAGGAGAGGCTTATGGTGGAGAGTGGGGAGAAAAAATGTGAAATGTGTATTACAGTGCATTTCACACACCATTTGACTGCACACATGTTTGGAGTAGTACTGCAGAACTGTGCTTACATCTTAATCCTTCTTTTCAAGATCAATGGGGAGCAACTGAGCAGTTTCAAAGGGCTGGGTGTCTCATTTCATTAAACAACATAAATCATGAAAGCGTAGATATGCTCTCAAACTTCTCTGTAATAAAGTTGATTGATTAAGATTAATCGAAACGTCAAATCCAGCAGAAACAGTTAGAGCAGGTGTTCTGATGAAGTGTAAAATACATCCAAAATCGACTCTTTTTTTCCACCTGAACCTCTAGTAGATAGTTTTCTACCTTTAGGTGAAGAATATTGTTCTATTTAGCAGCAGATATATACTTAAAATAAAGGTCCTAACTACAACGTCTCGGTTACGTAAGTAACCCTCATTCCCTGAAGGAGGGAACGGAGGCGTTACGTCATAGTGACTGACGTAATTGGGATCTCGCCCGAGAGCCCAATCACCTTCGAGTGTTAACAAAACAAGCCAATGACAGTTGGCATGCATGCTTTGAAGGTTTCTGCCAGGGAAAGACACGGGCTCACCGTGAGGGGAGCTGTACCATGGAAGAATACACATGTGGGATCGCCCGAAGGGGAATCACTACACACGGGCACCTAGCCCAGCACAAGGGCTGACCTTGGGCAACACACGAATGCTGGACCTGTCATCTGGCGCTCTGCCACGCCTGACTGCCGAGGGTGCAGGAGGAGCTTCAACAGGGTTCGCCAAGGGGAACTGAACTGAGAAGCAATAAGGCGCACGTATCTGGTCCGTAGAGGGGAATGGCGCAGCAAGTGTGATTGACACCGAGCGGGTCTGGTGTTACTGTACATCTGAAGCAAGGACACGGAAGGACACGGGCTCTACACGGAGATTATAGAATCTCGCAAACGTTTTAGATGTCGCCCAGCCGGCAGCTCTACAAATGTCTGCTATCAAGGTGCCCCGTGCCAATGCCCAAGAAGATGCCACACCTCTCGTAGAGTGTGCTCTTACACCAAGGGGGCACGGTAAGCGCTGGGCCTGGTATGCCAAGACTATAGACTCCACTATCCAGTGGGCAAGTCTCTGTTTGGAGACAGCCTTTCCCTTCTGCTGTCCTCCGAAGCAGACAATGAGCTGGTCTGCTCTGCGTGTGGTCCACATAAACGCGCAAGGCGCGGACGGGACAGAGCAGAGCAGTGGCGAGGTCTGCCTCCTCCCGGGGCAGTGCTTGCAAGTTCACCACCTGATCCCTAAAAGGCGTGGTGGGAACTTTGGGCACATATCCAGGCCGGGGTCTCAGGACAACGTGAGAGTCAGCCGGTCCGAATTCTAGGCATGAATCGTCGACCGAAAATGCCTGAAGGTCCCCTACCCTCTTGACCGAGGCCAATGCAGTGAGGAGCACTGTCTTTAACGACAGAAACTTAAGCTCTACTGACTGCAGAGGCTTGAAGGGCTCCTCCTTCAAGGCCGACAGGACCGAGGGAAAATCCCAAGAGGGTACCAGATGAGGGCGCGGAGAATTTAACCTCCTCGCCCCTCTGAGGAACCTGATGACCAAGTCGTGCTTCCCCACAGACTTGCCGTCTACTGCATCGTGATGTACGGCAATAGCGGCAACATACACTTTGAGGGTGGAGGGAGACAGCCTTCGCTCCAACCCATCTTGCAGGAAAGAGAGCATGACCCTGATCGGGCATCTACGGGGGTCTTCCCGGCAGGAAGAACACCAATCAATGAACAGGTTCCACTTCAGCCTGTAAGCGTGTCTTGTAGACAGGGCTCTAGCTCAAGTGATGGTGTTCACTACCACTGGAGGTAGCCCACCTAGAACCTCCGCGTCTCGTCCAGAGACCATACGTGGAGATTCCAGAGGTCTGGACACGGGTGCCAGAGGGTGCCCCCTCTCTGAGAAAGGAGATCCCTCCTCAGAAGAATTCACCAAGGAGGGGCTGTCGCGAGGAGCATCAGTTCTGGGAGCCAAGTCCGATTGGGCCAGTATGGCGCCACTAGGAGGACCTGCTCCTCGTCTTCCCTGAGCTTGCACAGTGTTTGTGTGAGAAGGCTCACTGGGGGAAATGCATATTTGTGTAGGCTCCGAGGCCAGCTGTGTGCCAGCGCATCCGTGCCGAGGGTCACCTCGGACAGGGAACAGAACAGCCGGTAGTGGGACGTGTCCGGGGAGGCAAACAGGTCTACCTGAGCGTCCCTGAAGCGTCTCCAAATCAGCTGGACTGTCTCGGGGTGGAGTCGCCATTCTCCCGGAAGGGCGGGCTGACGTGAGAGCTCGTCGGCTGCACAATTGAGCTCGCCTGGGACATGAACGGCGCGAAGCGACCTCAGATGTTTCTGACTCCAAAGGAGGAGATGGCAGGCGAGTTGCGACATGCGACGTAGACCATCTTGGTGGTTGATGTATGCAACGGTTGCAGTGTTGTCCGTACGGACCAGCACATGCTTGTCGTGTAGCAGCGATTTGAAGCGGCGCAGAGCAAGCCATACTGCTAGCAACTCAAGGCAGCTGATATGCCACTGCAGTTGGGGTCCTGTCCAGAGCCCCGCAGCTGCACGCCCATTGCATATGGCTCCCCAGTCCATGGCAGCGGCATCTGTTGATACAACAACATGCCTGGACACTTGCAATAGGGGAACTCCCACCCGAAGAAAAGCAAGATCCGACCACGGGCTGAAGGTCTGACGGCAGGACGGGGTGACTGAGACCCAGTACGTGCCGCGTCGCCATGCCCATCTCGGGACACGGTCGTGAAGCCAACGCTGAAGCGGTCTCATATGAAGCAATCTGAGCGCCGTGACAGCGGCTGCGCATGCCATATGCCCCAGGAGCCTCTGAAACCCACTGCCTTTCTTGGGTACGATGAAGTAAGGGCTGTAAAACCCTGACCTCAACTCGGCTGGAGGGACCGGCTGTATCGTGTCCTTCGCCAGGAGGACCGCGATCTCTGCACGCAAGACAGGAGCATCTTTGTTCAGCACAGAGGTGAACCGAATGCCCCTGAATTTGGGAGGGCGCCGGGTGAACTGAATTGCATAGCCGAGTCTGATGGTTCTCGTGAGCTAGCGACACAGTCTGGGGAGCTTTAGCCAGGCCTCCAGAGACCGAACAAGCGGGACTAGGGGAATCATTGACGTACCTACAGTGGGGCAGCGAAGTGGAGCACAGGGACCCGACCCGGAAGGCAGCGTGTCCCGGAGTGAGGTCTGAGTGCGCGGTGCGACACTTACCTGGCTCCATGGTTGGGCAGGGGGTGCGTGAGAAGGCATCACGTCCTCGAACCGGACCCTGATGCCCACTGTCAAAAGGAGAGGGGGACAGGAGCGTGGAGACTGTGTCTCATGCACTGCCATCCTCGCCCTCTTGGGACCCAGGGAGAAAGGAAACTGCTCTTTTTTTGAAGTTTTGGGTACCACTGGCTGGGGAGCCAGTGGCGGAACAGAACAAAAAGGAAACAAAAGATTCTCCACCCAGCCCTCCTCCGGGGGAAGGAGTGGTGCGGTCACCATCTCCTGAAGAGCAGGATCCAAGGACTCCGGGTCGCCCGTCTCAGGGACGCCGCTTGCCCTGGCACTTCACAAGCCTGGCAGGAACGGAGACGGGCTGCACCGCTTTCCTGCGGTCAGCTCCACGCTGCGGCCATGAAGGCTGCTGCTGAGGCCGAGTTGGAGCGTTGGTGGAGGCAGCAGCGGACCACCGGGGCAGGATGTGACGAAACGCCTCCGTCTGCTTCTGTGCGGCGGAGAATTGTTGGACAAAGCCCTCCACCACTTCACCGAATAGGCCGGCCTGGGAGATCGGGGAGTCCAAGAAGCGATGCTTGTCAGCCTCCCTCATATCTGCCAGGGTCAGCCATAGGTGGCACTCCTGGACCACTAACGTGGACATCGTCTGACCCAGGGCCCACGCTGTGACTTTCGTCGCCCTTAGGGCGAGGTCCGTCACTGTGCATAGTTCCTGCAACACACCTGGGTCAGCACCGCCCTGCCATGGCGTGCATGTCTAGCAGCACTGTAAGCCTTGGCAGTTAGTGTGGACGAGAACTAACAGGCCCTGGAAGGAAGGGGGATACCCCCTCGTTTGACGAGAAGGTATCTGGACCGCAACATCGCGATGGTCATGTCCCCGCAATGAGAACACGACTCATCCACAAGCGCTGCTTCAGCGTGCTGATAGCCCAAGCATGAGACACAGCGATCGTGACCGTCAGACGAATCCAGGAAGCGACCACATCCAGAAATGCACGAGCGGGAAGACATCTTTAAAAAGACGCCCGTCGCTCGTGGAGCTCTTTTAGATATTGCTCTTTCAGAAAAACACTCTTTTAGAGAAAGCGCTGAAGCGCCCAGGGGAGGTCGCGGCGCGACCGCAGTTTGATGGGATGCAGCATGCTGTGAGAAGCAGCAGCACTGGACAGCAACCTCCGCTGACGCGCCGTAACACCAACACCGATAGACTTGCTATCTGGAAACACTCAGGAGATTCGCTGAAAAGGCTTGGCTCCGAAGCGAAAAGCTGATGTGCGTCTGCACACGCTCTCCTATTATACCCGTCATTGGCTTGTTTTTTTAACACTCGAAGGTGATTGGGCTCTCGGGCGAGATCCCATTTACGTCAGTCACCATGACGTAACGCCTCCGTTCCCTCCTTCAGGGAATGAGGGTTATTTACGTAACCGAGACGTTGTATGACATATGACTGACTGAAAGGGAACTAAGGGTTCCACAGGACATATTTACATATCATAGCGGAACACAAGTTTCCTACAATTTCCACAAGAAATGTTTAATTCTCTAGTTTCAATCTATGTACACATTCAAGACTTTACACAGTTCAGACATCAAAACGCTGATCTAAAGAACATGCAATGCAACAACAACCCTATACAGCCAAAAGTGTTTCTTGAGAAGAAGAGGGTCTTACCCACAAGAAAACCAAAATCACAAATGAGATCTCTTTAATATATCAGTAAAATGAGACTAAAATATAAGTGAGAAATTGTTATTTTTCACAGAGTAGGATTGAGACTGCATAGGGCTTTTCACACTGCATTTAACCCCAGGTTACTGTCGCTCTAGATCCTGCTTTTAACCATGGGTAAAGTGTTTTATCTTTGTAATTCAGGAGGTCGATTCATAACATGGGGTTATGAAACCCTGCTCTGGAGTGCGTGCCTCAAATCTCAAACTTTGTACAATCACAGAAACACTGTGTTCTGTAAAACAGCCAACATTTTGTGTGCTGTAAAACAGCCAGCATGTCAACATTTTTTCTCACTGATGCAAAAGCGCAACACAAGCTGGTTATTTAAACCAATCATGTGCTGCATTTATCCAGTCATGGCTGTTGACGCCACAAATACGCAAATAACGTTAACCCAGAGTTTAGAATGACCCAGGGTTAACTATATTTTAAGTGTGAAATACCCTTATAGGGTTAACAAGGGGTTAAGCATAATGCGAAAAATTGTATGCATTCTTAAGCCAATTAGAGCTGTTATGAAGTCATTTTCTTACAGCTCTAGTGAGTAGCCTACCTGTTGAGCCTCTCAGGTGACTGGTTCAAAATGAATGCAATGAATGGAACATTGAAATGTATTTTACCATTTCATCAGTGCACACATCACCTTTGGTCTGATTTATCATTGAACCTTTTAAAGGCTTGCAGGTGAGAAATGTAGTTGAAATTTGCATGTGTAATCTGCCATCGCACATTAGGAATAAGCAGAATTAGCTGTTGGAATGGCGAGTGGAGCAGCATCTTTATCAGTGGAGCACAGATGCAGACTCACATGCCTCCAGAGAATAGTTCCCTCAATCCATCTAAAAGCCTCATTCAAAGCCGAGGATCAGCTAATGAGATCTGACTCCATTAGCCTGCAGTGTTAAATGTCCATCCACGTTTACATAGTGCAGGAACAGACTGCGGAAATGGGGATCCCTCTCACTAAAGCCCATCTCCCTCAACGTCATATCATGACTCTATAATCCATTCAAATCTGCTCTCACTCGCGCTATAAACCCACTGCCTCTAACCGGCCAATTAGCCATCTGCCACACTACAACTGTGTGTGTGTGTGTTGGGGTTAGGGGTTACTTATAGCTCTAGTTAAGGGGAAACTAAAAAGATAAAATTGTCCCCAGAAGTGAATTAAAATCTCCTGGACACTTCCTCATTTGGCAAACATTTGGTATGTGTGTGTAATTACTTAGCAATGTGTGTGTGATTCCTTATATAGTTTGTGGACAAATGTGTCCCCAGAAGTGAGTTTGGGGACGTCCTGATTTAGAAAATATGTGGGTGGGGTTTGTGTTTGGTTAGTCTGAAGTCATAATAGTGATCTTTATATAAAACAATAAACAATTGAAGTCTAGAGTGTGTTAGCTAGACAAAAGTGTGTGTGTGTGTGTGTGAAAGAGAGATGGAGAGGTAAAGACATTAAAGGGATGGAAAATGCAAACTGGAAAACAGAGAAAACCACAAGAAATGAAAGGCAAAAGAGGTGATGTGGCAGACAGACACATGCTGGCCGTCATTGGAGTGTATTGTGTGTGTGCTGATGCTGGAGCATCACACTCTATTGTTCTTCCTCACACTGGAGCCCACGAGTGGGGCACAGACAGCGTGGTGTGGGAGAAAGGGGGTGTTCACACATACACGCACAAACACACACACTTTGGCAGGAAGTCAAGGCTTTTTCCAGCACCGGCTGTGCGTGTCTCTTGCTGTGTGTCAGTCTAATCAGGCTGAATCATGCTGTGGCATTGTAGGATTTTATCTGTTTCCAGCCTTGTCTCATGCACACGTGAACAGATATAGAATCATTCAAGCAAAGCATGTATATTACAATTTGTGTTTGAAAGTTTATCTTTCTCTCTCTATATATACAAAAATTATAATAAAAAATATAAATAAAATACACTTAAAGAGAGTATATTTTCATGACAATGTTTCTTAAAATAGTACCTTATATGTTAAATTAAAAGTTATTTCTGAAATAGTAATAAAGGCATTACATTACAAAAAACTTTTACATAGTTACAAAAATATTTAAAATAAATGCTATTATTTTGAATTTTCTATGCAATAAAAACAATCTGAAAAATTAAGCCGCAAAATTGTTTTCAACATTGATAATAATGAAAATTGTTTCTATGATTTATGAAGGATCATATGACAATGAAGACTAACGGCTGATCAAAAAAAGAAAAAAACAAGTGTTTTAAATTGTAACAATATTTCCCAATATGATGTTTTTACTGTATTTTTGAACAATAAAAAATGGTGAGCATAAGAGACTTCTTTTGAAAACATAAAAAACCCCCTTAAAAATAGAAATTGCAACCCACACTTTATCATTGGAATGTATATCACATTACAAAAGAATTATGTTTTTATTCTTCTCTTGTATATTTACAGCAAACAGCACAGGTCATGATGTCAATAGCGGCATTATAACAGTGACTGGCCAACTGGCGAGTATGCTTTATTTACTTGCCAAAGCCAATTTCCACTTTTCCCTTCTGACTACACTGAATGGAAACAGATCCAGATCTGCCAAAAGCCAAACCAGGACTGCACCATCAGTACAGCATCATGTTTTGAGGATAAAGGCTGATTCATGAATGCTTTAAGACCAAATCATATGGCAAGAGGCTTCAAAACATATTTAATACCAGGAGATACCATCCTTGCAATTCATTAACTGTTGCCTTGAATAACTGTATACTCTCCATGAGAAAAATAAAGGAGAGTATTATGCTCATATGGTCTGCCTATGATTACAGTGTGTATCTCACAGTGCATTAAACTGGAGGATCTACATTGTGTGTCTATGAGAGTGACAGAGAGCAGTCATGTGTGTCAAAGAGATCCAGTCTCTCCAGCCGTATCACTCGCAGAGGAAATCAGTCCTCAGGGCAACACCATCAACCAGCTGCCCACAACAGACTGTTCTGCACATTCAAATACACACTGATTCTCACACAACCCAGTGTCTTTAATTCTCATTAGCTCTCCCTCATAACTAAGCTCTTGCACTTTGCTCACACTACGCAGAAATCCAATTTGATTTTCAAATCTAAATTTCCAAAATGTTTAGGTCAGAACAGTTATATTGTGTGTGAGTGAAAAATGTGGCAGACATTCAGGATGTTTTGTCGTGGTTTTCCATTAATCATTTTTACTTTAGTGAAAAGTACAACAACAGTTTTTTGTCCATTACTGCCACAGGTTTATCGTAAATCTTTCCTGCTACTAGCACATATATTGCCATTTTTTGTCAGTAATGGCAAAATGCTCACTGTTGCTAAAGGTTATCAAAGTTCTTGTCACAGATCAAGTTTTGACTGTCTGCACCGATGAAAGCAGATCATTTGTTCATACAGTTTATTCAATAGCTGGTGTTTCTACATCAGTTGCCTTAGTTATTATGACGTAAGCGTCAGTACAATGTCAAGAAACGTAAGAGAGCATGACATAAACTACAGAGGCACATCAGACAACATAAGCATAATCTGTATTTAAACATGCATGCATGCTTATATGAACTCAATTACAATTCATTACATAGTGAAAGCTATGTGTGAGTGTATATGAGTGAACCGAGACTGCTGTAGACTCTACTGCACTTTGTCTATGATGTTACGGTCTGGACCGACTGTTTACTTCCAAAAATCCAGAAATACAATTTTAATCGGATTTCAAACCATATATAAATGAGGTTTGGATCAATTTTGTAAAAAACTTTTTTTTTTTTCTTCAGTTTCAGTTCAGACAACAAACAACTAAATGGATTTGAGTTGGATACGCCAAGAAATCAGATTTTTGCTGCATGCTGAACAAAGCCTTCACTAAACCCTGTCAAAAGCAATGCAACACTTCCAGACTGGATTAGCAAATAATCTTCTTCGTGGCCCTTAAAGCCTGGCCTACCTCCACCCAATGTATTGATCAGGTGATTCATTATAATTGATTATAATCAAGCTATAACATAAATGTAATGAATTAGCAACCGCTTTAGAGGAGACAATAACAGATGCAATAATAACAGACAATAACAAAACATATGCTTTACAAAAACAATCGCTCATTTCATCAATGCATGATTTGCCTCATCTGATGTTGTGAGCCAGTTTCACACAGTCATATAATGTTTAATAAGCAGTGCTAAAAAGGACTTCAGAAGGAAGTAACAGCTTATAACAGGAAGGATAATAAAGGAGGGGTCCAAACATGACAATCAACACAATTATTATGAGAGGAGGGAGGTTGTTCAACTAACCTCTTACCAAGAATAGCAGCCAAATCAATGTACTCAGAACTGTAGTGACTCATATTCATGTGTTCACAGGGATCAGGGAACAGTTATCTAATAATAAAGAGCCACACTTGTGAAAAAGCAGTGTTAATTGTATTGATTGTGCACTTGTAGTGTACTTCAAACCTTAAAAGTTTGTTAAAAAACTGCACTTGCAAATAATATACAGTAATAGTAATGATTTAATGTTATTAAAATGTTAAATATAACATTAAATTATCTTAGAGTACATTTTAAATAATTGTTTTAATAATATTTTGTCATGCTTTTAAGAAGTACATTTATTTTGACGTAATATGCTTAATTATCATTTTAACTGTAGCATGATATTTAAATATAATATTTAAAGTTAATAGCAACTTTGTGACTGGAAATGTGTAACTATTTAAATACATTACATACAAGATTCAAATAACTTTAAATGGTTAACTAAATATTTTAGTTAATCTTAAATCAATTCATTCAATAGTACACTTTTTTCATAAACAATAGAAATAATAATGAAATTACAAAAAAGGTGTACTCACAAAAGCAATCAAAACAGAACCTAAATTAAACTATAAACTGTTTGTTTGGTTGTAATATATTCTAATATAAATTATATATTTTTAAATTTATTTCCATAATAAAAACTCTGTTTGAAAGTGTGCTAAAGCGTGCTTATTTTTCACAAGGGCACATAGTCCTGTGTTGGTATAGAAGTCAATCTAACCATAAATACACAGGCAGTGTGTGAGCCATATGTGGCTGAAGGTATAAAACCCTCTTCAGATCGCTGAGTGTGGTGCTTGTGAATGGATTACCGTTCACTCAGCCACGTAACGTCTTTTCTCTAGGATGGCAAACACCCTCTACAACTGGATGTGGCAGAAGAAAGAGGATTTATGGTCCCATTCAGTCTGTCCCTCTCTTCCTCCATTATATCCTCCTGTCTTTTTGTTGGCCCCAGGGGCACGGGCTGCCAGGATGTATCTGTATATCTATTGATGACAGCCAAAGGCTGTGTTCTGCAGGCAGATGTGCTTCCTTCCACTGGGTAAAACCACAGTAAAAACCCCTCTGCTCTTTGATACCTCACCCAGACCTCCAAACATCTGCAAATCATTGGCACTGGAGATCTCAAAACCAATGCTCTGCACAACTCAACAATGTCTTTATGATCAGCCTGCTTTGTTCTTTACTTGCTCTGAAGTTCTAGGTGAGAAAAAGCCTCAGTATTGCTCATATATTGCCATGGAATTGATGGTGAACCATTTGTGCTACAGACATGAGCGATATCTAAATCGTGCAGCTTGTTGAGGAAGTTTGCTATTACTTTGTGATTGGATTTACGTACAAAGCAGATGAAATAAAAATCCATTGATGGAGGGAGACCAGAATATCCAACACAATTTCATGGCAATTTGTAACTATTTTACATTTTGGTGAATTGTTGGCTAGTTTACAACTCAGTCATTTTTAGGGGTGGACCTTCATGCTTTATGTTTTTCCAAAAATAGTTTTCATATGATTCACATTGCACAAATTCATACAAATTCGGCACTTCATAAAATAGCTATGTTTTCCCATGAAATCAGGTTGGAAAATTATAGAGACTTTGTTGTGGTCACCTTGAACACACTATCAACCACAGAACAACACCCTGGCAGCCACCAACAGCACTTTATTATGGCAGCAAGCTCTG
The DNA here is from genome assembly GCA_039654775.1 of Spinibarbus caldwelli. Lineage (NCBI taxonomy): Eukaryota > Metazoa > Chordata > Actinopteri > Cypriniformes > Cyprinidae > Spinibarbus > Spinibarbus caldwelli. The sequence goes on along the minus strand of CM077233.1, from coordinate 23,521,871 downwards.
CAAAACCATGAAAGAGAACCTTCAGAAAATGTAAAAATCTGTTTAAATCTGTCAACATTTCCACACTTCCAATGTCCATGAGTTCCAACTATTATTCTTTCTGTAGTTTGTGGGTTTTCTCTGAAACTCTTTGTTATTTATCAGTCTGTGCTTGCAGATATGACCTTCAGCTCAAAAACAGATACTTCACTCACTTCCTCCAAAGAACCTCACCTTGAACCACACTCACATTCAAAAGACAGAAATAAAGGCAGCACCGTTGTAACAAATGGAAAAAAAGTTTGTGATTTGTGTTATGCATTGTGTGTGTAGATGTGTTTTCTGTTTTTGTGTGTGTGTGTATGTGTGTGTAGAGTGAGAGTGAGTGTAGTGTACCAGAATCCTGACCTATAGCCCGCTGTGTAAAGCTGCAGGGTTTATGCATCACTCCTCAGCAGGGGTCTTACAGCCTGGACCACTTATTTAAACATTAGCATTTCTACCAGCCATTTCCTCTCTGTAAACTCCAGAAACACTGCACATGATACGAGTTCTTGCCTCTATTCTGACCCCGTACGTCAAGGGTTGTTGTGACATCATTGCTAATATATGACAACTGCATTCAACTCAACATACACATTATAAATATTTATGTCCACTTTGCAAAGACAATAAGAGCAACATAAATGCTTGAAATACAAGGAATTTGCTTGTTATAAATGGGCATGTGGCAACAATTACAGAATTGCCAAACCTAAAATCTGTAAACTCCTGACTTCATTGACTAATCTTTCAAAGACCAAGAGCTTATAGATGAGGCTGATTTTTAAGCAATTTAGCTATAAAAGCCTCCCTCAAACTGGGGTAAAGCACACATCCCAGCAAAAAAAAAAAAAAAAAAAAAAAAAAAACTTTGTGGCACTTCCAACACTCACAAGCAATGAGCTTTTAGATAAATGACACATTAAACAGAGGTGTGTTTGTAATTAGCTTCTTCCCAATCACTGTCCCATGAGCCCAGCATGAAGCCCAAGTTAAGTACACAAAAGTGACAGTGATTTGACACTAAGTCAGACTTAATATATGGCAACAAACCAGCCATTCTGTCTGCTACAGCATACAAATTGATAACCAAAATCTTGAGAAATAATGCATGAGAAGTTATCAAGTAGTTAAATGGTGCTGTTCAAGAGATATGGGCTGGGCTGGGTTTTCAGACCAGGGCTAAAGCTCATTGTTGCTGTCAGTCCCAACAGGATAACGGTACTAATGCTCAGCATCCCCATCACACAAACTGCACCTCAAGCATCCTTAAACCACATAATGCCATGATTTATCCCATTAGTTTCAATTTAACTTCGGCTTTTATCTTTTTCTTCAACCTCCTTTTGAGTTTATTAAAAGGTCTATCTCTTTCTCAATGCAGTTTCAATTTAGTGTGCTTCACAAACAAAAACTACATTGCCAAAACAGCGCCAAACAAACGAAATAAAATAACAAAATTGAATACACAAGAAAAAAAGGGATTAACAATAAAAAAAAATTGAATAAAATATGATTAAATAACTATGAAAATAAATACAACGAGCACTTGGTAAATTAAAGGGGAATAGCCTACATTGCGAAGGTAACTGGAGTTAACCGTCAAGAAGAAAGGATGAAAAATAAGACTAAGTGCGCCAACAATTGTGATATGAGCCAGCGTTTCTACAGAGATCACGGTCTCTCCATCTCTCCTCTCATCGTACCTGTCTTGAAAAAGGCATCCGTGTCTGAATCACTGGGTCCGTCCTCCGCCGCTTCAGCAGAATTCATCTTTCCTCTTAGATCTCACAGTTCAGGATAACGGGAAATATATCCAGATTCAGCGCTCCATCATCTCTATATTTCTGTGTTTTGATGGCACAGCCCTCGATCAGAGCGACAAAGCGCAGCTCTGCATTGCCTTCTATTGTCTCCAGATGCGCCTCTCCTCCTCAGATCGCTCTTTTCGCTTCTTATGAGTCGGTTCTTTTGAATCGGTTCACCAATTGGACTGATCGATTCTTTCGCGAATTGGTTCTCAAAATCACTGAATTGTTGTTTTGGTCTTGTCCGATTCGAACTGAGTCAAGAGCCGCTGAAAATGATCCTCATTGCTCGGGTTGATCAATGGGGGCGCAAAGTAGCCTAAGTGAATAGAGTTAAGAAATAGCCGAATTTGTGCAGGAAGCAACTTATGCGTAATGTGACAGCATCACACAAAGGGCAGGCAAAGAGATTGCAAAATAATAATAATAATAATAATAATAATAATAACTATTAGAAACATGACACATGTTTACATCCAAAGTAGGCTATTTCTGCAAATAGCTTAAGAGAATCAGCATTTGTCTCAGTGGTATTTTCAGTTTGCAAAGAAAAGCAAATTAAACAGGACTTAATGTTAGTGTGGGGCAGTACGACAAAATGTAAGGCTGTAGGCCAACGTGAATTAATGTAAGCTGACTTAATAAAACAGAATAAATAATTAAGTTGCATACATTGGCAGGTATTGTTTAAAGTTTTTCAAATATTCACTTGACACTTGGGTATGTGTGTGACGTAAAAGTACCGATGAATCTTTTTTTTTTTTTGAATCTCTCCATTTAAATGAACTGTTCAAAAGAACCGATTCGCAGAAATGAGTTGGACCAGCTCAACACAAAGCGGCGCGCAGCCTGAGTGTGTCTGACGGGATACAGCGCGATCCTGACAGTCAAAGCTGATGATGGCATGAATCCTGCATAATATCAGCGGTCACTCTTTGTTGGTCACTCTTTTCCTCTCTTATAAATATTTTCTTTAAAAAGTTAATGAGTTATTTTAGAAACATAAGCATGCTCGTTTAGACGGCCTCCTGGAGCGCGGCAGAGACTGTGTTCGCGGCTGTGGATTGTAGGCTATTTTGCCAACAATAGAGAGCAGAAGGGAAATGTGTGTGTGTGTGTGTGTGTGTGTGTGTGTGTGTGTGTGTGTGTGTGCCCTCCCTCTGTGAAATACCACGCCCCCTTCATTCAGGCTATTGAAGAATCCTAATGCTGAGAACATGTATTTTCATAATAAATAGGAAGCACGTGTGCATGTACACACGTTCGTATGTGCTGTTACTCTTAAAAAATAAAATAAAATAAAGACACACACACACACACACACACACACACACACACACACACATATATATATATATATATATATATATATTATATATATATATATATATGGGGGGGGGGCATTAATGGTATGGTTATTACTACTTCATAGGCTATTGTAGCTAATAATGGGGAAATAATGTAATTTTATTTGAATGATTTTTTTAAAATTAATATTTAAAATATATTTCATAAAATGCATTTTAAAATAACATTTTGATTATTTAGAACCTTTCAAACCAACTGATAGACTGGTTGTGGGGTCTCATTAGAAGAGAAAAATTGAGGATTTACTGCCCCCTGGCGAATGACACTAAATATCACAGTTGAAATAAATTATTTTGGGTGGTTCAGAGACCCTGTGCGCCTTATTTGTTAATGTCTCAAAGGACACGTCAGCTGATGAAGTGTGCATAGCATCAAATCGTTAATTAGAACTATATAAAACTAGGTACAAAGACTCGGTAAAAACTATATGCCAGTATGAACTGTAATAAAAGAAAGAAATAGCCCCTCATTGACTTAATTTCTTCTTCATTTCTATTTTCAAGTATTATTTTGCCTATGATGATAATCTGATCATTTTTTAATTTATTATGATATAAACACTTTGTATTTAAAGTTGAGTAAGTTAATCTTGTAATAATAAAATTAAAAAATCACATTTCAAATCATCAAGCATACTAGTAATTTCAATCAGACATACATTTCTCTTGCAAATCATGCTTTCTTTCTTTCTTTCTTTTTTCTTTCTTTCTTTCTTTCTTTCTTTCTTTCTTTCTTTATTATTCATTATACATACATACTGTATATACAGTATATAACGGTTTTATAATCAAATGCAGTCCTTATATATATATATATATATATATATATATATATATATATATATATATATATATATACATACAGTGTTTAAATATATATATACAGCATATCCTGTTTTTGATCAGGACCAAAATGGGAACCTGATGTGATTACTCAGCAAACGTCTCGTCATTTTGCTTCCAGTTCTTCCTGTTACCATGGACACTTTTGGCAGTGTATTCTACAGTGTGTTTGTGTGCGTGCGTGTGTGTGAGAGTGTGTGTGTGTGTGTGTGTGTGTGTGTGTGTGTGCGTGCCAGGAGATCTGTAGTTAGCTGACTCTAAGCGGGCACAATACCAGCTTCCTTCAGCCACCCTACAGGCCCCTGTAACTCAAACATTCAGCAGATGGTTTAGCTGTTTAAATGCCAGAATTATACAACCATGTCACACACTAGAGTCTATCTAGGTGAAATCTCTGACAAAATACTGCAACATTCAAATAAAATTATAATGTCTGAGTAATCTGCACTATATTTTTAAACTAAAGGTATTTTTTGAAGCAGATGGACTCCTGAGAAAGTTAAGAGGGTGTATTGAACCCTCTAGTGCTTATCAAGTGACTTTCTTTATGCTTTGGTTTTCTTCAGCACAGTTTTCATGCCATAAAACTCCAGTATATGGGAAGGTTAAAACGAGTGCTGACCCACATCTGTTCGCTGTGAGAGATGAGCCATGCTGAACAGAAGCAATGACATGTTTATGGTCAGGTGTTGAGGAATGGACCGTACCAAATGGCTCCCCAGGTGAGTTTAGTGTTATTGGGTGAGATGCTCAGAGAACAGTGAGCACAGAGAAGTGTTTCATCACAAACATCTGTTCACTTTTCTCTCATTCTCCCCTTGATACAGTTGTTTCTCATCATGTTCATCACAGCAGTCTTACCTTCTTTGTTTAACAGTGTTTTAATATAATTGATGTGAATGAGTGCGTGTGTAAAATGTTCAATTTACTATAAACTCCTGTTTACATCACCAATTATGACGACTATAATGTTCAATATGAAGTACTATATGGTGACTATAAATATGACTATAAAGTTGTAATAATCATTCTAATTCTGTGAGAATAGCAGTGTCCACACCATAGGCTAATTATAACGATAAAAACACAGACAAACAATTTAATTTATAGTCAATTTTTTATTTTTTTTTCCAGATAATAAAGACATTGATAGCCAGTCAGAGTCCACCTGACTATAAAGACGTTGAGCATTTAAATAATAATAAACTTATCGTTATCATCTGTTAGTGTGGAAGCTAATATAGCTATTGAGAGTGCACGGGATTAGTATTGTCTTGGGACCTCGTGTGATTTAGACATTACCTCCCCACATATGAATTTCATGTGGCACATTCACACGGGATAAACAAAGCCTGTGATTTTACTCGAATTTACAGACTTATCTCCCGGATATGATGTCAAGGCTTTGCATAACATTTTATATCATAAACAGAAGAATGTTGCTTACTGTATGCTGCAATACATGTCATCCAGCATCTAATCATTCTTGTTTTCGCTCTTCTGATGGTTCAGCTTTTTTTTTTAATGCAAAATTGCAAATTGTATAGTAGAATGGTGTATAGCGATATGACCCAGCACCCAAAATACTATCAAAACACTTGACAGGCTCCATTTTTCGTAAAAGATAGATAAAAAGGCACTCAGGAAACAAAAACCTTGAAAAAAAATTATATATGACACCGCAAAATGCCGGCCAAATCACAGAGATGGTGATTCGCACGGAACTAATATGTGACCCTGGACCACAAAACCAGTCTTAAGTCGCTGGGGTATATTTGTAGCAATAACCAAAATTACATTGTATGGGTCAAAATTATTGATTTTTCTTTTATGCCAAAAATCATTAGGATATTAAGTAAAGATCATATTCCATGAAAATATTTTGTAAATTTCCAACTGTAAATATATCAAAACTTAATTTTTGATTAGTAATATGCATTGCTAAGAACTTCATTTGGACAACTTTAAAGGCGATTTTCTCAATATTTACATTTTTTTGCACCCTCAGATTCCAGATTTTCAAATAGTTATATCTCGGCCAAATATTGTCTGATCCTAACAAACCATACATCAATGGAAAGCTTATTTATTCAGTTTTGAAAAATTGACCCTTATGACTGGTTTTGTGGTCCAGGGTCACATATTATCACAGGACCTCGGTGTTCGGCGAAATATGGTAGGTCATTTACAGACATGACCGATTCACATGGGATTAAGATCACAGACAACCTCCGCAAATATTACAAATGACTGGAGGTCACCAGGTAATACTAATCCCGTGCGAATAGGGTTAAGGTTGACAAATCTACACAAACAACTAACCCTAACTCCCATAAATACCTTGCTCATTCATATTGATCAAAACAAGAATGTCAGTGCACAGCCAACTCTACAACAAACAGTGTCTGCCGTACAATAAAAAAAATAAATAAATAAATAATAATAATAATAAAATAAAAAATAAATAATAAAAAAATGTAACAAAAAAAAAATGTGCTTCATGTGGTAACATCTAAATTAATTGATTTACTATTTAAAAAATGTAACTAGGAAATCAAAGCCCTCTGACTTTGTACTGCACCCAGGTCCCTTACCTTTTTAAAATGTAAATTTAGAAACTGTTGTGCCGCCATGGGTCTCTGTGTCTCTTGAATCATTCCCATCCCACCACTTGCTACAAAGGTGAGCTGGCTAACAGAACCAGAAGGGAATTTCCAGAAGGCAATAGAGGTGCTTTATGTGGCGTTCCTGCAGTTCAAACAATAGAATATGACGCTACAAGGTCATTGATTCGATTCCCAGAGAATTCACTGATAAAATGTGAACCTTGCATACATGTACTGTAAGTGGCTTTGGAGAACAAAGTTGTTCAAAAATACAGAGGAAGGGAATAAATAGTTGAGGAATATCAAAAGGGCGGCCTTGCATATTGTAAAATATGTGGTCAGGTTAATTTCTGTCAGTCATGTTAAACAGCAACAACATTTCAGTTTTGTTTAGTTTTTGTACTTGAGTGCCTTTACAGAAGTGCCTTTAACTGTATTTTAACTGTATTGAATGTACACTGTACTGTGTGAATAAATTCTTAAACGCAAACTTAAAAAAACTGCATTAATATAATATTACATGTTAATATTACATGTTAAACATTTTAAATAATTATGTTTTAATAATCTTTTGTTGTGCTGTGAAGTACACTTATTTTGATGTGACTAGCATACTGGACATAATATGAGCAACATTCATTATAATGTTAACTATAGTATGCTTTTCAAAAATAAATTATAAGTTAATATATTTTAAATGTACTGAATTGCTAATTCATCATTACAAATGTGTAATTACAAATTAATTTAAATACAAGTTCCAATAGAAATTACACTAAAAAACATTGTAATTTACTATAAATGCTTATAAGTACATTCGGCAGTACACTTGTTGTACCATGCACCAAAATTACAGTAAAGGGATTGAAAAGTTTCAGCTAACTGCTTTTAATAGAAATTTAAGCTTTTTTAACTATTTATTTAAACATTTAATTGCAATGAACATGCAGTTAAGCGTCAAAAACATTCATTACACACTTTTTTTTTCTTTTTTTAAAGTACATTATTTTGTAATAATTTTGTCTAAAGGGTCAGCTTCAGATTACACTTCCACAATTCATTCATGTTTAAAACTTGGTATTTTGTACTTTTTGACAAACAGGGTCACTATGAATTTTTGTTATAAGCAAAGAGCTGTGTAAAAAAACAACATCAGTGTGTGTAAAATGACAGATTTTTCAGCTTTTTGACTACTGTATTACTTTACATTACTGTATGAAAGTAACATCAGCAAGTTACCATGGCTGTCATCACAAGTAATCAAACCTGGCAGCACTGCTGACTCAGGCTGGAAATCTTTGTAGGAACTGCAGTGATAAGTAGATAAATGAGAATCAAACCACTAACCACAACGAGAGCCAACAGGAAGACAATGAAATCTGAACTGTGGAGCCTGAAGATACAAGAAAGAAGTCCCAGTGCGCTGAAGTCCCAATAGGGACATCAAGTCAAAGCTTTCTTTGTTCCCTAGTTGGTTTTCTTAGTTACTGTTTATTGTCACCTGTGTCTTGTTCAGTTCCCTTGCTAATGGCAATTTGGTTAGTGTTTGTATTTCTCCTGTTTTTCTCCTGAGTGTATTCTTTTTAGCTACACTGTAGGTTATTTTCAACCTGGTCTCATGGCATAAACGAACCTAGGGGCACTTTTTAGTGAGACGCGAAATAAGTACAAATAAGTACATATCACTGCAGTTTCCAAAAGAAATGAACACTAGAGGCAGTAAAACTCTGACGCCTTTTATTCCTTTTCACACAAATTTACAGAATTTAGATTAATAAAGCATAATTTTCGCACAATTACTTGAAGAATATCATGTTATGACTTCAAAACAATATTAATATGTTGGGAGATTTGAAAACTGATGCTTTTGAAAGTTAGCATCACACATATCCAGCTTCATATCTATGGGTTTTCATAGATGGTAGGTTTATGTACTTGAGAGGTGAGGAGCTCCGGTTCGAAGCCCGTTTAACTACAGTTTGACAAAACAGTTCAAATCTGCATATAAGGAAGTTCAAATAGCATGGCTGCATCAACAAATGGGTTTTTATCTCAGTTTTGCATTTGTCAACGCTATCGGGTAGGTTTAGGGTTGGGTTTGGTGTTGGGCATATTTCCAACACGATAGAGCATTAATTTTTAGTGACGGTCCCCAGATATTTGAATTCTGAACCGCTGCAATACATACCTGAAGCAATGTAATAAAAACACAGCAATACGTACCTATATCAACGTAATAAAAACGTGCCAGGGTTTACGTATTGAACCCGTGTTTTAGCACCACTCAGTGGACATTTCTCTATGAAACTGCGGCAAAACATGCAGTAAGGTATGTAAAAATGGTCTCGCTAAAAAGTGCCCCCAGGTATGTTTATGCCACGAGACCAGGTTTTTTTTTTTGTTGTTTTTGTTGTTTTAATTAATTTATTTATTTTTACTAACTTGTAATGTAACTGACTGCTGAAGTAGGGAGCTTAACTTTTTTTTTTTTTTTTTACCCGACGATTCTATATCAGAAGTAGATTGTAGTGTGACAAATTACAGTTTCAAAGTAGTTTCCCCTACACTAGTGTAAAGTAGATCCTCTTGGGAAAAAAAGTACATTTTTGCATATTTTTTTTAAAGGGTACTTCAGTGTAGGCTACTTTAAAGAATATTATCTGGACGTTAAGCAATTATCTGGACTTTAGAGTGCTGGACTTTATGTGGACTTTAGAGTTTATCTTTATATGCAATTGCATAATTGTATTGTCTAAAATATGGTTAAAGTGTACTGCTGAACACTCTCAGAAAAAAGGTCTAAAAGCTGTCACTGGGCTGGTATCTTTTCAAAAGGTACATGTTTGTACCTTATTCAACCTTATAATGGGAGCCTATTAGTACTTTAAAAGTTATATATTAGTAATGCAGTACATTTGTCAACACATCAAAATAAATGTTCAAATATGTATAAAAAAAAAAAAAAACTTGAAAAAAGATTTGAAGTGCACTGCTAGTGCAAATTCAGTACAGTTAAACAATTCTTTTTCACAAGGTGAATAAAGAAAACAAATTTTCTATAGATTATTCTTTGCCTTGCCTATGTTATACCTGTTTGCTGTTGTTCGGCCCTGCCTGTGTTTTTGACCACGTTATTTAATAAAAGCTTGCACATGGATCCGCACGCCTCTCGTCTCGTCGGCTCTGTTACAGAATACTCGGCCACACAAGGATCCAGCGGCTTTTCAGGGAAACATTGGCAAGGTATGGACACAGTTCATATATTACTAGCTCTTAAACAAGGTCGCTGGAGAACTACATTCAAGAGTATCTAGCCATTGCCTATTACTCAGATTTACCGGACTGTTTGTTGATAGAGTTTTTTTTTGTGATGGCATTAATCAACCGCTGAGGTCTAAGGTCAGACACGAGGGTCCGCGTTCATCACTTTGCCAGTTTATGGACTATGCTCTGTTGTGTGTTGGCTCTTCATTCACTGTGGGTGTCGCGGAGGAAGAACGCGACACCGCACTCACTAGTATGATAGCAGCCGCACTAGAGCAGACTCACGAAATGGCGGCGACAGTGGAGCCCGTTCACAAAATGCCGGCCACAACAACACCCCGTCATGTCATTGCTTCCAGTCATGAGTCAATTCAAGTCACAGTCGATGTTAAAGAGCCAAGTCAAGTCACACTTGATGTTAAAGAGCCAAGTCACGTCTCAGCTGATCTTCACTAGTCAAGTCACGTCTCAGCTGATCTTCACGAGTCAAGTCACGTCTCCACTGATCTTCATGAATCAAGTCACGTCTCAGCTGATCTTCACGAGTCAAGTCACATCTCCGCTGATCTTCATGAATCAAGTCAAGTCACAGTTGATCTTCATGAATCAAGTAAAGTCACAGCTGTTCGTCACGAGCCAAGTCAAGTCACAACTGTTCATCACGAGCCAAGTGAAGTCACAGCCGATCTTCACGAGCCAAGCCAAGTCACAGTTGATCTTCATGAGCTAAATCAAGTCACAGTTGATCTTCATGAGTCAAGTCAACTCACAGTGGATATTCATGAGTCAAGTCAACTCACAGCTGCTCTTCACAAGTCAAGTCAAGTCACAGCTGCTCTTCACGAGTCAAGTCAAGTCACAGCTGCTCTTCATAAGTCAAGTCAAGTCACGGCTGCTCTTCACGAGTCAAGTCAAGTCACGGCTGCTCTTCACGAGTCAAGTCAAGTCACGGCTGATCTTCACGAATCAAGTCACGGCTCAGCTGATCTTCTAGAGTCTCATCACGTCTTCGCTGATCTTCTAGAGTCTCGTCACGTCTCAGCTGATCGTCCAGAGTCTCGTCACGTTTCAGCTGATCGTCCAGAGTCTCGTCACGTCTCAGCTGATTGTCCAGAGTCTCGTCACGTCACAGCTGATTGTCCAGAGTCTCATCACGTCACAGCTGTTCATCCAGAGTCACGTCACGTCACCGCTGATCGTCCAGAGTCACGTCACGCCTCAGCTGATCGTCCAGAGTCACGTCACGCCTCAGCCGATCATCCAGAGTCTCATCACGTCCTGTCTATTGCACCCAAATATTCAAGGTCAGTATTTTGGTATCACAGTCTGGTATCTAGTGTGAGGGATGCACCACTGGTGTCTGCACACACAGCTGGTGTTCCCAAACCCACTCATTCTAACCCTCCTGTTCCTGAACTTATACCCTTGCCTGAAGCGCTTCCCATGATGGGGATCGCTTTATGTTGCGTTTGGGCTGCGTACACCACCACCGAACTCCCTGAGGTGGCGGCGTCCACTGAAATGTCTCCAGAGGTGGTGGCTGAAGCTGCAGAACCTCTCGAGGTAGTGACGCGCACTGCTGTGTTCTCCGAGGCGACGGCACCCGCTGCAACTTCTCCAGAGGTGGCGGCACATGCTGCAGAACCTCCTGGAGCAGCGGTGCTCGCTTCAGTTCCTGGTGTGGTGGTAACATCCAGCAATGTACTTTCAGCCTGTCATGTCGTGATCAAGGAGAGGGTTACTGCTGTAGAACCTCCAGAGGTGGCGGCAACTGCTGCAGAACCTCCAGAGGTGTCAGTGGTACCCATTCACCAGCTCTCGTCCTGTCCTGTCACGGCTATGGTGGCTGTCTGTGAACTCTCGTCCTGCCCTGTCATGACTATGGAGGCCATCTGTGAACTCTCGTCCTGCCCTGTAACGGCTATGAAGGCCGTCTGTGAACTCTCGTCCTGCCCTGTCACGGCTATGAAGGCTGTCTGTGAACTCTCGTCCTGCCCTGTAACGGCTATGAAGGCCATCTGTGAACTCTCGTCCTGTCCTGTCATGGCTATGGAGGATAATTATGAACTGTTGTCCTGTCCTGTCCCGACCCTACCGAAGAGGCTGCCTCGGAACGCTCAGCCTTGTCTGTCACAACCCAAAAACCCACCTTTGAACCCTTAAACCTGCCTGTCATGAGCCCCGAAACTAATAATGCACTCCATATCTGTCCTTTTAACCCTGTCATTGCCATACAGACCATTCATGAACTGTCTGGTTACTCTGTTTCCCCTAATGTATGTGAACTGTCTGTCTACCCAGACTTATTTACTGAATTGTCTGCCGGTTCAGTTGTCACCAAAGAAGCCACTGATGAACTTTTTGTGTTCCCTGCCTTGGCCCTTGGGGCCATAGATGCTCTGTCTGTCTTGTGTGTCTCTGTGTTTCCTAGGTCCCAGTTCCTGCCGTGGTCTTCAGTTTCTTATGCTCCAGCCAGGTGGTCTTATGCCTTCTCTGCTCCGCACTGGTGGGCTCCTGCTTTGTCTGCTTCGCCATGGAGGTCTCCTGATCTGTATGCTCCGCCGTGGAGGTCTTCTGCCCTGTCTGCTCCGCACTGGTCGGCTCCTCTTCTGTCTGCTCTGCCATGGAGGTCTTCTGCCCTGCCTGCTCTGCACTGGTGGACTCCTGCTCCGTCTGATCCATCGTGGAGGTCTTCTGCCCCGTCTGTCCTGCCGTGGTGGTCATTTGCTCTGCCCTGGTGGGCTCCAGTCCCGTCTGCTCAGCCCTGGTGGGCTCTAGTCCCATCTGCTTCGCCTTGGTGTTCTGCTCTGCCAGCTTTGCCTCAGTTTCCGGTCTCTTCACTTCCTTATGGACCTGGCCCTCCGTCCCTCCCCCTGTTCTGCCTCTGCTCCACCGTCCTCCTGGATGGTTCTGAGTATGGAGCGTCTGGAAGCCGCTCTTTGGGGGGGCTCTGTCATGAATCCGGTTCATGGACTTCCATTCGCTCGCCACCAGAGGTCACTCTTCCATCACATTGACTGTTATACATCACCCTGGACTACATTTCCACATTTCTATTGCAAACATTAGTCTCACCTGCTGTCAATTACACACACATAGCTGCTACCAATCAGACACGCTTTATAAGCTCTGGACTTCCTGTTTCAGATCGCCGAGTATTGCCTCTCTCCTAGTGATAGCACTCTTTATCTCCCTCCTAGTGATAGCACTCTACGGAGCCTTTTCCCCGTCTTAGTTTCTAGTTCTAGTTCCTAGTCTGATTTCCTGGTTTCTGATTCTTGCTCTCGTATCCTGGATTTACCCCTTTTGCCTTGCTGTTTCGGACTGTGTTCGCTCCTCGCCTGGACTATCGCTCACGTTTACGGATTACCTCTCTTGTCAAGCCCTCTGGATATTGTTCGCCGATCGTAGACCCACCCTTGCTCAAGGATTATTCTTTGCCTTGCCTATGTTATACCTGTTTGCTGTTGTTCGACCCTGCCTGTGTTTTTGACCACGTTAATTAATAAAAGCTTGCACATGGATCCGCACGCCTCTCGTCTCGTCGGCTCTGTTACAGACGTTGCTTATTATGATCACTTATATTGGGCACTTTTTGCATTTAAATTCTGACTGTTGACATTGAAAATGATGCATGTGTTTTTCGAGGGTATCGGTTCATTTGCCGTTTTGACAATGTCTGCTTGCATATTTTAATCATATTTGGTAGTTCTCTTTAATGTATTTGCCCCGATTTGATCCATGTTAAATTTATCTAGCATTATATTTATATTATTTTTTCGTCATTATTCCGTTATAAGGAGTTAGAAATGGCTCTTATCAACCTTGATTTACATTCTATCACATTATTTTGACAGTTAAAGTTTTGGGCGGGTTTTTGTGAGCTTTTGGGCTGGAAATCCTCCATCCAATCTGGCAACACTGAATGAAGCCCGCCGTGTTTGTCTCTATAGTGCACACGTGCCATATGCGGGAAAAAGACAAGCTCAGATTTTAAAACAGAGTGCATTTTTAATTACTCGCGTGACAAGTGTGTATGCAAATGACGTTAGGCTATAATCGATTATGGTCTATTACTGCATCGATGCAGAATCGTCCACGTCTGCATCAAGATGCATCGATGCAACAATTAATTTTGACACAAATTTATTATATATATATATATATATATATATATATATATATATATATATATATATATATATATGTATATATATATATATATATATATATGTATATATATATAAATTTGTTATATATTATAAACTTTGTTATAATAAGAGGATACTTGCAGAAGTCAGTGCTGAACAAAACTTCAGTGTATTCTGACTAACTGAAACATTTCTGATTGACCATCGCATTAAAGAAATAAACAGATACGCCTGTGAACACACCACAAGTTGACAGGATTGGGTTACATGTTTGTGATGGCAGGAAATGGGTGATTTTGAGACTGTCTTTGGCACACTGCAGTTTTAAAGAGAAAATGCTGAACAACGGTGTTGGCTGATGAATTAGCACACTGTTTGTCTTTAGGCATATTACAAACACATGTAAACAACGTTAAAAACTTAATTTTCACCACAGGGGGTCTTTAAATAATTCAGCATATGAAAATTTAAATAAATACTAAAGCCATAACTGTACACTTCTGCCATGATTTACTTACCATCATTTTTGAGTGAACTGTCCCTTTAAATGTACAGAAATGCTGTATAATCCTCTAACAGTCCATCTCTTTTTATCTCTCTTTCAGATGTTGTGTCTGGGGTTCAGGGCAGTTCTCCCAGAAAGTGTTTACTTTCTGTTTCCTGTGGGTGCTTTGTGTCCCTCAAAGTGCAGCCGATGCATCAGGAGCCTCCTCTTACTGGAACACATTTGCAGATAAGACCCTCCACACGCCTATGTTTACAATAAACACCCAAATAATGTAAACTACAAGCTTTCAAAAGAGAATACATTTGGTGAAATCACATTCTTTGAGGGTGCATATTACAGGTTCTTTATTGCTGTGCAGTTTGTTTGAATTTCTTTAAATCCTCCAGGTGGCGCAACAGTTTCCTCAGTAAAGATTCTCAAGAACTCTGTATATCTGTACATCATCAACGGGTTTATGAATGTCTGCACTTTTTTCTATGTAAGTGCAATGCTTGTCGATGTAAGTGCAATCTCATAATTTTTGTATGAACTATTCCTTTAATTGTCTTGTATTCATTATCAATGGCTGACCACTCCTTCACACCAACAGAGATCTGTTTTATTAGTTTGTACACTGATATATTAAAGCCGTCATTCAGAGTCTGATTTTCCATGACACAGTGTCACTTCTGTTTTTTGCACTAGCCTTTCTGTCCTGTCATCAGTCAATGTCGACAGGAAGGACTATGTCGCTGGTGATGTTATAGAGCCCTCATGTAGGAGACTTCAGCAGGTGTTTTCTGTATTCAGAAGAACCTAAGTCAAAATCCATACACAAACCCAAACACACAGAGACATACACAAGATGGCCATTCCACATGTTACAGGCGATCTATAGCCTGGTGCTCTCTATCCTGCTACACATCAGATCCAAGAACATATATCTCTCACAGTAATATTTCTTTCAAAGTCTCTCATTATTGAGCTAAAGGCAGCAGGACTTGGTTTATGCTTTGTTGACAGTCTGGTAGCCAATCAGTGTCACTGTGCAGAGCCAGATGTTGGGTTTGTGCAGTGGGCAGCTGGTTAATATAAGGGGTTGTTAAATACCTGCCATGCATCAGTCTTTATGAGCTGTTTGCACTGAAACATGTGCAGTACCCCGGTACATTTGGTCATGCGTCCATCAGCCTTGCTTTCACTTTCAGTCTTAATCTGTGTTGACGTACTGCTGACAGATTAGATGAATTTTCTCTGGATTTCACAAACTTTTAAATCTTTCCAATCAAACAGTAAAAATAGTAATTTTGTGAAAAATAACTGTCAAAATGTTTTCTGACTGAATAGTTTAAAAAGCTGTTTATTCCTGTGATGCAAAGCTGAATTTTCAGCATCATTACTCCAGTCTTCAGTGTCACATGATCCTTCAGAAATCATTCTAATATGCTAATTTACTGCTCAAGAAATATTTCAAATTATTATCAGTGTTGAAAAGAGTTTTGCTGCTTGATTTATTTATTTATTTATTTATTTATTTTTGGTGAAATCCCTGATACTTTTTTTTCAGGGTTCTTTGATGAATAGCAAGTTTAAAAGAACAACATTTATTTTTTAAGTCTTTATACTGTCACTTTTGATCAATCAATAATAATAATAATAATAATAATAATAATTATTCATTACATTTATATAGCGCTTTTCTGCTTTTTCTAAGCACTCAAAGCACTCTACATTGTCAATCAAATGCAAATTCAAAAATAAAACATCTTACTGACCCCAAACTTTTAAATATATAGTGTTTTAGATACATAATACTAATATAATGGTATATAATGCTATAATAAATACTGGTCACACTTTATTTTAAGTTCCAATTCTCACTATTAACTAATATTAACTATGCCTTTTGCCTCAATAAACTCTGCTTATTAATAGATAGTAAGGTAGTTGTTAAGTATAGTTAATATATAGAATATGGTCATGCAGATTAAGGCATTAATACTGTATGTACTATATACTAATAAATAGCAAAATATGCTATGCATGCTGATAAGCAACTAGTTAAAGTGAGAACTGGTTCCTAAACTAAAGTGTTACCTAAATACTGCTTTATACACATATAGAAAGGAAGCCTTAGGTAAAAATATTGCATAACCAATGAAAAACATGTACTATATTCACATTCCTCTGGCTTTAAGGGAACAGAAAAGCAGTTAGGCACACATCTCATTTTTAGTGTGTGCAGTGTTCAGTCCTCCCCCTTCAACTCCTAACCCTGCGACCAATGAGGAACTCTCAGCCTGTGATGTTAGGATTAATGCCAGCCAGTTCGGTGCCGACAGGGAAAACACGTTGAGAGCAGATCAGAGTCAGGACAGCGAGTCTGGACGCGCTCTCGCCACTGTGTCCTGCTGAACTCCTGTGAATGACAGACACACACCAGACGGACATTAATCTCTTCAGAGTCCAACACGGCTGTCTGGGTGAGTTTGCTTTGACTCTTTATGTCCTCAGCTTAATATGGGATGACGTTTACCTGTAAGAAATGTTAATCTCACACTCAGATGTTGGTACATCATCTAATGCACTTCTTGAATGAGACTGAGTACTTTCTCTGAGAAAGCTTGACATTAAAACTTAGAAAGCTTGACTTTTTTATTTTTATTTATTTATTTATTTATTTATTTATTTATTTATTTATTTTTTAGTCAATAAGAGTTATTTATTGTTTTACATAAGTTGTTCATTATAAGGTGAAATGTTTTAGAAGATTGTTTTAGAAGAGTTTTAGAATAACTGTATAGTTTAACTGTGTCCCCAAAAGTCACTTAAGTCACACTAAAAAATATCAAATGTTATTTCAAACACTTCCAGTGTTAGTGGATCATGTCTATAGTTAATGTGATTCTCTACACCTGTGTATACACATAAAAAAGACTAGCAGTTTCTTAGAAAAAAAAAAAATACATAAAGTTTTAAAGTACCATAAATCCTTCTCTATTTTTTTTTCTCTCGGTGTAGTCTGTGTGAATTGAATTCATACATACTCTAAAAATCCACATACATTCTGAGAAGAGAATGTAAGAGCAAATTATGTTTATTTTGATGAACACACAAAATATGAGGATGTCACATACAATATACTGTAAGAGGTATATCATGTGGTCACATTTCCAGTTATTCCACATTCTCATGTATAATTACTCCTAATCAACATAAATGTGACGTTTATTCTGGTCGGATGTCTTTGATCCAATGTTATGGTTAAATTCCCAGAACAGGAAAAGTGTCCCTTGATGTACAACAGTGCCGATGAGGATGAATGAAGCCACGTTTTCGTGAGGTTAATGAAATAGACTTTTGCCCTTTATTAAGTTTATTATGTATTAAGTGTGAGGTGTATTAGAGGGCGTTACTTTCTATAAAGCCCCTTCCTGCTGTCTTTTTTCCTAACTATGACTGGTGTGATCAGTTTTTAGATTCCCCTCCCTCTCTTTGTCTCCACGTTCCAGATGTGTTAGATTCAGTGCTTTAAATGGTTTTCTGCAGGTTAGGTGCTGCTCTTTTTTGTGTTTCAGAGCTGGTGTGATCAGAGGACAGCGACAGGCTCTTTCATGTCTTATCTGTATATGTTCAGAATCTTGTGAGTGAGTCAATGAACACAATTGTTTCCTCTTGTTACGTGTAGACAAATCTATACAAAGTGTTTGTGCAGCTGGCTGAAATTACATTTAACTAGACACGTCACTACCAATTTGTGTTTTCTGACAGGACAGAGCATTTTTGGAGCTTGATTACACTGTTTTACCTGAGCAGAACCACACAACAGAGAGCATGTTTAACCCTCGTACCCTCATCTTCAGCTGTTTGTAGAAGAACAGTCATACTACATCTTTTATTTATTTATTTATTTTTTTTTTTTTACATAACACAGCATGAACAACAATCATTTGGTCTTCACCAGCTTCTATAATTATACAACTCTATGTCTCGGATAACACATAACAGATTTTGTTGCTATTATTTATCCAAAAGCAAAGGAAGCTAAAGTGCTGAAACCATGACTGAGCCTTGTTCTGCTCCCTAGTTTCCCTGTCGTGAATCAGAACAACATGAATTCGGATACATCAACAAGGAAGGCAGTTGTTGTCATCACTGTGAATAGAATTATAAGGCCATTTCTGAACAATCTGAAACCAATCATTCTTTATTTTTTGCATTCTTCTGGATGATTTACAAACAGAGAACACTGATGAAAATGGAAAATTCTTGTCAGGAGCAGAAGTCTTTGAAAATTCACACCTTGGTGTGTGTGTGTGTGTGTGTTAGAGAGAGAGAGAGAGAGAGAGAGAGAGAGAGAGAGAAGAGAGAGAGAGAGAGAGAGAGAGAGAGAGAGAGAGAGAGAGAGATCAAAAATTGAGGATGAGATTGATCAAATATGACAGACATGTTTGATGTTACAAAAGATTTCATAAAAAAATGTATCATGGTTTCCCAAAAATATTGCACAGCACAACTTTTTTTCCACCATCGATAATACTAAGAAATGTTTCTTGAGCAGCAAATCTGCAGGCTGGAATGATTTCTGAAGGATCATGTGACACTGAAGACAGAAATAATGATCCTGAAAATTCGGCTTTAACATCACAGAAATAAATTGTATTTTAAAGTATATTAAAATACAACACAGTCTAAACTGTAAATTGTATTTTACTGTATTTTAATCAAATAAATGCAGCCTTTATGAGCATGACTTTCAAAAACATTAAAAACTTTTATTCAAACTATTGACTAGTAATGTACATTAAAAATAATATTTTCATATTTAATTTAATGTTAAAAACATAAATAAATAAATAAATAAATAAATAAATAAATAAATAAATAAATAAATAAAAAATCGAACCAACCCTAAAACGTTTGAATGGTAGCGTATAGGGCCTTTCACACCACGGGAACCTTTTTATAGTACCGGAGCTAATTGTGGAATTACCCAATTTTTGGCGTGTTAGCCCCATAGACATGTAAAATACCTAGACGCCTCATTGGCCAATTGAGCCGTTGCTGCGATACATCAACGCGTCCACCATGTTTGCGCGGGCAAGACTGCCTTAAAAAAATGGAGGTAAACGGGGGAGCTGCGGGTTTTCTGGATAAAAACACGATAACGTTTACGTTTATCAACCGATTTCAGTGGTTTGTGATCTACATGGACTTAAAAATAACTCTGCCTCCAGTTATTTAGTTAGGCTTGGACAATTATTAATTTTCGTAAGAAATTGTGAAAGCTCACACTCACACTCGTGTTGATTTTTTTCTGTTAACAATTCTAATATTAATGTAGTATAACTGTGACATATACATGTAATGTAATTTTAATGTACATTAAATTAAATTAAGTTGTTTCATTGCTTTCTCTGTCTTCAACCCCAACATTTTAGCTTTTCTCGTGCTTCAGGTCAGAACACAGCTCATTCGCTTTGAAATACAGGAAAAAAAAAATCGAAATAATACATCTTTAAGCACTAATAATTTACCATCATTGAGAAAATTGAATAAAACCAGTGAATACAAATCAAAAAGTGACACAATGGTTGTCTGCTTTTTATTTTCATAGCACTCTATACAGATAAACACCACAAACAATAACACATGTAACTGATAATCCTTTATGATCCAGTAAAACTTATAGTTACAGTGGTAAATTATTATGCACTGATACAGTGCACAGTAAAAATATAGTAAAACTGATATGTAATATTAAAAAGTATATGTAGTACAAGTTGTAGTAAAGTGAATAATATAAAAAGAGAGTACAACAGTACAATAATGTAAGTGATATAATAGATTTATAATAGCACAAATTCTATGTGTAATACCATAATAAATAAATAACAGCAGATGAATACTAGCAAGTAAAATATGTAATATCAAGGGTGGAATAATACAGAATAGACAATAATGAAGAATAAATTAATAGTAAATTATAAAGTAAATTAAATAATCGTGAAAAGGACAGTTTTATAATAGTATTTGTGTAATAATTATTAAACAAAGTAAGACACAACTAATGACAAGCAAAAATTGTGGTCGTGAATTTATATATATATATATATATATATATATATATATATATATATATATATATATATATATATATATATAAATATAAATATAAATATAAAATCCTCTGAATCAATCTCAGCTCAAGGTACACATTTTATTTCAGTTTTCAGTTCTAGCTTTCCTTGGGAATAGAGTGGTTTAGTTGTGATGTCAAAACCTGACTAATAAAGACTAATTCTCCACTCCATATTTTATAATGGGGTTTTTCAATTAATGAGTAAAGTAATGTAAACAACTTGATGATGCTTGACATTTTGCTCTACAATGCAAATTATACACACCCATGCAGAAAACACAAATTTTGAAACAGTTGTTTATTTTTCAATATATGTTACTACATAGGAATGTTTGGGGTGTGAGTGTGTGCAGTTTACATTGTACAACAAAATGTCAAAGTATAGTTATGTTTAATACAGACCAGAATGTGACATGCTTCCCCACAAAAAACAAAAAAAAACAAAAAAAACAACAACTTTCTATTAATCAAAAGTAATAATCATTATTACAACATCAAGAGCAATAATCAACAATGATTTTGTCATGATATTGCAGCTTCACTCACTAAGGAGTTCCTGTGTTTCTCATTTCTAGGCTATTTACATTATGCAGTTTTTCTGTAAATACACATACACTACATGATCAGCATTAATCAGCCTATGTAAATCATTTTAAATGCAGTCTTGTGATTGACTGAAGAAACTGGTTATTTGTAAATATTTGACAAAAAAGACAGAAACATTGAATAGGGTATATTATATTAAATGATATTGTTATAAAAAATTACCCTTACAAAGGTTAAAAATTGCTCCTGGATGTCTGTTCCTGGCAGAGAGAGAGAAAGAGAGCGAGAGAGTGGTTTGAATATGATCAGGGTCATTCTGGCCATTCATTCAGGGCTGTTCTGGGCTTTAACTAATACAAATACAACATTAGGCTGTGGAGGATTAGTCTCTTGGAAACGCAAAGAACAGGCTTTCTTCAGATTTCTTTGAGGCTGTCACGGTTATGATCTGTTTTCAGTTAGTTTTCTATGTCTACGTCATCCTGCCTAGTTTGTGTTTCCATGGTTATTAGTTAATTAGCTACACACCTGTTTCTGTTTCCCCTTGATTGTTTCTAGTATTTAAAGCCTGTGTTCTCCCCTGGTGTTTTGTCTGCTATTAGTTTTACATTTGATTTATGTTTGGTTGTGCCTGTTTCTGCCTGTGGATTATTAAAAGAACTCTTTGTTTGTACTCCTTCGTCGTGCGCTGTTTTACACACCAGACACACGTAACAGAATAGCAGACCAACAAGTGAGTAATATTAGTGGCGTTTTTCTTTCTGTTTATTTTTTTATTTTTTCGCTCCTCTCCCGTAATGGATCTGCCCGCCGTCCAACTCCTGTGCCTGGAGCAGATGGACCGTTCGCTGGAGGACCATACCAGGGACTTTCTCGATCTGGCGTGCCTCACCCACTTCCCGGACCGCTCGCTCTGTGTCTTCTACAGATCCAGCCTGAGCGGTGTAAGGCACGCCTGCCAGCGAATGGTCCCAAAGAGGATTTCGCCACTTTCGTGGAGTGGGTGTTGGAGAGTAATGGACTGTGTTTCTCCGTCTGCCCCGCCGAGGAAGACATCTCCAGCCCCACTCCCGAACCAGAGACCAGTCAGCCGTCATCCTGCTGCACGGAGCTAATGCCTGAGCTCTCCGCAGACGGAGAGCCTGAGCCTGCCGCGACACGTGAGCCAGCGCGCAAACCCGCGACTGAGCCGATCATTGCCATGGAGCCAGAGCCACAATCATCGTCTGACCAAGTGCGTGAGCCGGCAACATCGCCCGTCCCTGAGGGAGTTTTGGTGGTGTTCGAGGGCTTGGAGGGAAGCCCCGCCCACACTCCCGCAACTGAGGGTGAGCTGCACCTGGTTTCTGGGAGTCATGAGGACCTAATGGACATCTTTGAAATGGACTTAATAGACTGGTTTGGAGAAGTATTACCCTGTGCTCCTGCGTCTCCGCTGGTTCCGTCCAGCCCTGAATCTCCTGCATCTCCGCTGGTTCCGCCCAGCTCATGTCCTCCTGTGTTCCCTCCCAGCCTCCCTCTCCCGCCTCCTCTCAAACCAGCCAGTTCCTCAGCTCCATCTCCGCTGGTGCCTGTCAGTCCCTCAGCTCACCCTCAGTCAGCGCCAGCTATGCGCGCTGATCCGTCGCTTCAGGACTTCCAGCCTCCAGCTCCGCCCAGGCGTGAGGATCCCCTGTCTCCACCTCCAGCCTCCGAGCCCTGGACTCCACCTCGGTCCTTCGACCCATCAGCTCCGCCTTGGCTCATAGCTCCCTCGTCTCCACCGTGGCCCATCATCCCACTGGCTCCACCGGGCTCCCTCGTCCCTCCGGCTCCGCCTTGGTCAGTCGTCGACCATCCGCCGCCTCGGGACTCCACTCCTCTGGCTTCGCCTCGTCACTCTGTCCCTCCGGCTCTGTCAGGCTCCTCCTTCCCTTCGGCTCCACCTTCATCCTCAGTCGCACCGGCTCCACCACGGTCTTCCGGACCCCTGCCTCCGCCTTGGTCGCTTGAGCCTTCAGCTCCGCCTAGGCCCTCCAGAGCCTCCATGTCACCCTGGCTCTCCGTCTGCTCGGCTACATCCTGGGCTCCTCGTCCATCGGCTCAGTCTCCGTCAGTAGCCCCCCTGGTGTCGACTGTCCCTTCTCCACCATGGCTCCTCCCGCCGTCGACTCCACCGTGGGCCACCATCCTGGCTGGCCTCTGGATTTCCACCTGGCTCCTCCTGCTCCGGGCTCCTCCCTGGCTTCTCCCTCCATCTACTCCCCCTTGGACTTATTTTTTGGACTCTTTTTGCCCCTTTCCCATTGCCTGCCCTTCACCTGCTCCACGCCCGCCTCCTGAACCCCCACCCTCCCTCCTCTGTTGGACTGTTTTTCGGTGCGAGGATGCACCGTTCTGGGAGGGGGCGAACTGTCATGGTTATGATCTGTTTTCAGTTAGTTTTCTATGTCTATGTCATCCTGCCTAGTTTGTGTTTCCATGGTTATTAGTTAATTAGCTACACACCTGTTTCTGTTTCCCCTTGATTGTTTCTAGTATTTAAAGCCTGTGTTCTCCCCTGGTGTTTTGTCTGCTATTAGTTTTACATTTGGTTTATGTTTGGTTGTGCCTGTTTCTGCCTGTGGATTATTAAAAGAACTCTTTGTTTGTACTCCTTCGTCGTGCGCTGTTTTACACACCAGACACACGTAACCGAGGCTTGTGTTGTCCTGTTTGCAATTGGCTAAAAAGGAAAAAAAAATATAATCAGTCCACAGTTTTATGATAAGCTATGAAATCCTTATAATCAAGTGATGATAAACTTACTCTTTGTAAATAAGTAACGTTAGTGAAATTAAAGAGAGATGCTTTAGCTCCATCCCTAATCCTGACAGTCTGACATTGTCTTGTCAAAGTGCTCACTGTACATATTGTGCTCATAACACAATTTACTTTATGATATAAACTACAATATAAGTTAAAACTTATATCGATATCGCTAACGTTAGCTATTAATAGTCTGATACTTGTGGCTAATTAAGTTGTCAACATAATGCTAAAAATGACCAAAAAATATCCAGAAACAACTGTTCATTCTTATCTGTGAAAGATAATACCCCGAGAGCTGTTTTTATTACTGTGGGACGGTCTGAAGATCCCCAAGCTGCCGACGAGCCCGGTATCTTTTCTCATGTCCCGCTATGAGAGTTATGAAGAGTTGCCCACACCAATATGGCGGCGACGTTGACGTGCGGTCGAGCGGCCAATGAGGCGTCTAGGTATTTATTATGTCTATGGTTAGCACTGCAGGAACTAGGAACAGTTTTAGTTCCAGGAACTTCGTTTGGAGGAACTAAATTAGCTCCTACTTCAGAGCAGGGTCTAAAACAGTTCTATAGGAACTATCAGTGACGTAAGTGTACGCTGATTGGCCAAATGCATTGCGAAACACCGGCTACCCGGCATTTTTTAAAAAGCCATGTAAGTATATTTACTCCACGAACATGGAAAACAGCCATAACGGCATTTACCTGTTGTCTGCAGTGTTGTGTTCTTTTCTTAGCTTCGATGATATGTAACACTGCAAGTTGTCATAAAGAATTTAATCTCTTAGACCAACTTTTTGCTCTTGCAATCGTGTAAATTGTGCATTGATATTCCATCTCCATTATCATGAAATCCACGACACACAACAAAAACAGCTCTGATCACAGAGTCCTCCACTCACCAGTTTTTGACGTTTGTTAATGCCACGCAAAAAGATCGCTGTCAGCCGCTTCAGAGTTCCTGCTACCGGTGCAAACGCAACCAGGAAAACGGCCCGAGGGAGAAACTGGTTCTCTAGGAACTACCCTGCTGGCTAGTTCCTAGAATTAAGTTCCTAGAACTACGCGGTGCAAAAGCCCCTTATGTTAGATGTTAAAGTACAATCCAGAAAAGACCATGTGGGAGGATAAAGCCTGTTCTCTGGCAGCTCTGGTTTGCGTTTTTAAAGTTACATTTGAACAATTCACAATATTTGTAGAACAATATCATGAGAACAGACTGAACAGTCATTATACTCACAGTGTTTCTCCACAAACACTTCAAACCTACTGTCAAACACTGTGCTGCATGGAAGGGTGACGATTTGGCCTTGTTTTGCCGCCAAAGGTTCCCAAGAGCTTACTGTCATCAAGTCACCCATGAACTCCCTCTTTATTCTAAAGTACCCAAGATAAAAATATGATGTCATCTGTCTGATTGCCAAAACTGATGATCCCAAGGACAACAGACAATTCGACAATTGAGGCAGATGGAATAACCATTGAAAGATGAAACATTCATTCATTCATTGAAATATTCCAACTCTCTTGGCCATTTAGGAGATTTATAAAACATTATATCTGAAGTGTCACTTGTTTACTCATTCAGAGCTGAAATATCAGACCGCAGCACACTGATTTAAGATTTTACGGAATAATCATGCTTTGAGGGTTGATTTGGACTTGATTTCACATTGAGATCATCTTCTTGACATTTGTTTTATAGGAATATCATACTAATCTGTAATCATGCTTGTGGTTCTAATTATAATTAGATTTTACTTAAATGTTGAGTTAACAGTTAATGAACCAAGAGCCTCTGTTTGTGGCATCCAGGAACAATGTGTTGCAGAGAGGGTGAGATGTGTGCTCTCTCATTCTTTCACAGTGACCTCACTCAGTTCAGGTCTTTAACCTGTGCTGTGGATGAACAGACACTTGTGTGTGAATTCAATTCAATTCAATTCAATTCAATTCAAGTTTATTTGTATAGCGCTTTTCACAATACAAATCATTGCAAAGCAGCTTTACAAAAAAATTAAAGTTTCTACAATATATTTAGTAGTAGTTTATCAGTGGTGACTATGTCAAGTTGATGTACATATGGCAGAAATGTACGGTAAAAATCAGTTAATGACGTAATCAAACAGACGATGAACACTATTAACAGAAATGATTGTATGTTGGAATCAAACTTATAGCAAAATTTGGTAGTTCTGTATGTTGTTTCAGGGTTGGCATCATCTCTTCTCAGGTGTTGTGGATCCAGACTGAAGCTTGTGTAATTCCCGTGGCAGAAACAGAGAAACAAATAGAGACATAATTAGCATAGCTGCTGTTCCAACCAAGCAAAAATGATTTGTTCAACCCAAGCTAAAGAATAATAATGTGCATTTGATCAGATATAACTGCAGGACAAGATTATGAGATGCATTATATGAATGCTTGGCCAAAGAGATGTGTCTTTAATCTAGATTTAAACAGAGAGGGTGTGTCTGAACCGCAAAGATTATCAGGAAGGCTGTTCCAGAGTTTGGGAGCCAAATGCGAAAAAAAAAAAAAAAAAAAACCTCCTTTAGTGGACTTCGCTATCCTAGGTACTACCAAAAGTCCAGAGTTTTGTGACCTTAGGGAGTGGGATGGATTGTAGCATGATAGAAGACTAGTTAGGTACGCAGGAGCTAAACCATTAAGGGCCTTATATTACTTATATTACTTAATATTACTTAAGTAGTAATATTTTGTAACTGATACGGAACTTAATAGGTAGCCAGTGCAGAGACTGTAAAATTGGGGTAATATTATCATATTTTCTTGACCTGGTAAGGACTCTAGCCGCTGCTTTTTGTACTACCTGTAGCTTGTTTATTGAAGATGCAGGACAACCACCTAGCAGTGCAATACAATAGTCCAGTCTAGAGGTCATGAATGCATGAAATAGCTTTTCTGTCTCAGAAACAGGTAACGTTTTGTAGTTTGGCAAAGTTTCTAAGATGGAAGAATGCTGTTTTTGTAACATTGGAAATATGGTTTTCAAAAGACAAGTTGCTGTCTAATATAACACCCAGATTTTTGACTGTAAAGGAAGTGACAGTACATCTGTCTAGTTGCAAATTGTAATCCAAGAGATTCTGTTTACTGTTTTTTCGGTCCAATAAGTAATATCTCTGTCTTATCCGAATTTAATAGGAGAAAATGATTGGTCATCCAATATTTTACATTTTTAAGACATTCTGTTAGCTTAGATAATTTTGAAGTTTCATCTGGTCTTGTTGAGATATATAGTTGAGTATCATCAGCATAACAACGAAAACTAATCCCATATTTTCTAATAATATTACCAAGGTGCAACATGTATATTGAAAATAGCAGAGGACCTAGGACAGATCCTTGTGGATCTCTATACTTTACTGTTGATAACTAAGATGACTCCCCATTTAAATAAACAATGTGGTAGCGATCGGAAAAGTAGGATCTAAACCATCTTAAAGCCTGCCCTTGAATACCTGTATAGTTTTGTAATCGATCTATGAGTATGTCATGATCTATAGTGTTGAACGCAGCACTAAGATCAAGTAAAACTAACAAAGAGATGCAGCCTTGGTCTGACACAAGAAGCAAGTCATTTGTAATTTTAACAAGTGCAGTTTCTGTGCTATGATGGGGCCTGAAACCTGACTGAAATTCTTTATTTTTTTTTTTTTGCAGGAAGGAGCGCAATTGAGCAGACACAACTTTTTCTAAAATTTTAGACATAAACTGAAGATTTGAAATGGGTCTGTAATTTGCCAGTTCACTAGGATCTAGTTGTGGTTTCTTAATAAGAGACTTAATAACTGCCAGCTTGAATGGTTTTGGGATGTGACATAAAGATAACGATGAGTTAATAATATTGAGCAGCGGTTCTTCTGCTATAGGTTACAACTCTTTCAGTAATTTAGTGGGTACAGGATCTAATAGACATGTTGTTGGTTTAGATGCAGTGATAAAATTATTTAGCTCTTCCTGTCCTATAGTTGTAAAGCACTGCATTTTTTCTTTGGGTGCGATGAATGAAGCTGAAGTACTAGATGCTGTAGAATTTACATTTTTTATTGTATTTCTGATGTTATCTATTTTATCAGTGAAGAAATTCATAAAGTCACTGTGAGGGAATATTTAGATCGAGTGGCGTCTGGTTATTTGTTATTCTAGCCACTGTGCTAAATAAAAACCTTGGATTGTTTTGGTTATTTTCAATGAGTTTGTGGATATGTTCGGTCCTTGCAGCTTTTAGAGCCTGTCTATAGCTGGACATACTGTTTTTCCACGCAATTCTAAAAACTTCCAAGTTAGTTTTTCTCCATTTGCACTCAAGATTACGAGTTTCTTTCTTGAGAGAATGGCTATTGCTGTTGTACCATGGCGCAGTACGTTTTTTTTCAGTTTGATGGGGGCAACAACTTCTAATGTATTTGAGAAGATAGTGCCCATGTTGTTAGTCATTGCGTCTAGTTCATGTGTATTTATGGGTACACAGAGCAGTTGAGATAAATCAGGCAGGTTATTTGTGAATCTGTCTTTGGTGGTTGGAACAATAGTTCTGCCTGGATGATAACACGGAGCCATATAGTTAATATCAGTAATATGCAGCAAGGAAATGGTCAGTAACATCATCACTTTGAGGTACGATATCTGTGGCTCAGTGGTAGAGCATTGCGTTAGCAGCGCATAAGGTTGTGGGTTCAATTCCCAGGGAACACACATACTGATAAAAAAATGTATAGCCTGAATGTATAGCCTGTAAGTCGCTAAATCTGCTAAATGCTTAAATGTAAATATATCAGTAAGATCAATTCCATTCAATATAATTAAATCTAGTGTATGTGAATGGACTTCCATTCGCTCGCCACCAGAGGTCACTCCTCCATCACATTGACTCTCACACCACACAGACTGTTATATATTACCCTGGACTGCATTTCCCATCATTCTTTGCACTAAGTACACACAGCTGTCTCAATCACACGCTCACACCTGAGAACTATCTCACAATCACACACCTTATATAAACCATGGACTTTTCACAGATCGCCGTGTATTGATCTGCGCATAGCACTCCCTTAGTGCTAGCTGCCTTACCATGCCATTCCGTGTTTCCCTAGTCAGAGTCTGCCATTCCGTGTAACCTTAGTCTTTGTATTGCCTTGCCTGTTTTTTCGTGTTCTGACCCTAGCCTGTGTTTCCTGGATTTACCCCTTTGCCTAGCCGTTCGGACTCTGTTTTTCCCCTGCCTGGATTATTGCTGTGTACCTGGATTATCTCTCTTTGCCTCGCCCTGTTGGATACTGTTCGTCGATCGAAGGCCCACGCTTGTCCTAGCAATACTCTTTGTTTTGCCTGTGATATACCTGTTTGCCACTGTCCGACCCTGCCTGTGTTTTGACCATGTTTCATAATAAAAGACTGCAGATGGATCCGCATGCCTCACATCTCGTTGTTCCCATAACAGAATACACAGCCACACGAGGATCCAGCGGCTTTTCTAAGGAACCCTGGCCAGGTATGGACCCATTTGACCAGCTGCTCGACCTGAGACAAGGGAATTCATCTATTGAGGAGTATGTCACTCAGTTCTGTGAGTTATCTTATAGGGTACCCTTTGATGAGGTCGTATTAAAAGATGTTTTCCATTACAGATCAAAAGAGCCCATTAAGTCATTTTTACCTGAAGGGAAGTTTAATTGTAGTTTAAAGGACTTTATGGACTATGCTTTGCTGTGTGGTGACTCTTTGTTTACTGTGGGTGTCGCGGAAGAGGAACGCGACACCGCATCTGTGACTGAAATGGCGGATGCACCAGAGCGCGCTCACCAAATGGCGTCGACAGCGGAGTTTGGTTGCAAAATGGCGGACACAACAACGCCCGTTACGTCACAGCTGATCTGCCAGAGTCTTGTCACATCTCAGCTGATCTTCCAGTGTCTCTTCATGTCACAGCTGATCTGCCAGAGTCTCGTCACGTCTCAGCTGATCTGCCAGAGTCTCTTCACGTCTCAGCTGATCTTCCAGAGTCTCTTCGCGTCTCCGCTGACCTTCCAGGGTCTCTTCACGTCTCCGCTGATCGTCCAGAGGCTCTTCGCATCTCCACTGACCTTCCAGAGTCTCTTCGCGTCTCCGCTGACCTTCCAGAGTCTCTTCACGTCTCCGCTGACCTTCCAGAGTCTCTTCACATCTCCACTGACCTTCCAGAGTCTCTTCACGTCTCAGTGGATCTTCCAAAGTCTCTTCACGTCACCACTGACCATCCAGAATCACGTCACGCCACAGCTGAACAGCCAGAGTCTTGTCACGTCCTGTCTGCGACACCCAGATATTCAAGGTCA
Organism: Spinibarbus caldwelli; assembly: GCA_039654775.1. Taxonomy (NCBI): domain Eukaryota; kingdom Metazoa; phylum Chordata; class Actinopteri; order Cypriniformes; family Cyprinidae; genus Spinibarbus; species Spinibarbus caldwelli. The sequence goes on along the minus strand of CM077233.1, from coordinate 23,491,506 downwards.
GTCCTTCAGTATCCTAGTCTAGTATCCAGTGTGAGGGATGCACCACTGGTGTCTGCACATGCTGCTAGTATCCCCAAACCAGCTCACTTTAACCCTCATGTTCCTGCACTAATTCCCCTGTTCGAAGCGCTTCCCATGATGGGGATCGTTTTATGTTGCATTTGGGCTGCGTACACCACTTCATAACTGCCCCAGGCAATGGCAATCACTGAAGCTTCTCCAGAGGTCGCGGCACATGCTGCAGAACCTCCCGAAGCGGTGGTGCTCGCTTCAACTCCTTGTATGGTGATGGCGCCCAGCAATGTACTCTCAGCCTGTCGTGTCGGGGTCAGGGAGATGGTTACCACTCTAGAACCTCCAGAGGTGGCGGCAACCACTGCAGAACCTTCAGAGGTGTCAGTGGTATCGTATCACCAACTCTTTGTCTGTCCTGTTGCAGCCAGAAGGGCTGTCCCTGAATTTCTGGCCTGTCCTGTCGTGGCTACAGAGGCCACTTATGAACTTTTGTCCTGTTCTGAACCGGCCGAGGAGGCCATCTCGGAACTCTCGTCCTGTGCTGAATCAGCTATGGTGGCTGATTTTGAACTGCCTGTCCGGCTCGTCTCTACTAATGTGTCTGAGTTCAAGCTGTCTATCTTACCTGTCACGTCCATGGAAAATTTAAATGAACTTTCTGTATGCCCCGTTAACTCTGTCATTGCCAAAGATACCCCTAGTGAACAGTCTGTCAATGAGTTTGATTCTATGTTCTCTGTCTGTCCAGTTTCAACTTATGAGTCTGAGTGTAAATTGTCTACCTGCTTAATGTCACTTACTGAGATATCCACCAGTCCAGTTTCAGTCTATGCACCTTGTTTTGATCTGTCTGCCGGACCACTACCCCCAAGTGTGTTTAATTCTGATTTATCTGTATGTCCTGTTCCAGTCCATGAGTCTAATATTGAACTGTCTGTCTGTCCAACCACTCTCAAGGAGGCCAATACCGAGTTTGTTGCCCTGTCTGTCACAACCCAGAAACCCACCTTTGAACCCTTAAACCCGCCTGTCATGAGCCCAGAGACTACCAATGCATTTAAGTATGAACTGTCCTGCCTGGATTATTGCTGTGTACCTGGATTATCTCTCTTTGCCTCGCCCTGTTGGATACTGTTCGCCGATCGAAGGCCCACGCTTGTCCTAGGAATACTCTTTGTCTTACCTGTGATATACCTGTTTGCCACTGGCCGACCCTGCCTGTGTTTTGACCATGTTTCATAATAAAAGCCTGCAGATGGATCCGCATGCCTCACGTCTCATTGTTCCCGTAACAGTATGATTAAAACGATGAGTGGGCCCATTGACATGTTGCTTGACTCCAAAAGAGTTTATTAGGTCAGTAAATGCAAGTCCTAATGCATCATTTGTATTATCAACATGAATGTTAAAATCTCCGACAATTAGTGCTTTATCAACATTAACCAATAGGTCTGAGAGGAAATCTGCAAATTCTTTTAAGAAATCAGTATACGGCCCTGGCGGTCTATACACAGTAGCCAGAGCAAGAGATAGGAGAGATTTATTTTGCGTGTCTGACAGTGTCACATTAAGCAGAAGTATTTCGAATGAGTTAAACCAGCATCCTGTTTTCTGAGTAACATTGAGAATATCACTATATATTGTTGCAACACTGCCGCCACGACCAGTCTGATGGGGCTCATGCTTATAACAGTAGCTTGGTGGAGTAGACTCATTTAGACCAATAAAATCATTTGGTTTAAGCCAGGTTTCAGTCAAGCAGAATACATCAAACCTATTATCTGTGATCATTTCATTTACAATAACTGCTTTGGTTGCGAGTGGCCTAATGTTTAGGAGGCCAAGTTTTAAAAATAGGTTTTGTTCATTTATTTTGAATTTTTTCAGGTTTAATCACGAACAGATTTTTTTGTAGATCCTGCATTAAATTTATATTTTGGCCTCACTATTCGGGGAAGAGAGACAGTCTTTATAGATTGGACAGCACAAGTACTTATATCATTAAGTGGGTAGAACAAATGTCATCATAGCTGTTATTTGAGACTTGACTTACTAGTCATATGGAGCGTAGCGTCCTGGAGATGTTGTCCGGCAGGAGTTCTGCTCCGACTCTGCTGGGGTGCAGGCCATCAGCACGGAAAAGCCTAGGACGCTCCCAGAAAAGATTCCAATTATTAACAAAGAGCAGTTTCTGTTCTTTACACCATGACAATAACCATTTGTTTAAAGCAAAAAGTCTACTGAACCTTTCGTGTCCTCGTCGACATGTGAGAAGCGGTCCTGACACAATGATCATCGTCATGGGTGATGTGCTGCGTACCGTCTCGATCAGGCTCCTGAAGTCCCACTTCATTGTTTCCATCTGCCGCATCTTGGTGTCATTCACCCCCGCGTGAATCACAACAGATACAACGCTCTCGTCGCCCTTCAGGATCACGGGTATCTGCTCAGAAACATCGAGAACATGAGCACCAGGGAAACATTGAGTGTGCACTTTACCTTCAGCTAATGTAGCACAGATGTGCCGGACGATGGAGTCTCCCACGATCACAGCGCCGCGTTCCGTCTCACGGAGGGGAGCGAAGCGGTTCCGGGTGGAGATCTGAAGACCGGAGGCAGCAGAGGGGGAGAGGTCGTTGCCCTGGGCTTGGCTTGCGTCTTCTGCTACTGGTGCTCCCAGGGTCCATGGTGTCTCGGTGCCGGAGTGAAGGATATCTGGGAAGATCACGTCCTGGGTGCATGGGGCCTGTGCAAAGAAACACAGGGAGTAAAGGTGGTGGGAGTGTTAGTATAGCGCTATGTACTTACCCTGGACTTGTGATCGTCAGCCAGGGATGTTTCCAACGTGGCTCTCCACTCCCCCAGCTGGGCCTGCTTCTCCACCAGATCGTGGATCTGCTTCTCCACGGCCTCCAGCTCGAGCTGCACCGAGTTCAGCTCGAACGTGTCCTCACCTGCACTCAAAGGTAGACACAAATCTGCCATTAAAGCAAGTAACAGTGAGTAAAACAAAGGTAATGTGTGTGAATAGAGTATTAGCAATGTAAGCGAGATTAGCGGCAACCACGCTGGCGATGCTAACGGGCTATAAGCTAATAGCGGACTCAGGAAATCAAAATAAAATGCTAGTTACGTATGTAACTGTGGTTCTGTGAATTCTTGATGACCGCCAGAGGCAGTGCTAAGCACTAATGGATAATTGCTGTGCCAGCTAGATAGGTCGAGAAAGAAATACCAACAGATTCACTTCATGACGTAGACCGAGGTGCGAGGATATAATGCTTTCTCACGCATTCCGAGCGACGAGAAACTCTGGCGGTCATCTGGACTTCACAGAACCACAGTTACATGAGTAACTGCTAAGTGCTAGTGGATGACACATACCAACACAGTCATGAGGAATGCCACCCACCTGCAAACATCAAGAATGCTCCAGAAGGACTGCAGAACTCACATCATGGGAGGCAGCCACGCTGACCTTGTAGAACCGTGCAAAGGTACATGGAGAGGACCAGGTAGCAGCTGCACAGACCTCCGCCAAGGAAACTCCCCGTAAAGTGGCCCAAGATGAAGAGACAGCCCTAGTAGAGTGACAAGTATCACCCACTGGTAAAGGTTTGTTAGAATTATTATATGCTAGCTTTATCACCTCTACAATCCAACGTGATAGTTGTTGCTTAAACAAAGCAGCGCCCTTGTGTACCTCACCATAACAAAACATAACATAACATAACAAATAACTGATATGTCTGTCTGAAAGAAGCGGTAGACTTAACATAGCACCTTAAAATTCGTACAAGACACAGCAGATGAGACCTCCCCCCACCTACATCGGACGGAGAATAAGGAGATTGAAAAGCAGTCAGATGAATAGACTGATTCACAAATTGTGGTGACAAGACCTTAGGAAGGAAGTCCGGATTAGGCCGAGGAATGACCCCAGAATCCGCCATGGCCTCCCGAGCTCTCTGATCCGCCATGGCCTCCTGAGCTCTCTGATCCGCCATGGCTTCCCGAGTCCTCTGCTCTGCCATGGCCTCCTGAGCTCCCTGATCCACCATGGCCTCCCGAGCACCCTGCACCGCCATGGTCTCCCGAGCACCATGCACCGCCATGGCCTCCCAAGCTCCCTGCTCTGCCATGGGTCCTGGAACAGGTGCCACCCTGGAGGCCTTCCGTCCCGAACTCTGCCCCTAGAGGCCTCCAGAGCACCACCACCCCCCCCCCCCCCCCCCCCCCCCCCCCTCCCCGTTGGATGTTGTACCATTAGGGAGGGGGGGAGTAATGTCAGTCCTGTCTTCCGGTGTCTTGTCATTCCCTTTCTCTTCCCTCTCCTGGGCTCGACTCGGGAACTGGAGTGCACTTACGTGGAGCTGGCACAGGAGGGCGCTACCGAGGAGCGGGCTCTGGAGTGTGCTTACGTGGAGCTGGCACGGGGGGGCACTCTGGAAGCGCGGACACTTGGGGGCGCTCTGAAAGCGCGGACTCTGGAGGGCGCTCTGGAAGCGCGGAGATAGAAAGGCACCTTCGTGGCGCAGGCACTGGGGGGCGCTCTTGAAGCGCGGACACTTGGGGGCGCTCTGGAAGTGTGGACACTTGGGGGTGCTCTGGAGGACACTTGGGGGTGCTCTGGAAGCGCGGACACTTGGGGGCGCTCTGGCTTGGAAGGGGCAGCGACCGGCGGGCTTGCCATACTCACTGCCGGCAGGCTTGCCATACTCACTGCCGGCGGGCTTGTCGTTGTTGCGGGCGACGGGCTGGTTCCGACTCGGGCCCGGACATTTCCCAGACACCGGTAGACCCCCTCCTTCCAACACAGTCCTGTGGTGTCTGGGAGGTCCACGGGGAGGTGGTAACAGACCCCGAGCCGGAACAGGTGGAGGATGGCCATGTCGTCCAACGTATTCCCCGCGGCCAGTTTGCAGAACTCCCCGGCGAACTCATAGAAGGGGAGATCTTGGCGGACAAGGGCGATCTGTCACAGTTCGTCGGAGCCAGGGAAACGAGGAGGCGAGGAACTTCTTCAAAACATAGATTTTATTTACAAAACTCAGGGAACGCTGGAGACATGGAAAAAAACACAAAATGACAATAGAGACCGGACACAGAGGCAGGGAACCAGAGAACTAATAAACACTCAGGATAACTAGATAATTAATGACAAACGGCTGGGGATTAATAAACTAATGAGGAGAACTAAACGAGAACAGAAAACAGACCAAATATGGGCACAAGAGGAAGGGAATGACAAGACACAGGAAGACAGGACTGACAATTACTGCAATTTTGAAATTCTGGGTTATTTCTCTCAGCAGATCTTCTTCCGGAATCAGAAAGTAGCCGGGATGAACTTGTTTATTTACGCAGAGGCGATGTGGGCATTTACATTCGCGCGTGCCTCACGTGGATGTTTGAATTTGAAAAGCGCGATCGGCACTTGGGCGTGACCGCATTAGATATAATGAGTTGAGACAGGAAAACTGGACATCGCGTTGGTTTCATACGGATTACTTTAACAGAGAATATTTATTTTTTTGACATGGCTTGCTCCATTTAAAAGTAGACATTTCAAGCTTTCTATATATATATTTCTCATGTATTTGAGGTGAGTATTTGCAGAGATTCATGTTGTTTTATTTACGTGTCTGTGAAGAGAGGTGACAGAGACAGAGCCGGCAAAGAATGCACTCTGTTTATTTTCTTTATTTTTTAAAAACACATTGTTTTGTTGTTATTATGACTATACACAAATAAAAGTAGACCCTTTGCAGTTTCAAACGATACCTTATTTTTATCTGTATGATCAAAACTCATGGAGTATTGTTAGTTCTTTTTGCGGTCATAAAGAAAATATGAGACAGACTGCACTGGTGCGGGCTTCAACCCCAGGGGGTTACGGTAGAAGCCGCCTTGTTTCCATTTAACAGATGCTGCAAAAAACTCAAAACTTTTGGTACAGTACAATTAACTGGGTCAAGTCCTTGAGCCCCACACCAAGATGAGAAAATCCTCCAACGAGCAGCATAAAGCTGTCGTGTTGAAGGAGCCCTAGCGTTACCAATGGTGTTCAGAAATGCTGGCTCACAATCAGTTAACTGAGAATTGGACCCACTGGTCAAACCCAAAGCTGAAGCCGAGCTGGGTCTTGGTGCCAAACACGGCCGTTCAGCTGAGAAAGGAGGTCCTGTCTGATGGGAAGCTGCAACGGCTCGCCCTGTAACAGACTCAGAAGAAGAGGAAACCATGGCCTGGACCAATGAGGTGCCACTAAAAGCACCCTGTGTTTGGATAGGAATATTCGGTGTAGGGTCTCCCATAGAAGTGGAAAATGAGGGAACGCGTACAATAGGCAGTTCAGCCACCCATGAGCTAACGCATCCTGTCCCAATGGGCTGGATGCCTCTGCCCTCGCAAACCACCAATGGCATGCGTGGTTAGCTCCAAGGCAAATAGATCGACCTCTGCCTTGCCAAACCGTTGCCAAATCAGCTGCACCTCCGGATGAAGCCTCCATTCGCCCAGAAGCAGTAGATCCCTGAACAGAGCATCTGTCACTTGATTGTCTGATCCTGGGAGATAAACTGCTTTTAATGAAGCCAGTCGGCCCTGAGACCATTTGAGGATCTTGCGAGTTAATTGTAAAGACGCAAGTGACCTGGTGCCGCCCTGGTGATTCAAATGAAAGACTGTTGATGTGTTGTCAGACCGGACAAGCACATGGTGGTGTAGAAATTGTAAATATATAAGTAATATATATAAGGGAAACAAGTCAATTTAGCTCAAAGGAAATCATTTATGATTTTATAGGGAATTTGAACAGAATCACTGTTTCACGGCTGATCACTGAGTCGGCCAGCGATTCACTGAACAAGCCGTATAACATCAACTCTGCACTGGATATTACAATCCAAAATATAGTGAAAACACTATCAAATAGCACAGTAACAAGATCGGCAGTTTAAGACATTAACTTGTAAGCACAAAACACAAGATACTTCTCTTTTCAATATAAATAAGACTTTATTTATATAAACCTAAGACATGTAAACTAATCTAATCTAACACATGAACACACGCATTCACACATTCACACGTTGCAGAAAGAGAGGAAAGGATGAGTTTACAGAATGAAAATGTGAAATCCCAAGTTTACAGCAATATGTGCAATTGCCTATAGACCTGAACCATCAATCATTTGACCCTCGCAATGAGTTTCTCAATGAGGCTAAAATTTATATTAAACTGCACCGACTCAGCAAAAGTCTGGAGGTTGTACTTGCTTGTGTTGCCTTAAGGAATTCCCTTGTGTCCTTGTCGTCTTTGGAGAAAGGGGTTTCCCGAGGTTGCTGATTGGCTGAGTTCAGTGGTCTTTCGTAGTAAAGTCTTGGGCGTTGGCTCTTGATGCGGAGTTGGTCTGGTTGAAGTTTGGGCGGGTGCAGTCGAAGCTGGACTTTGCGGCAAACTTAACTTAACAAAACTCTCACGGAAAGACAAGAAATTAAAGTAAAAGAATAAAAGAATGTAAGGAGACTAGGTGGGCTTTCTTCTCATTGTGGTAGCAGCTGGCATGTAGGCCAGAGCACGCTCAAAGAGCAGCGTCAAAACGCTGTAGCAAAAGAGAAGAGATCAAGAGAGGAACCAAGAGGAAGAAAAGAGCTGTCCTGAGTATTTAAACTCGGCTTCTAGACCATCCTATCTGGACGTCTTGACCAATTAGAAATGATCTTGGCTCGTGGTGTTGTATGTTTCTCCTCCCCATTCATACATCTAACATGTTATCTTATCAGTCATATGGTCCAAATGTTCCCGCTCTTACAGAGTACAATTTTGGATATAATTTCTCTAACAAGACTGTGGTACATTTGACAAAGAATTGATTGGAAGAAACATTCAAAGCATGATTTTTCAAACTCATACATACCAAACATGAGTATTAACTCTTAAAACTATTCCCTAGTTATTAAAAGACATACATCATATGTGATTAAAACATGATGGTTAATCGTGTGGGTTACATACATGATATGGGGTTATGCATAAACATGATAAGTCCTTTTAAGATGATTTTGGTGCATCTATATGTGAAAAGGCAGTTTCTGTACCGTTCTGTGAACATAAGGACATGTTCTCTGAAGACTAGAGAGGTTAAAAGGTCTCTTAAGGAATTTCAGTCTCCGTCTGTCTTCTATGTGGAGAGCTGGGGTGACCCACCCAATGAAGTCTCTAGCTCGTGATTTTGATCACAGATTTACAAGTGACAGCCATATCTTTGACCATCAGTCCTGATTACTTGCTCCAAATTTGATCGTCTCCTTCCTGAATTGGAATTATCAATAAATGTTCTTTTGTTTGAATTTTGCAAGCTGTTCTGTGAAAGAGGCTTGTTGGTTTGCTTTCTTCAGAGGGCTGGAGCTAGGAATCTGATTTATGACAAACATCCTGTTGCAGCCTTGGGATCCTCTCTGGAATTTCGGCTCCTCGTGTTTCAATGTTCGGATCGAATCTTAACTTTGTCTGACTCATTCTGATCCTACAGCGGCCTAACAGATTTGGTAGGAGGTGTTGTAGCACTAGATACACTGCCTTCAGTTCCAAAATGTTGATATGTTCTAAGGCCTCCTTTGTTGATCAGTGACCACCAATTCCCCTCTGGTTCCATGTCACCCCCCCCCCCCCCCCCATCCTGTTAGTGAAGCATCGGTTGTGATCACTTCTCGACGAGAAGAACCCAGCCCTCAGAAATGTTACCCATTTCCAGGTTTTCAGTGCTCTGACACAAGCAGAAGACACAACAATCATGCGATGGCGATGTCTCGTTGAGTCTAGCCCTAAGCTGTTGCTCCACCTCTGAAGAGGCCTGAGGTGAAGCAATCCTAATGAAATCATGGATGTGGCAGCAGCTAACATCCCCATCAGTTGTAAAAGATCACCATAAGGTATCCTTGCCCCCAGACGGAAATGAGTCAGCAACTGAAGAATACTGTCTGTCTGAGTGTGAGACGGTGTGGTGGACATTGTGATAGAATTGAGTGTTATTACTATGAAGGTTATAGTCTGCTCTGGTAACAAATGACTGTTTATTTCATTCACAGCAATGCCCAGCTTCTGTATATGCTCCAGAACAATCTTGGTGTCGTGTAGAGCACGCACTCTTGTTGGGGCGCAGAGCAGCCAATCGTCCACATAGGGCAGAATCCTCATGCCTTTGGACCAAAGAGGAGACAGGGCCACACTCATGCATCTCGTAAAAACACGAGGAGCTAGAGATAGCCCGAATGGCAGGACTCTGAACTGATAATCTTGACCCTGAAAACTGAATCTCAGAAACTTCCTGTGGTGGGGAGCAATGGGAACATGGAAGTATGCATCCCTCAAATCTACACTCGCAAACCAGTCTTCTTTCATCACAGATTGAAGAACGTCGACTGTGCCCAACATTTGAAAACGAAGACAATTTAGGAACACATTGAGGCGTCGAAGATCCAGAATTGGTCGGAAAGTGCCATACTTTTTTGGAACAAGGAAGTACGTTGAGTAAAACCCGTCCTTCTGTTTTAGAGGGATAACTTTTTCTATGGCTCCTTTCAACAACAGCGAACGAATTTGCATGGAAAGGGCCATTGAACTGGTTGCATCTTTGATGACTGTCGGAAGAAAATTGACATGGCCCCCCTTGATGGTGGTGGGGAAAAGGGTGGCGCTACAGATTCTCTTCGGCCACTCTATGTCGCTGTGGCGTCTGAAGTTGAGGACCGCTATGGTGACGCAACTGCTGCTCTGAGCTCGAGTAGCGTGGGTGAGCTGGTGTCAATCACATTCTAAAAGAAGGAGCCCGTGGGGCCTGAGTTAACTGCCGTGTAGCCTCTGATAACTTCATTCTCTTTTCTAATAGTTCAGAAATGTTGGGGCCAAAGAGATGCCCCGGTACAATTGATAATTCCCTCAATGTCTTCTTACAATCTTCAGGCAACCTTGCCTGAACAAGCCATACCTGGCATCGGGCTGTTAGAAGGGTCACCAAAAGTGTCCCGAGTTCACGTGTTACATGACCTATAGTCAACAGGGCTGTCTGTAAGAACTGAGGTACAGAGGGTTCAACATTCGCTGACTCTAGTGTGGTGTTACAGGCAAGCAGCAGCTGGCAAATAGTATTCTCCACCCAAGTTATGTAGGCTACAGTCTCATATGCTTTCTTCAATAATGTGTCTATACGACCACATTGGGCACTTGGCCAGTGTACATTGCCTCTAAGCGCTTCATCTGGTGATACCACCAATGTTGCTTCCGGCTGTTCAATTTCAGGTGCCCGACCTACCACAATAGAGTTAGCCTCAGCCACTGAAGCAAGAGTGCGGGCTGTCTTTGACCTCCTCTTAGGCACATTGGAGCCTGTTAATGCACTGGAGAATTCAGCCACAAAGTCCTTGCATGGTGGCATAGTAAACGTACTATCAGCATTTTGCTTGAAGAACTCATTAGTTTGAGCAGGCTGAACAGATTTATCAAGACCCAAACGAGCCACTGCCATCTGCAGAATCGAAAGAATGTCATCAGGAGAAGATTGGCCTGCATTAGATGAATGTACAGACCAACCGCTTGAACCACCAGCAGCAGACAGGCTGGAGAGAGCATCTTGTGGGGGGCCAGGCTGCATGGCAGGTTCCACCAACTCTTCATCAAGGAAATGTGAATTAGATGCACTCATGGATAGAACATCTAAATCGATAGTATTCGGAGGTTGGAAAGCAATCTCGTTCACCGAAGTGTTCTCAGTAGGCTTGGCTGATGCCGGGGGTTGTAAAGACTGAAGAAGACATTTCAGCTTTGCCTTCTCTGAAGAGATAGTAGCAACAGTCTTCGATAGCAAATTTTCTGTCTGTGGTAAAGATTTCTTTTTGGTTGGCGGAGCGCCAGCAGCCGCTGATGTATGACGTTTTTGAGCGCGCCGTGACGCTAAATACGATTGTGTGAGGCTAGCAAATGAGTCAGCATCTCTGCAAGACGAAGCTGTCTTTCTGACAGCAGCAGCATGGCACAATGCAAACATGGATCAGTCAACGCTTCTTTCAGATGCTGAATCCCCAAACACGACGGGCAGCGATCGTGTCCGTCGTCGGGAAGAAGTGTGTTCGGGCACAGTTTGCAGCTTGGTGGAGAAACGGGTATATGAGAGCTGTGAGCCATGGCTCCGTCAAGAAACACGTCCTCGGTAGCAACGTAGGAACTCAAAACTGCAATAACATCCATCCCGGTGAAAATGCAGAGCGCGCTGTCACAGCTTGGGAGGGCGAATCCTCACAACTCAGGGATAACGCTAATCAACGCCCTATCATAAGCGAGAAAACGAAAAGAGGCTTGGCGTCGAGCTGCTGTGGTTTATATCCTCGCATCTTGGTCTACGTCATGATGTGAGTCTGTTGGTATTTCTTTCTCGACCTATCTAGCTGGCGCAGCGATTATCCACTAGTGCTTAGCACCGCCTCTGGCGGTCAGGAGGAATGAAACAGAACTAATGTTAACAAGGCGCTCTGACTGTTTTTGTTGTAGAATGTGATAGAGGATATATTCACACCTGACTGAATGGTTTGCCTCATGTGAACACATCAGCTCTGAGAGGTAAATTACCAGACGGTCAAAGAAATCCCCACTGAAAATACATTAAGAATAGATTTGACAAGTTTTAGAGCAAATTGACCAGTCTAGTGTGCATGTCAGAGACCACACTGTGTTTTAGAAAGCTGTCTAAACACAGGAGAAAACTGTCTCCTGTGTAAAAAAAAAAAACAAAAAAAAAAACAACTGTCACTAAATGTACACTTTATGTATGTACCTTTAAGGTACTGTACTATTTAGGAATAGCTACCTTAGAGTACCTCTCCAGTGACAGCTTTGCATCTTTTTTTCTGAGTGTAGTGTATCAAATAAAAGTATACTGGGGAAAAAAAATGTATAATATAATGCTAATAAAATTAAATATACCTAAAAAGAGTATTCTTTCAAAGGTGCAATTTGTAATGTAAGTTACTTTAAAGTACATTTTAAATAATTAATAATAATGGCAATGTATGTAATAATAATCTTTTGTAGTGCTTTAAAGAAGCACTTATTTTTGATGTGTTGTCTAACATATTAAAGCACATGTCAAGTACTTGATTATAATTTTAACTATGTTATTTGATACTACAAGTTAATATATTTTAAATTTATAAATGCAAATGTGTAAATACAAACAATTTAAATACATGACATACAAGCTTCAATAGAAATTAAAAAGTTTACATTTTGATTTTAGATTTTAGTTTACATTAAATGCTTTCCAGTACATAGATACAGTACAATAAAATTAATCAAGAAATTAAATATAGAGATGTACTTAATTGAAAAAAAAAAAAAAAAAAACTTAAAAGTCAAGTTATTTGCATTAAATATACATTTAAAATATAATACACACTTTCATTTTAATTGCAATTAACATTCATTGATTGACATGCAACAGTTTAGTTTTGTATATTATTTCTCTATAAGTACTCTTTTAAAAGTAAGCTAAAGTGTACTTCTTTTTTCCACAAGCACATTTCTCCTTTATTGGTCATTTAATATAGCCATGTATTTTCACAAACATTTTTTCAAACACTTGAATCACAATAATTTCAACATATAGTGCTTTACCAGTGCCAAGTGGTTTTGGAGGGCTCTTAGCAGTGTTTTTTTTTTTTTTTTCTTCTTCTTCTTTTTTGTCTCCTTTCTGCTGCCTTTGAAATGTTTGAGACTGTGCATGTTCTTGTGGCACCATCAGCCAATCACTGTTGGCGTGGTGTTATATTTCTGTGGCTCAAGTCACATGGCATTTGCATTAAATTACTGGATGTAACTATATTCCAGATTAAACATTCGTAACCAGGTGAAGAGTGAATTCAGTAAATATATCATCATAATAGTTACTATATTATTCTGATTTTTTGATCCACAGATCATGATATTTTGTGAAATGCTATCCTGTCCTGAAAGTCCTGGCCTCACAGGCTGCAGATAATATCATTAATGTGTGTTTGTTGAATCAGGTCATTATTGACTGGGAGCTATTCTAAACAGCATCAGCTCAACACACACATTGAGAAGTCAGTGGAATATGTACTGTGCAGTGGTAAACTGATAAAGATTTGGCTCTGTTCATGTTATCAGTGTCTCAACAGACACCCAGAAACAAAAACATATGCCTGACTGCAGCTGTGCTGATAATACACCATTATTTTTAAAGAATGGCATGTTTACAGTCACATACAAATACACCTGACCATATATGGCCATATAATTTACCAGTGTGCTGTTTGCCTGGTTAGAAATTCAAATTTTGTAGATGCGCATCCATACAGTAGTAGCTTCAAGTCTTTTGTGCTGTATATGTACCATCTAGTTAATATGCAGTGGTCCTCAGTTGATGAGTGACCAGATAGGGTCATGAACAGCAGCTAAATACAATCACAACTGTAAATGATAAAAGACAACTAAATATATAACCTAAAAAGATTTGAAAACAGGCATCATACACTTGCAGACTTTGTCTATTTTTACAGAGAAAAACTGAGCATCTTACACTAAACGAATAAGGATCACACACTACCAGATTTTTCAAAACAAGAAACTTCATGACTATATTTCTTAATACACTTAAGTATGCGTTTAAAAAGTGCACAGTGTAGTAATGTCAAATGAAAACTTTTTGTCATGTCTGTTTTGTTTCATGTTCATTGTTTTCATGTCTCTTATTTTGTCATACCCTGCTTTCCATTCGGAAGGGCTCATCCCTATGCCCTAATCCCTTCAAAGGGTTTACTCTCCGGAGTGAGAGCTTCGAAGAGTTGAAGGGTGTAGGGGACCAAACAACTGCTTCTTAAAGTGCCCTTCTGCGTCATCATCCCATGCCCACACGGAGGTGCCGTCATCATGCAAAGAATCTGCGCAAAGCATCATGGGAGCCCGAAGTGTCCATCAGTTGTACCCTTCGAAATCCTTCATTCCGAAGGGCCCTTTGAAGTGACTAGTTTTGAGCACTTCAGTTTGGAACGACCCTTCAATATGGCGGCCATGATTGTTTTCACTCCAAAGTGCCCTTCGGAGGGCGATATATCCCATCTGGAGTGCACCCTGCGTCATAATTCCTGTCAAGTCATGTGATTCCCTTGATTCTTATGTATTCCTGCCTAGTGTGTGTGTCATGCTCTGATTAGCTGCTTTCGTCATGTGCTTTGTTTCCCATTGGTTGGTTTGTGTCATGTGACCCTCTTGTTTGGTATTTATAGACCTCATGTTGCATTTGTCTCTCGTTGAGTATTATCCCTGTAACCTCTGTTGGAGAGTTATTGCTTTTGTTTACGCCAAGTCTGTTCATGCCATGCCATGCCAAGCCATGCCAAGTCAAGTCTTATTTCAAGTCAAGTCAAGTCAAGTCAAGTCAAGTCAAGTCAAGTCAAGTCAAGTCTTTGTTTATTGTATGGTCACTTTTGGGATTTAAATAAAGCAGCATTTGGGTTCTTTTCAACTCGCCTCCAGTGGACTCATTACAGAATACTCGACCAACCATGAACCCAGCAGTTGCCCTCCTTGGACTGCGTCATGGTAACCGATCCATGGAGGATTATGTTGAGGAATTTTGTGAACTGTGTTACCAGGTGGACTTTAATGACATTGCCCTCAAAGACATTTTTCGGTATGGATTAACTGGAGAAATTTCACGTTTAATGCTATGTCAGACTCCTCACTGGACTCTTGAACAATACATTGACTTTGCTTTGAGGATGAGTAGCTCTGCTTTTACTGTGGGGATTGCGGATGAGGAACCCTGCTATTCTCCAGTATCTGCCACACCAGAGTCATGTCTGGAATTATTCACGTCACGTCAGAGTCTACGGAGCCCGCTCACGTCACGTCAGAGTCTATGGAGCCCGCTCACATCACATCAGGGTCTACAGAGCCTGCTCACTCCATGCCGATCAAGCCTGAACCTGCTAATATCATGTCTGCCAAGCCAAAGCCTGCTAACGTCATATCTGATACTCCAAAGCCTCTTCACGTCATGTCTGCCAAGCCAGAGCCTGCTCACGTCATGCCGGCCACTCAAGAGACTCTTCACAACATGGCCGCCACACAAGAGCTGCGGATGCGGAGCTTGGGCCAGGACTGATGAGACTGTTTGCCAGTGTGATGGATCCACCTCTGATGTCAGTGCAAGCAGCTGGCATCCCAGTGGTCTCTACACTTTCAAGACTCACAGCCTCAACACACCCAAGCCCAGTGAGCAAGCCACTGTCTACTGGGCTGCCCGTGATGGTAGTCGCCATTTTGAGTGTGTGGGCTGCACACTGCACTCCTGAGGCCTCTCCTGTCCACGAGTCTGTCCCAGAGGCCTCTCCTGTCCACGAGTCTCTCCCAGAGGCCTCTCCTGTCCACGAGTCTACCCCAGAAGTCTCTCCTGTCCACGAGTCTCTCCCAGAGGCCTCTCCTGTCCACGAGTCTACCCCAGAAGTCTCTCCTGTCCACGAGTCTGCCTCAGAGGTGGTGGCGTCCGCTGCAGAACCTCCAGAGGTGGTGGCGTCCGCTGCAGAACCTCCAGAGGTGGCAGCTTCCGCTGCAGAACCTCCTGAGGCGGCGGCATCCTCTGCAGAACCTCCAGAGGTGGCGGCTTCCGCTGCAGAACCTCCAGAGGTGGCGGCTTCCGCTGCAGAACCTCCAGAGGTGGCGGCTTCCGCTGCAGAACCTCCTGAGGCGGCGGCGTCCGCTTCTGAACTCTCTGACTGCCCTGTCGCAGCCAAGGAGGCCATTTATGAACTAACAGTCTGTCCTGTCACGGCCAAGGAGGCCGTTTATGAACTCACAGTCTGTCCTGTCACAGCCAAAGAATGTTACCCCATGTCACTGCCAAGGAAACCAAGAATCACGGCCACGGAGTCCGCCTTTGAACCCCTTGTCTTTCCTGTTATTGCCAAAGAGGCCACCTGTGAACTGTCTGCCCCAGCCATGGAGGCCACCTCTGCTTGTCACGTTACTGTCAAAGGCTGTTTATGCTCAGCCATGGTCTTCTGCTCCACTGTGGTGGTAACCAGCTCCACCTGCTCCACCGTGGTGGTCCTCTGCTCTGCCGTGGTGGCCCCCCACGCTGCCGGCTCCACCCTGGCTCTCTGCTCTGCCGGCTCTGCCTCTGTTCCATGGCCCAGGTCCTCCAGTGCTCCACAGTCTGTCACTGCTTCACGGCCCAGGTCCCCCACCTCTCCACAGTCAGCCACATGTCTGTCATGTCTGTTTTGGGGTTTTGTTTCATGTTCATTGTTTTCATGTGTCTTATTTTGTCATAGTTCCTGTCTAGTCATGTGATTCCCTTGATTCTTATGTATTCCTGCCTTGTGTGTGTGTCATGTTCTGATTGGTTGCTTTAGTCATGTGCCTTGTTTCCCATTGGTTGGTTTGTGTCATGTGACCCTCTTTGTTTGGTATTTCTAGACCTCATGTTGCATTTGTCTCTCGTCGAGTATTATCCCTGTAACCTCTGTTGGAGAGTTCTTGCTTTTGTTTACGCCAAGTCTGTTCATGCCATACCATGCCAAGTCAAGTCTTATTTCAAGTCAAGTCAAGTCAAGTCAAGTCAAGTTATTGTTTGGTCACTTTTGGGATTTAAATAAAGCTGCACTTGGGTTCTTTTCAACTTGCCTCCAGTGGACTCATTACACTTTTACTCTAAAGTACATTTTAACTCATTATGGTTTAATAATCTTTTGTCATGCTTTAAAGAAATACACTTATTTTTTGTTGACTAAAATAATGAATCACTTGTAAAATATACTTGATTTAACTGTAGTGTGTTATTAAATATTACATTTTATATTACATATATATTTGTGCACTAAATGCACTAAATTGTTTTCAAGTTTATCATTAGCGATGTGTAATTTAATATATTTATGACATATGAGTTTCAATAGAAATGGCATTGTCAGTACATTCAGAAGTACACTTTAACCATATTTTAAATACAATGGTTCTAAAATAAGTAATTATGAAATTACATATAACGTTGTACTTTAAGACCTGCTTAGGTGGGTAAAAATTCACTCTGAAGTTCTAAATGCAGTTAGCATGAATTTAAACTATAATACATTTCACTAAACCCTAACCCTGAAATCACTAAAATATCAAACAATTTTGATAATCTCTGACTCATTATAGTCTGAAGATTTAAAAAAAAAAAAAAAAAAAATAAAAGGTGTTGTCTAGGAGAATTACACACTACACGATTTTCTGTGAAATCTGTCAACTCCAACTGCTAGCATCTGCAGACTGGCTCTTATAGCCAACTAGTTTTGATTCATCCAGACTTCAGTTTGGGGAAAAACTCTATGCAAAAATCATTTATTGTTAATCATATGTATTCATCTTTAATGTAATTCTAATTTGTACTAAAGTCTAATTTGTCTTTAATTTGGACTGAGAACATGACTGAGAGCATGGCCGTGCAAGGAGGTCTGTACCAGGTGGAGAAAGCTATCCATTAGCATTTTCATTCATCTCTCATCGTAGTTGCTTTCTTGGTGTATGAATCACTGGAAGTGCTGGATTTGAATTCTGACATCTTTGCTCATGGGACCACAGAACATTCTGAGCCAATCACCAGGACCATAAATGCCATGTGACATGAAAATAACATCATGACATACAATCAGTTGTTTTAGCTGATCGAAAGAGGTTTCCCTTTGAGCTTGGTCATTGTCCAGACATGCTCTTCTTGCATAGTTGTTTTTGAGAGACATTGGCATTCAAAGCTCTCAATTTGGTTGACTGGTGCAGTTGGTGATGTTTGGGCCTTTGCAAATCTTTGTCTTGTTAGTGCAGAAAGTGTTTGCATAGTTTGTTGTAACTCACACTTTCTGATTATTGAACTAGTAATGCCCAGTGGGACATCCAGACATGTAGAGGCTGTTTGCACCCTTTTCCAAATATTCTCTTTATTGCTATTTTTTATTTTTTATTTATTTTTTTAAGCTGCCAGAAACATTCAATTTAAAGATTTCCTTACAGTTTTTTTTTTTTTTTAATCTGTTATTAAAAAAAAAGTGACATGCGTCATAATCTGAAAACCACAACCACCGGTTGGGAAAACAATCCAACGATCTCCATTGACTTTGTATTGCGGGAAGCTGCCTCCTTGTCATTTCTGACAAAAAACAGAACAATGTCTAAAAGCTGCTGTGTGACAAGGTGTACAGCAAACAAGCTAAAAAAACCCAGAACTACATTTTTATAAGCTGTCGACCCCAAAAAATGAGCGTTTCAGGACACAAAAGTGGAGCGCAACGTGTCTTACTCTGAGAACTACGCTCACTGGAGGGAAACGTAATCGGCGACAGGAAACATTATTTTTAACCATGTCAAAGGATTATTTCCCCACTCTATGTGAACCTGAGAGGAGGAGATATATTGAGAAACTAAATTTTATTGGTCTATGTCAGTGCCCCTTTTCCTTACCTTCCTTTTGTTTGAGAAATAATCCAACTGAATGGCCCAAAGTGAAATACCCTGACATCTACAACTATTTGTGTCCTTAAAGGCTTGTTTTTGGGGTCGGCAGCTTATAAAAACATGGTTCTGGGGATTTTTTTTTAGCTTATTTGCTGTAACAGTGAGAATGTTTCATTTTTGTTTGGGAGACAGTGATTTCTGCTATTCTGTTTGATGATGAGGTGGCCAAAGTCAGTCCTGGACAGTTTTACTCCAGCCTTGATAAAAACTCACCTGGATGTAGCTTTCTACAGCTACTTTTGTCTAGGTTAGAGCGAAATTCTGCAGGACTGTAGCCAGGTTTCTATCCAAAGTTGTGAATTTAAAGGGGTCATATGATGCGATTTCAAGTTTTCCTTTCTCTTTGGAGTGTTACAAGCTGTTCGTGCATAGATAAGATCCCTAAAGTTGCAAAGACTAAAGTCTCAAACCCAAAGAGATATTCTTTATAAAAGTTAAGACTTGACCACGCCTTCCTAAAATGGCTCCTTCAAACATGCCCCCACATGTCTATGTCACTGTGTGGGAAGATTTGCATAACACCACCCAAATGTATACGCAAAGAAAGAAGGGAGAACTATTATTCTCGCTGTAGTATTGTTGCTGCCACCATGTCATGGAGACGCTGTGTGTTTCATTGTGAAAGCGAAACTACTTTGTTTGGCCTTCCAAAAGAGGACACAACTAGAAATCAGTGGTTAAGTTGTATTTACAACACTGTTCCAGAACAGTTCAACCCAAATACTCAGAGGTGTGCACAAAGGCTAGCTGTGCACAAAGGCTGTTTCTATAAAGTGGGGCAATTCCAACTTTGCAAGGACAGTTTGGTGCTTCTGACTCACAGCCTGTAAGTATGTTTGCTTATTTAAAGAATTTGCTACTTACTATTCAAATGCGAGTTTTGAGCAGTGTAGGGTAGTGCTTGTTGTTTGTCATTTCTCCAATCACAAATGCAAACATGGCATTGTTTACGCGGCGCGATATGCAATGCAACGTGTAAAAAGACAGTATAAGTCATTATAATCAGTAATTACGTCCCCACTGGATGCAACAAATGCCTCGTTTGTAATGGGTTTTACTGTTTTTGTGTCGTTGTGCCGGGACACGACATCACATTATGGTGAGGGACGTAACATTTCCGTCACATGCTTGAAGTATTCAGCCAATCACAACGCACTGGATAGCTGGCCAGTCAGAGCACAACTCGCTTCTCAGAACGATGAGCTTTGTACAAATGGACACGTTTCAGAAGGGAAAGGTCAATGTTTTTTAACCTTAAACCGCATAAACACATTGCATTACACCAAATACACAAAATAATTTTGTTTTTAGCAACGTCATATGACCCCTTTAACTTATGCGCAAAATTGGACTATCACATAAAACATTTGCTAACAAGCACCGTTTCCATTCAACGAGTCAAAGAGAACAAAATCGTCACTTCCTGATAAACTGGCACTATGAATCACTAAGAAAAGTAGGAGAAGCTACTGAATATAATAATTTTCATATATAATAAATTACTTGCACCTCAGAGCGAGCAGACGAAACACAATGAATGCCATCATTGCTTTCTGAGGTGGATGCTGTAAGACATTTCTGGGAGGCAATTATACAGAAATACATTGATGACAGACTTTGCTTGGGTATTTCCGAATGACCATAACAACATTTCAGATGCTGTGGAATGAGATCAGTCCGCTGGTTAGTCAGGTTTTGCCGTCCCATAGCACATAGTCACATACATTTTTTGATGCACTTGGAGGAATTTATTCACAAAATGCATTTCCATCTCCCATTATTTGTATTAACCCTTTTTCACACAAGTCAAAAACCACCTCAAGTGAGCATAAAACTTTTTTGCAAATTTTTTTGCGATTTTTATTCGAAATTAGGTGTTTCCATCACTTGTTTTCATGCGATACTTCAAAATGCATATTAACACTAGATCCGCCAGAGGTCGCTGTATACCTAAAAGCGCCAGCAGGTAAATTTTACCCACACACATGGCAACTGTTTTTATATGGCTAAAGAACATATTATTTCACTGTACTATGCCACTGTCTTCACAAAGAAGTGTTTAGAGTCATGAAATGATTATGTCTAGTCGTCAACTATATTTTTACCCTGTTGTTTTATGTTCAAGACTTTTTAATGCAGCCTACACTAATCCATACTACTAGTAAGCTAAAAAAAAAAAAAAAAAAAAAAAAAGCCTGCACTGACAACGAAAATTAGAAGGTAGTAAATATTTGGGTGGTGTAATATTATAATTAGTGCTGTCAAAGTTAACGCGTTAATAATGCGTTAACGCAAATTCATTTTAACTGCACAAATTTTATTAAGGAGCAATTAACGCAGCGCGCATTTTCTGTTTGACCCGTGGCCTAACCCGTACTACTGTAGTTGGAGAAATGGAAATGGATGGAGATGCTGACAGTGTTGCCAATTTAGCGACTTTTCAGACCACTTTAGGAACTTTTTTAAAAAAAAACATTATTTATTTATTTTGTTTTTTCAAAAAGCGCCTAGCAACCGATCTTTATAGGGTTTGCCCAAACCTTATGCTGGTACTGCCGCGCAAGCGCGAGGTCTCTCTCTCCCGCTGCGCACACACCTCTCTCTCTCCCTCCGCGTCTGCGCTGTTCAGCGCGCGGATGAGAGGAACAGCGCTTTCAGTTAAAACAGATATTATGTTGCTTCTCTAATTTAACATGCAAGTATAGCCGAAATCACAGCACAGCTATTGTCTTTATCTTATGTATAGCCTATTTGATTTGATCAGACGATGGCTGGATTATAAATCAGGATTTTTGTGCAGATCAACATTTTGGAAGGGAGAGCTGGTTATTTAGTCCTAATGTGTCGCGTTTCAGTCACTATTTCATATTCATTCCGTTGTCTGACAACAGAAACAGGAAAATATATAAATGAAAACAGTTTTATTGAGAATTTAGCTGCATCAAAAAAACAGTATGTGGGCACAGAGAGGCAAACAAACGTAATAATAAATAATAAATGTACATTTTTCATGTTCAGAAGAAGTGAGATGCCCTGTCATGCGGAAACGTAAACAGATTTGTGTACGTAAATTACTCAGTGCAAAGAAAGAGAAGTAAAGGGAACCTAGTATTTATTTTTTCATGTGTCTAATAGACATGAGCAAGTTCTTTGAAACATGTCTAGTCTTCAGGCTCTGTTAACTATGGTTTCACTAATAATAAACATATATTGCATAAAGAATCCATATTTGTCATTGCCCTTGTTGATTAGAGTATTTAAAACATAAAGTATTAATTTAAGGTACATTTAGAAGAGATAAAAATGTGCGATTAAATTGCGATTAATCGCGAGTTAACTCATGACAATCATGTGATTAATCATGATTAAATATTTTAATCGATTGACAGCCCTAATTATAATACAATGTCATTAATCAATATATTAGGATAACCCATGTTATTTAAATTACGAAAATAGCCAATAGACAATAATGAGCAATAATAATTCACCACACTGGATAGGATGATGCTATGACAAATTCAAGCGCACAGCTTCACCTAGGCCCAATTATTAATTTGTTTAGTTATATCATTTATAATTTGAATAAGAGAACAACACCAATAAACTTCAGCTAATCAAAAAAAAAAAAAAAATGGTTTATTCATTACATCATAGATCGGATTTTTTTTTTTATTCTTCAGGAAACGGCCAGACTAGAATAAATAGCAACACAGTAGCAAACAATAAACGATATGGCAAGACACAAATTAAATAATAAAACCAAAGTTTGACCAATCATGAGTAACGTTAGGCTAAAACATCTAAATATGATGTCTGGATCACTGTCAGATGAGGCGTCAGATGCTGAGCCGACCCAGGACGCATAACTTACCATCAGACTCTCCATCACTCATGGCATTTAGTGTTTCTAATACCTACCTTCCATAAATCGCCTTATTTTAGTCATTTTGACTTTATTTATGAAACTGATAACTACTAAGTCAGTGAGTGAAAGGCGTTGCCTAGAAATGTACAATGTTAAAACATAAGCGGCAAGAAAATGACAGCGCGAAAATGCATGCATTAGATAGCGGGTAAATTTGACCCGCCGGCGCTTATAGGTATAAATGCTCCGTTTTTTGATCTGGTTTTATCTAAATAATTATTTATAACATTGGATTGTAAATTACATAATTTTAGTAAAAGTCAAGGACTGGGAGACTTGAATGTTTTGCTGAAAATTTGATATGTACATTTGAAAAACAGCCACGGGTAATTTACCCCATGGCGGTTCTAGTGTTAAAACAGTGTGATGGAAACATATATATTGGCTCTCCAGGACTGAAGTTGGCCTCCCCTGGTCTAGGGTCTGGGGTGTTTTCCTGCCTACGGCCGAGACGCTGGGATAGACTCCATCATCCCTGTGTGACCCTACAAGCGACTGGACATGGGTGTTTGATTATGCTCCTGGCACGGGAATTACACATCACATTACTTATTACATCAACTGAGAAAACTGGTTGTGTCAATTTATATCAGTTTAAAAGAGACTACCTAACAGAGGAGTGTCCAATCCTGCTCCTGGAGGACCACCTTCCTGAGTTTACCTCCAATTCAAATTGGAGAACTCAAATTGGAGAACACAGAACTCTATGGAAGGCTTAGCAATTTCTTCAGGATTGGTGGAACTGTGATACACCATGTTCTACACTTTCTGAACCCTTTAAATCTCCATCATTAACCCAAAATTATTACTGTCATTTGTCAACAGTTCATTCTGTGTGGGTCTCAAATCTCATTGGCATTTGTGTGCATTTCAACATGCCACATGTATTGTCAGGTTTGACGTAGAAGATTCTTAATTTTTGTCTAAATGATGACTGATTGTAACAAGCTTTTGCATGGAACTCATGAGGTATGAGAGATTATATGGAGTAATACTGTAATATAAGATTTTAACTCAGGTTCCTTTTGGTTATTTAGTAAGGAAATAGAAAAAAGTAGCTCGCTCATTTAAATTTGTAATAGACTTCTTAATGCAGGTCTTTTGGAGATTTTTTTGTTTTCCAGACTGGAATTAGGTGACGTTGGACAGTGTCTATGCCATAAGGAGGAAAAATATATTAATATAAATGCAAAATATTCTATCCCATTGTGTGCTTTTGCCCATAGAAGTAAACAGTTGCCTCTCAATTGGTTGGATAATTATTATAACTACCACACATCACTTTGAATAAGCTCAAGTAGTAGTTGAGAACAGGCTGAAGATGAACCAGTCAACCATATCAAGAGTTCAGCATAACACTGGCCTGTATGTGAGTGTTGTACAAAAGAAGCCATTACTCAAAAACAAGCATGTGAAAGCATGTCTGGAGACTGCCAGTAAGCACAATAGTGAAAAATCTGGACAGAGAGAGGGAGAGAGAGAGAGAAGGAAAGCCCATCAAACATCCAGCTGTATTTACCTATCCTGTGAGGTTGCATGCCTTGCATGCACGCTGCATTCTGTCACATTTGAACCCTTTAATTAAAGTTATAAAGCATCCTTTCGGCAGATCCAGATGAAGGAATAATTAATGCACGGTGACTGTGTTGCAGTCACCGCACTCACAGTCAGACTGAGAGGGATCCATTTGCAGCAGAAGTTTATTCAGAAAACAGGCAGACAGGGTCAAAAACCAGCAGACAGCAATATCAGAGGCAGAATCGATAACAAGGCAGAGTACGGGGCAGGTGACAAACAATCAGAGTCCAGATAACAGTCCAAGGTCTAGGTAGGCAGAGAACGATCAGAAGGTCGGGGCAACAGGGTCGGCAACAAGAAACAAACACGGGTAAATAACGCTCAGAATTGACAGATAGGCAAATCAAGACTTCGCAGTGAGTATCAGTGTGTGTGCTTCTTATATGCGGGTGTAAATGAGGTGCAGGTGCAGGCGATCAGCCCAGGTATGAAGGATCACGGGAAATTGAGTCCGGGAAGAACTGTTAGAATTCGGGTGACGGTTCCCTCTGGTGGCAAGAATGAGGTGGTACGAGAGCTTCCATCGTAACAGAGCCCTCCCCCTGCGAGCGGCTCCTGACACGAGGAGGTAAGCGACGCCGGGGTCTTCCTCGGGGTCGAGGGGCCGGTCTTTCCGGATGCTCTCGGTAGAATTCCTCCGTAAGAGTAGGGTCCAGGATATCATCTGCATTGACCCAGGAGCATTCCTCCGGTCCGAACCCCTCCCAGTCGACGAGGTATTGCAGGATACTGCCCCGGCGTCTGGAGTCTAGCAACTCGTGCACCTGATACACCTCCTCGCCGTCGACCAGAATGGGCGGGGGAGTCTGCGGCTCGGCTCCTTTCTCCGACGCTGCTCTCGGACCACCAGCGGGTTTCAACAGGGATACATGGAAAGTAGGTGAAATACGGTAATTAGTGGGCAGTTCCAAACGAAATGATAAGGGGGTAATTTGTTTAGAAATTTTGAATGGACCGACATACCTTGGGCTGACTTTCTTGCAAGGGAGGCGTAAGCGGATATCTCTGGTGGAAAGCCATTGTAACGGGGCTGACGAGACGAGAGGCGTGCGGATCCATATGCAGGCTTTTATTTAAAGACATGGTCATAAATACAGGCAGGGTCGAAACAATGGCAAACAGGTATGGCAGGGACAAGACAAAGAGTAATCCTAGGGCAAGCCTGGGTCTTCGATCGGCGAACAATATCCAACGGGGCAAGGCAGAGCAATAATCCAGGTACACGAGCAATAATCCAAACGAGGTGCAAACAGAGTCCGAAACGGCAAGGCAAGGGTTAATCCAGGAAACACGGGACTAGAATCAAACACGGGAAGACAGGCAAGGCAAGGCAAGACTAAGACAACTAAGAGGGCTTCGTAGGGTAGCTATCACTAGGATATTTGCATACAATACTCGGCGATCTGACAGAGGAAGTCCATGGCTTAAGTAGTGTGTGTGATAGCAAGATGGGTATCAGGTGTGAGCATGTGATTAGGGAAATGGCTGCTGGGAAATGAAGTCCGGGGTAGTGTGTGGTGTGAGAGTCAATGTGATGGAAGGGTGACCTCTGGTGGCGAACAAATGGAGGTCCATGGACCAGATTCATGACAGCCATACCCACTGACCAGGGGAGTATTCGGGACCGGGGCGTCGGTGACGGCTGGCCTGTTGTTCTTGACGTCGAACGGCACGTAGTAGATGGGTGTGTGCCCGGTCCCAGACCTCTTCGCTGCGTTGTAGCCATTTGGTGACTGATGGTAAGTTGGTGGGTTCGCTGGACCACGGAAACATGGGAGGTTGGAAACCCAGGACACATTTGAATGGGGTTATTCCCGTAGCTGGTTTGATCAGGGAATTCTGAGCGTACTCTGCCCACATCAGGTATCTGCTCCAGTCAGCTTGATGCTGTTGGCAGTATGACCTCAGAAACCGGATTACCTCCTGATTTAGTCGTTCTGTCTGTCCATTGGATTGTGGATGGTGCCCGGAGGTCAGACTGATATTGACATTGAGATGTTTGAAGAAGGCTGACCAGACTCGTGAGGTGAATTGGGGACTCCGGTCCGAGACGATGTCATCGGGTAGGCCGTTGAAACGAAACACCTGGTTGCAAAGGAGTTCGGTGGTTTCGAATGCAGTGGGGAGTTTGGGTAATAGAACCAGACGACAGGCTTTAGAGAAGCGATCTACTATGGTAAGTATTGTGGTGTTGCCCTGAGAGTTGGGTAGGTCAGTGATGAAGTCAATCGCGATCTGAGACCAGGGTCGTTGCGGGGTAGGTAGAGGATTTAGCAAGCCGGCTGGTAGCTGTCTAGGAGATTTTGAAGTGTTGCAGATATTGCAGTTGTGGATGAACCGAGTGGTATCAGCTAGCAACATGGGCCACCAGAAACGGTTTCGGAGGAGATGTTCAGTGGCGGTGATGCCAGGGTGACCAGAACTGAGTGTAGAATGTACCTGTGTGAGCAGTCTTTGACGGAGAGGCTCGGGAACAAAGGTGAGTTCGGCGGGACATTCTGGTGGTGGTGTGTTTTGTTGATTGGAGTGTTCAATTTCTGTTACGATGTCCCACTGTACTGGAGCCACTAGCAATCTTTCGGGAAGGATGCTGTCACTACAATCAACCTGACCAGTATTCTCTGTTTGACGGGAGAGCGCATCAGCCTTGATATTCTTGGTACCCGGTCTGTATGTTACCGAAAGCGGGAGCGTGTGAAGAACAGCGCCCATCTGGCCTGCCGAGGCGTTTAGACGTTTGGCTGAGCGTAAATATTCCAGGTTTTTATGGTCTGTGAGTACGATGAAAGGGTGAGTGGCTCCCTCTAGCCAGTGGTGCCATTCCTCTAGCGCTAACTTCATGGTGAGGAGTTCGTGGTTGCCTACATCGTAGTTTCGTTCGCCGGATGATAAATTACGGGAGAAGAAGGCACAGGGAAACATTTTGCCTGGGTTGCCGTGCCGTTGAGAGAGGATTGCCCCCACCCCTGTGTTAGAAGCGTCGACCTCGACGATAAACTGGCGTTCTGGGTCAGGATGTCGAAGAATCGGGGCTGATGTAAAGCGGGACTTCAGCTCCTCGAATGCCCGGAGTGCCGGCTGAGTCCACTGTAGCAGGGAAGTGTTACGTTTCGTCATGGCAGTTAGAGGGGAGGCAATGGTACTGTAGTTCCTGATGAAACGTCGGTAAAAGTTAGCGAATCCCAGGAAGCGTTGCAACTCTTTCACAGTCCGTGGCTGAGGCCAGTCGAGCACTACCTTTACCTTTTTCTCGTCCATAGCGACCCCCTCCTAACTGATGATGTATCCTAGGAACGACGTACTGGTCTGGTGGAACTCACACTTCTCAGCTTTAGCATGCAGTTGGTGTTGTAGTAAGCGTCTCAGTACAGATCGAACATGCTGGATGTGTTCCTCCATAGTATTCGAATAAATCAGGATGTCGTCAATGTAAATGATGACCCATCTGTCCAGCATGTCCTGTAAAATATCGTTCATGAACGATTGAAAGACTGAAGGACTGTTTGGTAGGCCGAACGGCATGACCCGGTACTCGTAGTGCCCACTAGTGGTGGAAAAGGCTGTTTTCCATTCGTCCCCCTCTTTGATGCGAATCAGGTTGTATGCATTGCGCAAGTCCAGTTTGGTGTAATATCTTGCTTGGCGCAGTTGTTCTAGAGCGGCAGGGACTAAGGGTAGTGGGTAACGGTATTTTACTGTGATGTCGTTGAGGCCCCGGTAGTCGATACATGGCCGTAATCCCCCATCCTTTTTCTTTACAAAAAAGAAGCCTGCTGATGTGGGGGATGTCGAAGGTTTGATGAAGCCCTTAGCTAACTCCTCTTTGATGTAGCTCTTCATGGCAGTGGTTTCTGGCTGTGACAAAGGGAAAATCCTTCCCTTGGGTGGAGTGGTGCCTGGCATGAGTTCGATGGCACAATCGACTGAACGATGAGCAGGGAGTTGATTAGTTCCTTTCTTGCTAAAGGCCTCAGCGAGGTCAGCATACTCGGAGGGCAGATCTAGAGTCACGGCATTGGACGTTGATGCAGGTTCTTTAGGTAACTTGGAGACTCGTGACAGACAGCGTTCGTGACATGCCGGACCCCATTCTACAATTTTCCCTTCTCTCCAGGAGATGTGTGGATCGAGGGTTCTTAGCCAGGGGAGACCGAGAATTAGTGGATGGTTGGGTGAGTGGATGACGTAGAATTGGATGTTTTCGGTGTGCAGAGTTCCGAGTTGCAGCTTGACTTCTTCGGTTAGACGCTGCACTGTTCCCTCTCCGAGAGGGCGGCCATCTAGCGCCTCCACTGCCAAAGAGGAGTAACACAGGGTTAGCTTGAGTTCATGTTGATGGACAAAATCAGCAGAAACAAAGTTTCCAGCTGCTCCTGAGTCTAGAAGAGCCGTGGTCTCAATTATTTTGCCTCGAATGGTTAACGTGACTGGTAGCTGAATACTAGAAGTGGGACTGGTAATATGATCTCTCTCACTCACCGATCGGGGACTGGAAGATGAACGAACGGGACATGAGGCCTTAATGTGCCCAGCCTGTCCGCAGTAAAGACACAGTTGGTTCTGGATACGGCGTTCCCGCTCCTCGGGGGTCAGGTGAGTGAAGCCCAGCTGCATAGGCTCAGCCGAGGGGCTGGATTCGGGCAGAGAGCGAGGCATGGGTCGGCCTCGTCGACGAGACCGAATGAGATTGTCCACCTGAATGGCGAGTTCGATAAACTCCCTTAGGCTTCTCCCCTCATCACAGCATGCCAGTTCGGATTGTAGTTCGGCATTCAGCCCTTTGTGGAATAAAAGTTTAAGCGTGTCTTCTACCCACGTAGTTTGAGCTGCCAGAGTTCGGAAGGACAGAGCATATTCAGCAGTCGATCTCCTCCCCTGAGAAAGGGTCAATAGTTGTTCTCTGGCATTTTTCCCTTCAGCAGGGTGTTCAAAGACCTCTCGGAAATTCTGAAGGAAATTATCAAAGGTGGGGAAGGCTGAACCATCCGTCCTCCATACCGCCGTGGCCCAATCCAGCGCTCTGCCGGTGAGTAGGGAGCATACGAACGCTATGCGACTGGAGTCAGTGGGATACAAAGCTGGTTGCTGGTTCACAAACAGCGAGCATTGGAGCAGAAAACCTTTGCATTCGGTGGGTTCACCATCGAACTTCTCAGGAAATGCTAGTCGAGGACTCACCGGTGGAGATGGGACTGGTGTTGTAACCACAGGCGCCGGAGGTGGGTTAGTGATGGCTGTGGATGGTGAGAGGGTGAGTCCTTGTACTTTTCTGACTAGCTCCTCAGTCAGCGTAGTTAGCCGGTTCAGTTGGTGCTGGTGCATGGCCAGTTGAGAGGCTTGGGCAGAGAGCTCGCTGGATAGCTCTGTGATTGCTGCTGGATCGCGGGGTGGCGAAGTCTTCTGTTGCGAAACGTCAGACTGAGAGGGATCCATTTGCAGCAGTAGTTTATTCAGAAAACAGGCAGACAGGGTCAAAAACCAGCAGACAGCAATATCAGAGGCAAGGCAGAGGTAGAATCGATAACCAGGCAGAGTACGGGGCAGGTGACAAACAATCAGAGTCCAGATAACAGTCCAAGGTCTAGGTAGAACGATCAGAAGGTCAGGGCAACAGGGTCGGCAACAAGAAAACAAACACAGGTAAATAACGCTCAGAATTGACAGACAGGCAAATCAAGACTTCGCAGTAAGTATCAGTGTGTGTGCTGCTTATATGCGGGTGTAAATGAGGTGCAGGTGCAGGTGATCAGCCCAGGTATGAAGGATCACGGGAAATTGAGTCCGGGAAGAACTGTTAGAATTCAGGTGACGGTTCCCTCTGGTGGTGAGAAGGAGGTGGTACGAGAGCTTCCATCGTAACAGACTGATTAAGTTCACACTGGAGCTTTTGATGCGAGTCTGTTTCTTATCAGAGTTCGGTTTGTTTTGGTTGGTATAAAAGTACTCTTCAGAACTCGGATGCTAGTCACTCATGGTGGTAGTCGATTGATTCCGTTGATTACCCAAATGAATCAAGTGTAAAAACATCCTCTATGTAAGCCTGGAGTGCACAGCCTGTGCTGACCGTTCACTGCGACAGGCTAATGTGTTCAGCCTGGGATGTGGTCGCCCCATGTGTTACAATCTGCAGACCTCTTAAAGAGGAAATGGCTGTGTTTTCACTTACTGTTTGACGTGTATTTGAGTGTGCTTGTGCTTGTATGTGTAAAATACACAAGTACATTTGTCACGGTATTGCCTGTCCACATGGATTTAGGATAGGCCTACCATATGGTTACACTTTGACTCAGAGGTCAAATGTGACATGTTTCAGCAAAGATCTTTTTTGCTGCATGCTCATAAATCAGCTTAAATTCTCGCTCATGAAGGAGTTTTTGACCTTTTAAGGGAAGATGCAGATTTATGAACATCATTTAAAGTATAACGTATTGTATCACTTGGTCTATGGTCAGCTAGAGGGTTTCCTTGGATAATGAAGTGAAGTTCAGGTTTAAACTAGAATACTTGATTGTGCTAGGTAATTTTTTTTTTTTTTTTTTTTGAATAAAGCTTGAATAATAAATATTTATAACTATGTTATAATACATAGGTCTACTTGTTGTTAGTGTTAGTGTAGATGTGACATTTCTGTGCCACTAGCATCGCCAAATGGAATTGCAAAAATAATGACTGTTATAATGACACTTCTCCATCTGCCATTGATTCAACCTATCAGTGAATCACTTATAATTGTCTTCACATTAAGCTGCAAGGAGAAAGCATAGAAATGTTTTAAAAAAGAGACAGTGGTTGTGTGTGACAATAAATACATGCAAAAAACAAAAACAAAACAAAACAAAAACCCCTATACAGTAAGTGCATTATAAAATGCACATTGCTCTAGAGAGCCGATCATATATATCATATATGTATGGACATATATGGTCCTAAATTCTGTGTGTGAACATGAAGAATTTAGTATAGGTCATATGAAATTCATGACAATCCTGAAACTCATTGGAGGGATCATAATCCATGTAAAAAAAATAAATAAATAAATAAATAAATAACCTTGACTATATAAACTACAATCAGTTCATGCATTTTAATGCATGCATTGTCTTTTCATTGAGAATGCATTACATTGTTGTGCCTTTTTTATTTTTATTTTTTAGTTTTTCAACTACTTAAATGAACTCGACATGGAACTCAAAAACTTCTGTTGTTCTTGTGTTTGCAGAATGATGGGTGACGTTCAGTTTGTTACGGGATCTCATATCTCCAAGACGACTCTGACTCTGGGACGAGGTTCCCCCAGCAAAGAGTCCCCTGTTTTTACCCTCCCGCCACGTAATACCCGCGTCTGCCAAGGGGGTGCCGCACGCCTTGAAGGGAAGGTGAGAGAGATTCTTCATAGCCACCCTAGTCCGCCAGAAATTGATCCTCAGTAGAGTAATGAAGCAGACACTATGTCTGCCAATGAATTTCATTCAGGACTCCCAACAATAATCTATTTTAGAAACTAGCTCGATTCCAACACCTAGAGAGCTGCCTTGCTGTCTGCAGCACATATAGACAGCTGGCAGTAGTGAACTGATGGCCCTGTTTTTCTAAGAGTTTACAAAAATATGTGACCCTTCTTTTGAAATATCAAGCCATCCTCCCTATCCAGCTGATAGCAGAGAAATATAAAATATTATGCAAGATTATATGATGAGCTTTTCTTTTGAAGATTCTTATCAGGCACACATCTGTGTTTCATTACACTCTGACAGTGCTTTGAGGACAGGAGGAGGTGCGTTTGTACACTTCTTTGCAGTCTCAGACTGACACAGCAGGAAAATACAGGAGAAACTCCAATAAAATATGTGTCTGTTAAAACTGTGTGTGCTGTACACTCTCAAAAATAAAGGTTCCAAAAGGGTGTTTTTGCAGTGATGCCATTCACCTTTCAGTGAACAGTTCCTAAAAGAACCATTTTGAAGAACATTTTAGAAATCTAAAGAACATTTTTTGACTATAATGATATATTCGACTATTTCAACTATAACTTTTCTGCATTTGAAAGGTTCCATGGATGTTTAAGGTTCATTATAGAATAGAACCGCTGATGCCAATAAAGAACCTTCAATTTTAAAGGGGTCATCGGATGCAAAATTCACTTTTGCATGTTGTTTGAACTGAACCACCCTATAATGATAAAAATCCACCCAGTGTTTTTTTTTTTTTTTTTTTTTATCCTGATAAATGATAACCCCTTTCTCAAATCAAACCGATCTCAGATTCTTGGCTGTGTGACATCACACATACCGAGGCCGCTCCCAGGATTGTTGACTGACACTGATGTTTTACCTTAGACCCGCCCTGACTGAGCTGTAGACAGTCCACCATTGTTTCGACGCCGAAGCAGGTGTAGACAAGAATGTCTCCTAAGCAATTGAGGTGTTTTGTTGTTGGATGTAATAATGAACATAGCAGTTGTCATTTACTCCCAATATCTGAGCTGCTGAAGGAAACATTTGTTTCTGAAGGGAATGTGTCCCCCGTACTAACTAAATTAGGGGTGTGAATCGGCACTGGTTTCACGATTCAATTTGATTACGATTATCATGTCAATGATTCGATTAAATTCGATATCACAATGCATCATGATTATATCAAATTTACTTTGTGCATTTTTATCAAATTATATAAGCAGCCAACTTTTTAAAATAATTACGTTAATTAATTAATTATTGTTAAGAATTAAACAAAGTAAATATATCTTCAAAACATACAAGCAAATATAAAGTAATAAAGGGGGAAAAAGACAATTACAAGTGATAAACAAAAAGCACTCTCAGTATCTGAAAGTGCTTTAAGTATTCGAAAGTTTACAGACAATCATAGTTATTGTCAGACTTGTGTCCTCGTGTCTTGTGTTTCCCTCCCTCTTGTGCCCATATTTGGTTTTTCCTGTTCCTGTCCCCATTTAGTTCCATTAGTTTCATTAGCATCCAGCTGTGTTTGATTAATTATCGAGTTTACTCCCTGCATTTAAGCCCTGTGTTTCCATAGTCTAGCGTCTGCTGTTAATTGTCATTTGTGTGCTCCGTGTCTCTCACGGTCCCTGTGTTCCGGTGTTTGGTTTAAATAAAAGACTTTATTTGAAGGATTCCTCATTCCATTGCTCCAGCAGATCGTGACAGAACAGCGGACCGATACAGAAGAAGTAAGCAGCTCTCCCTCTCCCCATGTTAGTTTTTTCAGTTTTTTGAGAAGTCTTTTGTTTTTCTGTTTGTTTCTCCCCGCGGCTATGGAAACTGCCGCAGAGTTCATCGCTCTAGCCTGCAATCTCTAGCGGGAAATCTGCAGGCTCGCCGCGGCGATGGCGTTGGAGGATGCCACCATTAACTCTCTGTTCTGGATCGGGGCCAATTTCCATCGCCCCATGGACCTCCCAGACACCACGGGACTAAACTGGAGGGAGGAGATCCTCTGGTGTCTGGAGAGCGTC
The DNA here is from genome assembly GCA_039654775.1 of Spinibarbus caldwelli. Classification (NCBI taxonomy): domain Eukaryota; kingdom Metazoa; phylum Chordata; class Actinopteri; order Cypriniformes; family Cyprinidae; genus Spinibarbus; species Spinibarbus caldwelli. The sequence continues at coordinate 23,457,943 of CM077233.1, read as the reverse complement.
CGGCCCCGATCCAGAACCAGCCGGCCGTTCCCCTGTCAAGCCTGCCGGCCATTCCCCAGGCAAGCCCGCCAGCCGCCGCTGACTCAAGCCCGCTGGCTGCCGCTGTGGCAAGCCTGCTGGCTGTTCCTGTGGCAAGCCCACTGGTCGCAGCTCCCGGCAGGCCAGAGCACCCTCCGGTGCCTGCTCCATGTAAGCAAATCCCTGTTCCCGAGTTAAGCCCAGGATGGGCTCCTGTTCCCGAATTAAGCCCACAGAGGGCTCCTGATTCCTTGTGTAGTCCAGGAAGGACTCCTGCTCCCTTAGCTGGTAAACACCTTCAAACTACCATTTGGTTTGTGGCAACAGCATAACAGGTAGCTATGCTCTAGGGCTCTGCCTTCTCCAACATAGAGATATTTGGTTTATTTCTTCTGTTCAGTCCATGGAGACACGAGTAAAAACATGAACACTTTGGAGAGCTTTTTTTGTAGTCATATTTGAAGTTGTAATTCTAGCACTGACACTTTCATTTTGAATACCGTAAAGCTTAATGGAAAAGCTTCTTGCTTTAAAGCAATCTATTGTACAAAGTGCTATTTAAATGCATGTTGTGACTTGACTGGAGTGTTGAATTGCAGAGCTGATACAAATGTGTCCCCATCACTATGATCAGATGCTTTCTTGACTGCTGTTTTCTCACCGCATTTTTATTCATTGTTTATTTTGTCATTAAAAAAAGCTTGCAGCACACATTTGCTCAGATATTTAGAACTTTTTTTTTTGTTTTTTTTTTAAATTAACTAAAGTACGTCAGGGCTTGAGTCTATCATCATTTGACATTTTCCCCCTCAAATGCTAAAGTCACTGCATTTGAAATGTGCAAAAGCTGTGCTCATAAAGAAGTCTTAAAGACATGCTAGCCCCCTACAAAATTACAAATCTGAACGGTTTCTTTCACCCGGGGATAAAAGCAAGGTTTAGAACAATGATGATAACCTAGGGTTGGATACATTGTGAAAAGCCCAGAAGAATGCTGTTACTTTTCCAAGAGTTCATGCTTACAATTTTTGAATGAAGAATTTGTTAAAAATATCCAAGCCTTGAATCATACCAAGAGACCAGAGAGAATTAAGGGTCCTTATTATTATTTATTTTTTTTTTTTTCTCAGATTTGCAGCATTTTACATGCTTCAGTTATTTTCATCAGTTGAATTCAGATGCAATTTGGGATTATTGTTCACAATATGATTATTTAGTTTTGTTTAGGTTACGTACGAATGGCCAAAGCTGCACTTGATGGCAGTGCAAGACACAGAAAGCTCCTTTTGCTTGTAACTACTCAAACTATTTTAAGGGGAAAAAAAGCTATTGTGAAGCAACACTGGAGTTTGCTTTGGTTGCCTCGGGTTCTTTGATGTCAGGTTGGTGTCAGAGCTTTAAAACACTTACACTTTAGCAAACAGCCACAGCACCCTAGGATGGGAAAATACCACTAACATTTTCTTCAGAGAATATAAAAATCGAGTTGTCTTTCTTAGTGTAATTTATTGACATGCAGAATATCAGACATTCCATTTAAGGTCACACAGTCTTGAGTTTCTGAGACTTTTTGCTACCTGTAGTACTTCCATATGGCATGAGAGTTTTCTGCAAGTATAACTCAGAATTGCTCCTCGAGCATAAAGTGTTCTAGCAGACACAGGAAAGCCCTGAGCACAGGTACAGCTGCTGGATCGGAGTGAATTTGTTAAGGCTGTCAGTGGAAAGTCTGACAGGATCTCCTCTATCTTCATGTATTAGCACTTTGGCAGAATTTACATCCATTTTTACACAGACGGTGTCTGTTTTTGCTCTTAGCTAACATTCCTAGGCTGAGAACAACACCTAAAAACAACACACAGCTTTACAAAACTTTAATGCACTGCACTTTCTTAATTTGGTTTCAAATGTTGACTGGAGTCGATTTTTCATTTGAACTTGCAGCAGCTTAAAGCTGCAACAAAAAGAATATTAATTTCAATATTAATTAGGTTATAATAATAAATGATGATAAATACACATCTGTTCCCCTCATGTACATTGTCTACATCAGGAAGTGATGCTTGTGGAAGTCATTTTTGCAGCTTAATTTCAAAAAATGCTGTTTTTGGTCTGGTGGGGCGTTTTGAGTTCTGGGCTCGTATGTATAAAACTTCTCAGAAATGCTCCTAAGAATAGACTTCAGCTTTGACTTAAGTGTCAAAAAAATTCTTAGTAAAAAGCAGGACTTTTCTAAGAGTAGGAGACTATTATAAAGAAGCTAAAAACAACTTTCAGTAATGTCTACGACTGATTCTTAAGTATTGACTGAGGTGACACTTAAGTGTTGTGAACTAAGGACTACAATGATGTCAACCCAAAATGTCCGCCCTCAACCTCTTAAACAGCCAATAGTGAGCCTGCTCATGTGAAGTCACAGCAGCACAACACCAATCATTTAATGTAACTATAACAAAATCATTTAATTAAGAAACTGAAATATATAAATATATAAATATACAACCTCCAGGACCGTAACCAATCTGGCTTCAGAAGTGGACATTCGACCAAAACTGCCTTGCTCTCAGTTGTTGAAGCCCTAAGACTTGCAAGAGCGGCTTCCAAGTCTTCATTCCTTATCTTGCTGGATCTGTCCGCTGCTTTTGATACGGTCAACCACCAGATCCTCCTGTCAACCCTTTCGAGAAAGGGCATCTCAGGAACCGCTCTCCAGTGGTTTGAGTCTTACCTCTCAGATAGATCCTTCAAGGTATCTTGGAGAGGTGAAGTATTCATGTCGCAACATCTAGCTATTGGGGTGCCTCAGGGCTCAGTCCTTGGACCACTTCTCTTCTCTGTCTACATGGCATCATTAGGTTCTGTCATTCAGAAACATGGCTTTTCATATCACTGCTATGCTGATGACACTCAACTCTACCTCTCATTCCATCCTGATGATCCAATGATAACTGCTCGCATCTCAGCATGTGTAACAGACATTTCTTGCTGGATGAAGGACCATCACCTTCAACTCAACCTAGCTAAGACAGAACTGCTTGTAGTTTCAGCAAACCCATAATTTCATCACAATTTCACCTTCCAGTTAGGCTCATCAACCATTACTCCTTCAAAAACAGCCAGAAACCTTGGAGTTGTGATTGATGATAAGCTGAATTTCTCAGACCACATTGCTAAAACTGCTCAGTCCTGCAGATTTGCTTTATATAATATTAGGAAGATCAGGCCCTTTCTTTCGGAATATGCAACACAACTCCTTGTTCAAGCTCTTGTTCTGTCCAGACTTGACTATTGCAATGCTCTCTTGGCAGGTCTTCCAGCCAATTCCATCAAACCTCTACACTTAATCCAAAATGCCGCTGCAAGATTAATCTTTAATGAGCCGAAAAGAACGCATGTCACACCTCTGTTCATCAATTTGCACTGGCTACCAATAGCGGCTCGCATAAAATTCAAGGCATTAATGTTTGCATACAAAACCACCTCTGGCTCTGCACCCCTTTACCTAAATTCAGTACTTCAGACTTATGTGCCCTCTAGAAGCTTGCGTTCTGCAAGTGAACGCAGCATTATTGTGCCTTCCCAAAGAGGCACAAAATCACTTTCTGACTTTTTCATTAATTGTTCCCATCTGGTGGAATGACCTGCCCAACTCAATTCGAGCAGCTGAATCCTTAGCCATCTTCAAGAAACGGCTAAAAACCCATCTCTTCCATCTTTATTTGACCCTCTAACTCTAGCATTCCCTTTTCTAATTTTATTTTATCTATCTCCTTTCTTTTTATTAAAAAAAAACAAAACACACACACACACACACACACTTGACCCTCTATCAATTGCATATTTATTCTCTAACTGCTAGCTTTTCTTAAACTAAAACACTAGCTTTCTTTTCTATATTCTATCTACTTGTTTTAAAAAAAAAAAACCTTGCTACGTGTACTGCGTTAGGCTAACCGAGACTTGTCATATCGCTTGCATGTTGTTGCTCTTTTGTTGGTTTTGATTGCTTCTATTGTCCTCATTTGTAAGTCGCTTTGGATAAAAGCGTCTGCTAAATGACTAAATGTAAATGTAAACACACACACACATATATATTTAAACGCTTTGCACTGAGCAAAATTATTACAAATTATTACTGTTGCCTTGAAATTGTTTTCTATTGGTTTGTCTCCTCGGTTACAATTGGATCAATGATGTGAACATGAGTTCCATTAATCATGGCTCCAACAACTCTCTCTAGGAGAGCCCACAATCCTCATAAAATGGCTTGTTTTTTCAGCATGGTTTGATGGTCAGTTGTGGACCATATAGGTGTGGACAAAAGTGATGTGTGGCCTAGGAAATTTGACATCTTCACCCTTAATTAAAAAAATAAAAATAAAATGTGTTAAAGATTTTGTAAGCATATTGCCTAGAGTCAATTGTTTTATTTGTTATAATAATGCAATGAAACATGCTAAATTGTGTGGTCATAATTTTTGGCCATGCTGTCATACAAAGAAATTATGAACACATGCAAAAACAAGAGAGGACCAACGCAATATTAATAACTGATTATGTTGTAACCATTGTCAATGTTGCCAATTTAGTGATTTTTGCCACTAGATTTAGTGACTTCCTCACCCCTTTTGAGACATTTTTCAAAAGCCAAGCAACAAAATCAATTTCTTGGGCAAACCATATCTAGATTCCAAGACTCTTCCACCAATCTATATTTATATTTATATAGATCAGTGAACTCGCCATTATGATGTAATCTAGCAACATTTAGTGACTGTTTTAGCTACTTTCAATTGAAAGCAGTTGGCAACACTGGTCAGTGTGTTTTTTTTTTTTTTTTTTTTTTTTTTTTTTTTCCCCTTCATATTTTTTCATATTTTGATGGTTTAAGGGAAAAGTGGGGTCATAAAAATCCCTCCAAACATCACTTTTAGCCATTGTTGTGATTGGTTGGGTTAGTGCCACAATATGTTAGACCCTGCTTACTGTTTCATCACTGGTGCATTGCTGCGTTTTTCCAATTTTCCAGCCAAAAAAATATATATAATCACTCCTGCAGTTAGAGCATTGATTTGTAGAATGGAAGAAGTTATTAAATTTCTTACTTAGTCAATTTTTTTTTTTTTTTTTTGTAACTGACAATCATAATGATCAAGTTTGTATTGTTTTATCAACTCCATATCATCATATACTGTAACTCCAATACGTCATATCTTCATTGAAAAGTGTGTGTCTCCTCCTCTTTGCTGCCATCTTGTTACTCCTAACTAGGTTAGGAGACCTCTCCAGCTCTCTTAAATAATTTAGGAACTGAGACATAGTCTTAACACTTAGCAACATTTAGGATTCACTCTTATTCTTAAGTCTAGGAATGAGAGTAAAATTGTCATTCTTAGAATTTTGACACACTTAAGACTAAAATTTTACTCTGAGTGGCTTTATACATATGGCCCCTGATCGTTGTCATTCAGATGAAATGAAACTAATTTACAATGAACTCTTTTATTTCAAAAGATGAATGACATATTCATCATATTAAAGGGCTGAATGTGACTGAGGTTGTGAGTTCTCATTGTGTTGTGGTCTGTTCTAGCAGTTCTGTGAGACAGCAGAAAGAGCACAAACAGGGATTAAAATACCTTTGTCTTGTGACTCCTAGTTTCCTGTTCTACTCCTATTTTCTTTCGGGGCACTGAGAGGTGAAGTCAAGCATCAAAAGTTACACTGACGCATGGTTTCACTGCAGTATTTTAAAAAAAGGGGGGGGTTGGGGTTTGGTAAAAAAAAAAAAAAAATGTAGAAAGGGATAGTTAATCCAAATAATAATAATAAAAATCTCATCCTCATGGTTTTTGTCCCTTTATTGAAAGTCCAGTAAACTGCAACTTACAAGATCCAAAAAAGGTAAATAAAGGTAAATAAATGAGTCCATAATGTATGGATCGAGCAGTTTAATCCTAAAAGAGATGTGATCACTTTATATATTTAGGCTTTTATTTATCATCTAAACAATGATCAACACACACAAATGATCTGTTCACCATATAAAGCTATCATATATCTCTACACAAGACTTGATTAAACATCTTGATTCATATGAATTAATTTGACAAAACTTTTACGACCTTTTTGGAGTCAAGCCAACTCAAGTCATCTTTATATAGCGCTTTATACAATACAGATTGTGTCAAAGCAGCTTTACAGTGTTAAACAGGAAAGTAGTGTATCGATAATGCAAGAGGACTGACACTCAGTTTTTCAGTTAAAGTCAGTTCATCATTGATTAACATCACTGATGTCATCATCCAGCTCAGTTCAGTTCAAATAGTATCTGTGCAATCAAGTTGACAATATTGCCAGAAATTAATTGTCCTTAAGTAATGCTTCCTGCATTAAAGTTTTGATCCAAAAACTTTTTGACCCTAAAATTTTTGACCATACAATCTAGACACTGATGCCCATCTGTGGAATTGTTATAGGTGTATAAATTATATAAAAAGAATAAACTAGTTTTATAAACTCAATAAATTAGCTTAAACAATGAAACTGGGTTGTTCTGTTGACCACGATGGAAAGTTTTGAGTGCTACTCTGGACTACGAGAATAGACAATAGATGCTGGCAATAATCAATGGATACTAAAGAAAGTTTAAAGGAGGTTAAGCATTAATGTCACTTAGTTACAGTGAAAAGAATTGAAAACAACAATGAACCAGAATCAACCAACCTAGGCATGGAAACCTCTCATCAAGTTTCATCAAATATATCTTAATTTGTGTTTCAAAGATTAACCATATTCTTGCAGTTTTGGATCAACATAAGAGTGAGTAAAATTATGACTGAATTTTCATTCAACTATCCCTTTAACATGTACAGTCAAAATCATTTGTGAAAAAGCAGTGATCCATATTTGATAAGGTTGAGGTTTGAACAGTATATACACTCTGAATTACACTGTTAAATGTTTTTTGGAATGTACATTGGGAACCCTTGGTTCCCAAGTAGTAGGCCTATTTACTGGGTAAAACTTGATGCAAAATAAAATAGATTTAAACAGACATGCATGCACAAGCATATAACTCTTTTTGCTAGATTTATTGTGGAGTGTAAAAGTTCAGGGGCACTGTGTGCAGAGGCCTTTTTCTTGTTCTCATGAGTTCAAGTTACATTGTGATCTAACATCTCACAGAATCAGACTTGAGGACTTTAGTTTATCTCTTCAAGAGCCGCCCTATTAAACAGGAAATGACTGTCTGACTGACAAGCAAAGTGATCAACCAAAATCTGTGTATGTTTTGCAATACGCTTAAGGGTGTTTTTTTTTTTTTTTTTCTGAAATTGATTATAGTACAATGATCAAGCTAAAAATCTTATTGTAGCATGTGTTTTTGACATTTTACAAGATGCATCAGCAGTGCATAAACAGACTGTGGGCAATCTGTGGCCATGTTGTCTGAGATCACTGACTACACACACACACACACACACACACACACACACACACACACACACAGAGGGACAAGGACAAACCCATAAGAAACTACAGTATTACTTTTATAGTGTAGAGGGAAATATTCTCTAAAACTCTTCATAGGACCTCACCAAGATCCAGTTCAGCAGCAATATAATCAGGAAAGAGAATCCACAATAAAACTGTCAGACACCTCTCTCGCAGGGACGGAGAAGCACATAGCTCTTTTCTTATGGCTGGAAAGAGCTACAGTGGCAACAATATATCATGCTTCAGACATTAGGCCTTATTTTAGTTTTGGAAGACTGTAAGTGTCTGCGGTTATTCCATCTATATTGTATAGAAAATGTTCTGAAGACAAACAATATCAGTCATTATGCTGTAAGTATTTGGGAGTGGTGTCTAATATAAAGAAACAGGTTTGGTTTTGTTGAGTTTGAAACTTTAGTTTCTAAGGTGCTGACCCAAGTCAAAAGAGCACACTCCCACGTGTCTTTGTCTTTAGATATGGCTGGGCTCTCTTCTTATAATCAGTGGTGGAGCCAGGATATTTGTGGCCAGGTAGGGGCCCTCAAACAGACTGGGGAGGCAGAGCATTTCAAGGGGGTCCCCAGGTTAAAATCAGGGTGGCCAAAGGAGATCCCTGGCTCTGGACAGCTTATACTTTAATATTAGATTCTTCCATGTGTTTAGAATCCAGCAAGCATTAATTATAGATGTGATTGCTTAAAACACCACGCCTCTTCTCAAAATGGTACATAATTTTAGGATAATAAATGTACTGTACTTATAATGTACAAGACTTGCTTAAGTTTAATTCTATTAGTTTGTCACTAACCTGTACAAGCCATAGTAATACTCACTCTATGAGAGGCAGTGAGACACTGACTTTCTGAAAATTTGGACTGAACAGGACCTTATTGGAAACAGATGTGGTAGACTTTTACTTCCACAAACTTATTGCTTTTCCTCTTTCTTTCCTTTCTCTCTCTTATTCATGTTTTCTGTCCTTTTTCATTACAGCAGTTCTAATGCATCAGTTGTTTCTAATTTCTCACTATGTATGTGTACAAAATATTTGTTGTTTAAAATATGTTGATATATATACAGTATATTAATTATTATTATAAGGATAAATGACAGATTTCTAAACAATAATATATCTGTGGCAATATCTGAAGTCAGCTGGCTACTAAGGGCATAAACATGTTCCAATACTCAAGGGGGCAATCGAGTTCACCTAAACAAAATATGTTATTATGGAGTTACTTTAAATTTTAGTTAGTAAATTTAATTGTCTGTTTCCATTCAATTTGCTGTTACTCCATTACAGTATTTGGCCTAAAACAGAAATCTAGAAACTAGAATTGTTTGCATTTACATTACTTAGAGTATGTTTCAGATGTAAGGCCTAATAATGCTTAATAACAGACACGCTCCTGGTGCAAAGGGTAAAGGTTGTTCCAAAAAGAAAAGAAAAAGGGAAATTATATATATTTTCCCTTTTTCTTTTAAGCTCTATATAAGCTCTATATAAGCTATATATAAGCTCTAATCACACAATGATAGATAACCTTCCGCGCTGCGATGACGGGAAGAACTTGGGGTCAAACCTTATCAAACGATTAATTTGCGTTAAAAAAATATTAACGCGTTAAAAGTTTTAGTTTAATCGTATGCGTTAACGCGTTAACGTTGGGGGTGTCAACGTTAACGCGTTAACGCATAGGATTAATCTAAAAATTAACGCGTTAATAAATAAATATATATATATATCTATCTGAAACATACTCTAAGTAATGTAAATGCAAACCTTTCTTGAGATGAATGTGTAACTTTCTAATAACAGATTTTAACATCTGAAATGCTAATTTGTGCAGCGATATAAAAGGCTATAAATAGCATATTTTTAACAACACTAAACGACCAAATTCCACATGTGATTGTAAAAGGAAGTTATTACAAACACTCGATGGTGGTTTAAAGTGAGTTTTGAGTAAAAGTGTACTATTAATCTCATAAATTGTCTTATGAAGTGTGATGCTAATATTAGCTCTAATGCACCTGCAGAACAGGTGCAATTCTTCTTCATAATGCATTTTGTCATAATACTTCATGTAAGGTCGCAAGAAAATGTTTTGTTGTATTTATTTAGAAATACTTTTGATAATAGTTGGGTAAATGTAAACTGGGATTGAAGCGATGTGGCTTGGTAAACGTTGTATTGCAAGTTTAAAGGCTGATAATGGCTGAATAAAAACAAAAGAATAATAAGGATTATGTCTCATACCTGGCGGAGGTGTGAAAGGTTCTGCTTCCTTAAACTAGTTTGTCATGCATTTCTTTATTTCAACACATTTACAGGTAAAAACTAGTATTTTAAATTTGTGATTAATCATGATTAATCACAGTCTATGACTGATTAACGCGATTAATTTTTTTAATCGATTGACAGCACTAATATATTATGGGGTGCACCCATACCTTTTTAACAGTATTGAGGGAGTGCACATGTATACTACTCCAACTCACCATTACAAGAATTAAAATGCTAGTTTTGTAATGAAATGTGAACATATTTAAGCATAAACCTTTAGTTCAAAAGGCTTTACGTTAATGAGAAACATAAATTCACTAATGTGTTCAAACATACAGTTTACCTGATTATGCGTTTAAATAAAAACCATTGTGCTCTGGTGAAATTTTTTCACATGAATATTAAACAAGCTATTTATTTATTTTTTTTTGGTATTTTGGTAATATCTATACAGAAGAGAGCTTGTGTTGAGGTGTGTATTGAGTTCTGTGTAAGAGAGAGGAGCATGCGTTAATGATATCAGTGTGTTTGAGTGCTCTGGGAGCCTCTGGACTGATTGTGCTGCAGTTTTTCAGGTGCGTGACCTCGCCAGGTTTTAACAGCGAAGGTGAAGCCAGGAAAAAGTGATAACAGGAAAGAGAAGGAGAGAGAAACATGAGGTTGAGTTCTCTGTGAAACAACAGCCTGATGTTTCAGCCCACTACCCAGTGGAATGTGAGAGGTGCGTATCAGTTTACTGCATAAAGCTTCATGACCTGAGGGGTGTTCAGAGTGACCGTGTGCCACCCATTAGAGCTGAGAGACGTTCACATTGCATGAAAGGGAGGACTGTATTAAAATTAATCTCAGTTCTGCTTTTCCTTCCTCACAATTAATTCAACTTAAACCATTTAAAGCATTCGTTTTCGTTTTTTTGGTTGTGCGTATCCTAAAGCCTCATCAGTCATGCTAAGTACCTCTGAACTCCACCAAACTAGAAATGAGCACTGGGACACAAGACCCATGAAACATACATGTTATAATAAAAGAGCTCAAAGACATGTAGCAGCAAGCTAAATGACATAAATTGCCACAGCAAATATGTTTTTATCTCATTTTTGCTTTGTTGACACTATCAGTTAGGTTTAGTGTAGGTGGTATGATATCTGCAAACACAACAAACCATTTCTTTTCTGAACTGCCGGGATACATACAAAAACCAACATAATAAAATGTTGCCAGATTTACATTCAATCTGTTTAAGTGAATATAAGCAAACTTTTAATGCAACTCACTGGACATTTCATGCTGAAAGCTGCAAAACGTGCAACAAGCAATGAAACGTCATCACCGGCACATTTTTCCAATGAGGCTGGGTTGCCTAAAACTATTTCACTCATACAAGGCAAATAGTTTAGTAAATGCAAATCTAGTTTATACTCATAATAGTCAGATTACACTTCATTCATAAAGTCTGTGAGTGGATTGTTTATCAGAGTGTGTGGCGTGTGTACATTACTGAACGGATAGCTCAGAATACACTAAATTGAGCATATAGTGACTCTTTTATAATATATGGTTAGCTATGTGCTATGTAAAGTTTTGGCTGTATTTCAGTAACAGCAGGTCATTAGTGAATATTTGTCTGAGGCCCCATAATGAGAGCCAGGTGGGACATCCCCAATACTGACTCCAGATCAGCCCAGAGACCCTCTGAACTCTGCGTGGAGCATCAGTCTGCACCCTTATTGATGAAATCAACATCTCAGACTCCAGAATTCATCAACATTGTTTTGGTTGGGCAGTTGTCATCATGTTTAGATTACAAACAAGTAATGACTGTCATTGAAAAACAAATTATATCCCATAAAAAAGCATGCAAGGGGGAAAAAAAAAAAAAAAACTTCCCAGCTGGACGTTCTCTGCATTGTCTCAGTTTGGCTTCTAGATGAGAAATTTTGTGAGACGCCTCGGAGCGTGTCTGAGCAGTTTGATGTTCCCTGTAATAAGTTGTGGGCAGCAGTTTAAAGGGTTCATTAAACGATAAGTGTGTTTTGATTACTAGTGATCTTGTAGCATAAAAAAAAAACAAAAAACAAAAAAAAGAATTAAAAAAACATTGATTTTTGACATATTAGAACAAGCTGGGAATGTGGTTTTGTCTTATGCTGTTGCTGTTGTGGTTGAATGTGTACGTACAGTGTCCCTGAAAAGTATTTGAACACTTACTGTAAGTCACAATGTATTATTGTCAATGCACTAGCCACGGAGAGTGTATTTAGTAGTGTTTGTTAAAGTTTGCTTAGCTATAAGTACAGTATGAGCATAATTTAGTAACACTTTAATGTGTCCTTGTTACATGTTACATGTAATTACTATTATAATAACAGTAAATTATGCATAATTACATGCAAGTAACCCTATAAGTAAAACCCTAATCCCAACTCTAACCCAATAGTAAGTGCACGTAGTTAATTAATAACTAAATACTTAAATGTATAATTACACTGTAACAAGGACTCCTGAAAATAAAGTGTAACCCATAACTATTATATTAAGGGTTAAAGATCTGAGCAAACCCCTAAAAATTTCAGAATGTAATTCTTCCTCAACTCAAGTCATGCAGTTTATTGAAAAGAGGTGTGGTATTAGTTTTCTAAGAGACCTAGAGACCAGGGCCCGTATTCATGAAAAATCTTAGTGCTAAGAATTGCTCCTAGAAACAAAATTCTAAGAAAATTCTTAGAAATGTGGGTGTTTCCTCTTAAAATTACATTTACATTTACATTTACGCATTTAGCAGACGCTTTTATCCAAAGCGACTTACAGTGCATTCAGGCTATACATTTTTTATCAGTATGTAAATTAAAGATCCTAGTAAAGAAAAAAGTCATTCAGAAAGCATCCTAACCCTTAAAATAGGTCTTAAGGTCCAAAATTGTACGGAGTACGGACGAGGACTTTTAAGAGGCTTAAGAGTTTCTTTAGCAGTGGAGAAAATGGACGAAACATGAAGAGGGAGAATAAATGTGTTGCACACAATGCATGACAGTGAGTTAATAAGACGCTACACATTAGATCATGCAGGGATCGTGTTTGTGACCTATCTTATTAGAGACACGCGAACATCTCCGACACCGCGCAGAAATGCCATAGGCCAGAAATGGAAGTAGATCACTACATTAACATATTTGGCAAACTGGAAAAATGCAACTGTGCAGCAGCGATGATTTGGGTCTGTCACAACCTTCTATAAGCAAAGTGATCACACAAACTATTGACCTATCGGTAAGCCCCTCCCCTCGAATGTAGATGAGCCAATGGCAGTCGAGTATCAGTTGCACGGGGAGCGGAACTCGGACATCTTTAGGTTTCAGCGCCATAGAGAAACACTGGAAGATCCGAAGCTTGTATCGGTTTAATGGTGTTTATGCTACAAAAATGGAAAAACGATGTGCCTAGGATACTTGTAACACTAATTACAGTTATCCTGAGAGGATAGGCAATGGAATTTATTTTATTCCATTTCCTAAACCCAACCAAAACAGAGCAAAATGTCCCTAAGCATTCAACCCCAATCACAATGAAGATGAAAACGTTAATTTTCTGGTTGTCATACTCTCATTAAGTTACACTTTTCATCTGCTCAAGCAGAACGTTAATGTCATCTTGTGCTTCAGCAAGGTATCTCTGGCTAAAACTAGCTAATGTTAACGTTAAAGTTAGTAAGTCCATGCTAACATACAAACCTAAATAGCGAACTGTTCTCACGTCATGTACTGTGCAGTGACAGTCAAAAACACATAAACGAAGGTCTATATTAGAGTGCCTCTCCATATTAATCTGGTTAAATGTAAATTAATTTAATCTTACTCTGTCGTACATGAACGTGTTGATCCGGGATGTTGTCATTGCAATAGTGACGACTAACATAATTCTCCCGTTTGCATTGTGATCTGTATTTTTTACACATTTATTTTAATATCTTTCATACATCCCTCCATGGCATATTTAAGACCCACTTGAAGGTCCATCTGTGTCCCAAATTTATTAGAAACACCTCGGAAGAAGGTTTTCACTGACAGCTGTCATTTTAAGACAGTGAGCAGCTCTGTTTGTTTGTCTGAGTTCACAACAGTAACTAAGGGGTGCGGGTCTTACCGATAGGTCAATTACAGCACTTTCAGAACCTTATTGTGTCGCTGTTCATTTCCTATAAAATATGCCAAGTATGACAGCATGGTAAATAAAAAAATAATGAATATATGTATAATGTGTGTGTGTGTGTGAGAGAGTACGGTAAAACAGGAAAAATTATGCCTGTAATTTCAAAGTGAAGGCTTATAATAGACCCTACTCTTAAAAGCGCTCTTTTATTTCCTTCTTGGACAACCAACCAATCACAGTCTTCAAAAGACTGTGTCATAGCTAGCAACGGGGTCAGTCCCGCCTCCTCACTAAGATAAAAGTTTTTGTCTTTTCCTTGCTCAGAGTTGCTCTTAGATTGGTCCTGAATTACTCTTAAGATAAGATTCCTAGTTAGAAATTTTTAAGATAAATTAGAAGCCCTCTGAGAGGAATCTTAGAATCTTTAAGAATACGGGCCCAGAATATCATACAGGCTTGGGTAACAGACTTATAGCAGTAAGAAATCACCCAGAAGACTGTCAACCCAACACAACACCATGGCAATTCGTAAGTATTTTATGTTTTGGCGAATTGGTGGCTAATTCGTGTCACTTATATGTTCTTGTACAATCTGCTTATGCCTCTGTGATGGTTATATTTAGGGGTGGAGTTTGGGATGCCTGTTCTTTCTAAAACTCATACATTGTAGGAATTCATATGAAATCGCCACCTCGCAAAATAGTTATATTTTCCTGTGATATCGAAATGATCAACCACACAGCAATGCTCTGCCAACTACCCAGGGGTGTGTTTCCCAAAAGCATTGTTAGCCAATTGTTATAATATATTACCAATATAGTGTCATGGTAATGTTCTGTTCAGTTCTGTTTTTCAGTAGGGGGCAGTAGGGTGGCCTAATTGTTAGAGAGTCGGACTTGTAACCCAAAGGTCACAGGTTTGAGTCTCGGCAGGGATTGTAGATGGGGGAGTGAATGACCAGCTCTCTCTTCCACCCTCGATACCACGACTGAGGTGAGACTCTTGAGCAAGCCACCGAACCCCCAACTGCTCCCCTTGCACCACAGAAAACTCACTGCAATGCGTGTGTGTGTAAAAATTTTGTTTAATTTGGGAAACACTGCCATTTTAATGACACACTCATTTACTGATGACCTACACACAGTGATTATGTGTGAAAACACTTATACATAATTTGTTCTCTTAGTAATCACTACTCATTTTTTTTTAGAAAGAAATGATTTTTTACCCCCTTGCATTTCTGTTTACATCTATATTGTACAAAGTGACTTGGCTTGGCTTATATGCATATTCTGTGTGTGTGTGTGTGTGTGTGTGTGTGTGTGTGTGTTTGTTCCCTACTCACTGCTGTGTGTAAGCACTTGGATGGATGCAGAGCACAAATTCCGAGTACGGAATTCAGTTCACCTGCTGTTCATTTTTTCATTAGTTCCCTCGTTTATTCTGTGTAAATGTACTCCCTGTGTCTTTCAGTTCTTTGTCTGATCTCATCAGTGTTTAGTGGTTGTGTTCCTCGGTATTCTTGATTTAATAAATACCACTTGCTTTTCCTACTTCCTCGTCTTGTGCATTACTACAGCAACTCAGGTCAACAATTCTTAATTTCCCAAAACCATACTCCCAACAAACATTTGCAAATAGCGTGACAAATTTGGTTGGCAATCCAGCTCTCCACTTAAATAGTTCATGCAAAGCAAAATAAGTAAGGAATAATTGACAACGGGCCATTGAATTCTTAGAAAATAATGTGTGCATTGTTTTCTAAGAATTCAACGAACCAAAGTCAGTTGTTCTGCTTACGGTTACCATACCTCAAGACATTGATCAGATGATATGTTTCAAGGCATTTCTCCATTTTTTTCTATTTAAAACGCTATTGAGAGTAGGATTACAGGTGCATCTCAATAAATTAGAGTGTCGTGGAAAAGTTCATTTATTTCAGTAATTCAACTCAAATTGTGAAACTCATGTATTAAATAAATTCAGTGCACACCGAATGAAGTAGTTTAAGTCTTTGGTTCTTTTAATTGTGATGATTTTGGCTCACATTTAACAAAAACCCACCAAATCTCAACAAATTAGAATACTTCATAAGACCAATTAAAAAAACATTTTTAGTGAATTGTTGGCCTTCTGAAAAGTATGTTAATTTATTGTATATGTACTCAGTATTTGGTAGGGGCTCCTTTTGCTTTAATTACTGCCTCAATTCGGCGTGGCATGGAGGTGATCAGTTTGTGGCACTGCTGAGGTGGTATGGAAGCTCAGGTTTCTTTGACAGTGGCCTTCAGCTCATCTGCATTTTTTGGTCTCTTGTTTCTCATTTTCCTCTTAACAAGGCCTTCACAAGGCTTACCCTCCTTGTGAAGGGTGTCAATGATTGTCTTCTGGACAACTGTCAGATCAGCAGTCTTCCCCATAATTGTGTAGCCTAGTGAACCAAACTGAGAGACCATTTTGAAGGCTCAGGAAACCTTTGCAGGTGTTTTGAGTTGATTAGCTGATTGGCATGTCACCATATTCTAATTTGTTGAGATAGAGAATTGGTGGGTTTTTGTTAAATGTGAGCCAAAATCATCACAATTAAAAGAACCAAAGACTTAAACTACTTCAGTCTGTGTGCATTGAATTTATTTAATACACGAGTTTCACAATTTGAGTTGAATTACTGAAATAAATGAACTTTTCCACAACATTCTAATTTTATTGAGATGCACCTGTGTGTTACTGATAAAATTGCCAGAGTAGCACTAACAACATTAGCGTGTATGTTAGCGTGTGTGCAAACTGTCACTTCGTCCAAAAGCTCTGAAATGCTGCCTTCGAAGGTAGCATTCCAAGGCAGAAAGGCAGCAAGGCACGTCCAAATCCAAATTCTGCTTTACTTCCTGTCTCCGGAGGTACCTTCTTCTGATCGAATTTTGAAGGCAGCATAGATGTATCCTTCGCTGCCTTTGATATCCCACAATCCTGTGCGTTCCATTCTGTAATGGTTGAGCTAAAAAATAAAGATGACATCTGAAAGTTGCGTTTGGTGGTCAGTTTGTGTGTAAATGTATATTTCTGACTAACGTTTTGCACTTTTGATGTTATTTCTAGCGAGAAATTAGTATTATAGTAATTAAATATTTGTTTAGTTATCACCAAAACTCGTTCTATTTTGTTGTAGATCATTAAACCGTTACGCTGCCTCAGAAGCCTGTCCGAAATCAGTTTCATGAGGTGCCTTCGTGCAAAAACACTACCTGCAAAGTCATTGCCTCATAAGGCAGCGAGGCAGCAAGTCAGCTGCCTAGGCTTTTGGACGCAGCCTGTATGTGCATCTGTGAGGCTGAGTGGGGGAGAGATAGAGTAGGCTATGTGCTCTCCGTACATAATAAAACATAATTTTATGGCAAAAAGATGGAAATGATCTGTCGTTTTTATCCTATTGTTTACTATATTTATTTGTTTGACCAGTGTCGTTGTGTGTTTTGGTTCTTTTGCTGTTTTAGGCTCTAAGGACCTTTGAAATAACTCAGATCATTTGGCGAAGTGATATGGACATGTAATGCAGTCAAGAGCTGCCTGGAACTACGTTCACTGTGCGTTTCCCTGAATATAATTGCACACCTTAGAACATTCGTCAGCCAATCAAATTCAAGCATTCAACAGACCCGTAGTATAAGCAAGCTATCATGGACAATCTTTCATTCCATATATATGCAAATTTTATTTTAATCCTTTTAGCTTGTCAAAAGAATGAGTGAGCATGTTGTCTAGTTTAGAGCCCCTGGGGAATCCCAAAATATGAGGATGCAACAATGAAATCATACTTCTGGAAATAAAGCAAAACATCAAAGAAGACAAATAGCGAAGTAGTCCTCAGATTTCATGTTCATTATTTACAGCAATAATCTGACATTAATTCAATCTCAAACTGAATAATTAGTGGAAGTTATTACTCCACCACCTGCGTAACAACGTGATTCAAACCACAAATGTGTGACAATACTGCTACAGATTCAGGAAACAGTTATGGCTAGTTAATTTCTCTAACGATGTATCATACTTGGTTCTTAAGCAGAGAAAGCAGTAGAAACACCCCACAACGGTTGGTTGTGAGTTTAGTTTGTGCAAACACTTGCATTTTCTTCATAAAAATCACAATGAGGGTTTGCTTATAGGTGAATACACTGCGAAAACAATAGTGTCTTCTCTGTGTCTGGCTCTGCTGAAGACTTACTTGCCCTACTTGTACAGTCAGTATGAATTGTGTGAGAGAAAACAAACGAAAAAGCAGAGTTTTTGTGCAAACAACCCTGTGTTTTTCCTCCCCACAGCATCGGATGTGAGTCCTGCTGGATTTTTGAGGTAGAGCTCCTGACCACAAGTCTCAGAGTAAAGACTTCAAACTGAGAGAGTGTACACAAGAAAAACCTGCAGCCGACATAGAGGAAATTCCAGCGCTGCTCTGATTCAACAGAGAATTCAGAGCTAATTTTGCTATTTTTGGGCAAATCTGCACTAAAGTGGACCTGTCACCGTGAGGTAACTTTTGACTGAAAGGAAGAGATGCCGGTCTTGACGTGCTCCTAGAAACTCTTGCTGTATGGTAAAGTTTTTCTTCTCATTTTAGCCTTGGAATTTTGGAAGGGCATCTGGAATCAATCTATTGTCTACTAAGCCATCAAACCTTATAAATTTGTATATTCGATCTGAAATCCATTGAAGCTTGGGGTAGTTAGCAGTTTCCTCAGATTTTTGTTTCATGTGAAGTGGATGTGCAATACTGCTGTTTTGCAGACTGAGAGGAAGGTTGTGTTTCATGATTTTACTCTGGTCCTCTTCCAGTGTGCAATGTTAAACAATTTCACTGAGATCTGTGGAAACGAGACATGCCAGCATTGGTAAAAGAAAGGCTGAATGGAGGGAGATTATCCATATGGTGTCCTTTTTAGACATGGTCAGCATGCAGATTTGTAATGGTTGACAGAACTGAGAGAAAACAAGCAGAAAGAGATGAATGAAGTGAACAGGAGAGCATCTGAGCTCTGAAACACAGTTGTACTGCTCCCATCCTAATGACTCAAGCATTTGTGCTCGTTCTATTATAGACGGATCAGGTGCTCCTTTCATGCTGATCTATAACCGATAGTCATTTCAATGCTGCAAAAGACAAAGACTTCTCCGGATGAATGAAAATAATACATGATTAGTGCGGTACATGCTAAGGCAAGTTCAGTCCTAATTTTGCTAAGCAAGTTAAGGAAGTTTGCAATGCTATTCAGTCACATCAATTTATAGACTCATCGTGAAGATGTAATTTTTCTGGAATCAAAATCACTCAGAACAGAACATCTTAGCAATTGTGTAAAAATCTGGCAACTACCCTAACGTTGTGGTTGCAGGTTTCAGAGAGGGAAAGTATATATTTCAGCATGTAAGTGCACATACGGAATTATTATAGTAATTATTACAGTACTGTTACCTTAGTGGCACTATAGACTTTGAAGAGGTGCTTTGCTTCTGGAGGGCCAGCATGCTGCTGGTTTAGCTCCAGCCCTGATTAAACACACCTGAACTGGCTCTCAAGGTCTTTTAGATTAGGCCTACAACAAACATCCAGGCTCATCTGAAATATGAAAAATTAAGGCTTCATCTTTTTTTTTTTTTTTTTTTTTTTTTTTTTTTTTTTGAAGGCAGCATGTCATATCCCACTATCCTGTGCTTTCCAGTCTGTGATTTTTTTTTAAATAAAATCTAAAAGGTGTGCTTGGTGGTCAGTTTGTGTGTTAATGTATGCTTTTGAACAACTTTTTGTTGTAATTTTGAGCAAGAAATTAGAATTGTAGTGATTTTTTATTATCACCAACAGTCTCTATTAGACCATTATGCTGCTCACATAAACGTACATTCAAGTCCTCCTGGCAAGTTCGTTTTGACGAGTTGACAAGTCGTAATTATGATGCAGGTGCGTTCAAGTCACTTTGGTCGGAACAAGGTGGCGATTTAACTTTTCTACATAAAATTCATCATTGTTTTAAACTCTACATCTACAATACTATGAATAAAGAATGTGCATCATTGTGTTTTTGCTTTTTTCTGTTTTTATTCAAGTTATGAAAGTGATGAAAACTGAATTATTATATATTATATGGTAATTATACAATAATATAATATTTTATGTTATTTAACTTAATTTTATTGAACGTGACAAAATATTATTTTATTAATTTCAATAAATTTACAGGTAATACAGACGTCGCAAATCTATTGTCTTTGGCTTCATCCAACTCGGAAACTCAAGGCTTATATAAAATTTTGAGTTTCCCACTCGTAATAATGACTTGTGGTGGCTTGTGTGTGTTCATCTCATAAATACGATCTATCCAACTTGAATGCATCATCAGAAGCCAGTCCAAAATAAATTTAGGGAGGTACCTTCAGGTGCAAACACTGTCTGCGAAGTCACGGGCTGACAGGGCAGCGAGGCAACAAGTCAGCTGCCTAGGCTTTTAGACGTAGCCTTGGATTACAAAAAACATTCAGGCTGTTGTGTTATAGCAGGCTGGAGCTAAACACTGGAAGAATTTGATCCTCCAGGAGCTCGATTGGGCACCCCTGGCATTACTATAGCACTATGTCCGACAATCCATGGTAGTAATCTTAAAGTGGTTCATTTTTTGCACTTGTTCGTTATTTATTTATTTATTTATTTATTTATTTATTTTTTCTGGCATAACCATAAATTCTGAAAGAAAGGTGCTGCAGCTGATACGAAATGTCTCTTGCTCATCACACAACACACACACATGCAGCACTCTCAGGAAATAAGTAGCAGAGCTCTCTGCTTTTTGGTCTATAAACAGGACAACACTGATAATCAGTTACTGAGTAACTAGTATTGAAAGCTGTTCCCTTTTTTGTTCACTGGGTTTTAAGAAAGTCCAGAATGCTGTTCATATTTGTCTCATTGAACCTTTCAATTATGGAACACAGTCTTGGTTTGCTTTACACACCCAGCAGCTTCCTTTGGTCAGACTTAGGAATGCTAGTAACTGGATTCTTGCCATAGATCTGTGTCTCACTTGTTTGCTTGGACAGTCATGTTGACTAATTACTGCTGATCTAATCACTGCATTGTGTCCCTCTGCATCAGAGTAAGACATAGTTACCTTTATGTATGTTTTGACTGATTTTACATTTCTTGGAGTGTTTATCTCTGTGTATATGTGATCTCTGTCAGGTACGTGGTTTTCCAGAGCCCCAGGTTTGCTGGTTTAGGAATGGGAAGCTACTGATAGCAGGAGATCATTATTCTATGGAACAAAGTGCTCGTGGAGGCTTTAGTCTGGTGGTCCAGGAAATCCAGGATGACGATGGAGGACGGTACACCTGTGAAGCTGTCAATGATGCTGGGAGCTGCCAGGTTACAGTGGAGATCATTGTGGAAGGTAAAGCATCACCTTGATGGGCCTGAGGCTTATCTTGAGTGGGTGCTCTAGAAAGATCAAGGAAAAAGATTCATGTTAGGATTATAAAATAATCTATGTCGTAGATTAATAAATAAATAAATAAATAAATACAAACAAGATAACACATTTTCAGAGAATATATGTTGAATTAAGTTTATTTGTTGTACCTCATGGGAAAATATGTGAGTTAAAGGGCAAAGATTAAGTTATTTTTTTTTTGTTTTTTTTTTCTCATTATGCACATTTGCATAATGCCTACCTACTGGCAGCTTTGGCAACTGTTTTTTCTCTGTTAAGGCAAATAAATAAACAAACAAAGAAGCAAGCATTTTATATTTCTATACTGAAATGAATAATCTCAGTACAGGAAATACAAATTACGTCACAATGCAGCAGAAACCCTGTAAATATTACAGTGTAGAATAAACACAACCTTGCAGTTTACCCTGCAATGCATATACTCAAAAGTTTACATTACAGTGTATTCTGCATTTCTCATTTTACACACTTTTTGCCTACAGTAAACATATCCACAGTCAGAGTGTCACGAATCCGGTCTGTGGCCTTCCGCCCGATAGCCACCAGAGGTCGCCCTTCCATCATATTGACTCTCACATTGCACAGACTATTTCACATTACCCCGGACTACATTTCAAAGCAGCCATTTCACTAATCACATGCTCACACCTGAGACTCATCACACAATCACACACCCTACATAAGCCTTGGACTTTCTCGTTCTAATCGCCGAGTATTGTTTAGCGTTTATCGCTCTCCTAGTGATAGCTACATTACGAAGCCAGTTTCCTGCCCTAGTTTCTAGTTCTTAGTTCATAGTCTAGTCTAGCCTTGTCTCGTGTTTTCCTTTTTCCTGATCTCTGCCTGTGTACCTTGGAATAACCCTTTGCCTGCTGTTTCGGACTGTGTTTGCTCCTCGCCTGGACTATTGCTCACGTTTACGGATTACCTCTCTTGTCAAGCCCCTTTGGATATTGTTTGCTGTTGACTGACTCACGCCCGTTTTGGATAACTCTTTGCCTTGCCTGTGATATACTTGTTTACCATTGTCTGAACGTTGCCTGTTTAATGACCACGTCTCTTAATAAAAGCCTTGCACATGGATCCGCACGTCTCATGTCTCGTTAGCCCCGTAACACAGAGATATAGCACATCTGTACTGATTTATAGACTAATAAATGCTTAATAAACTTCCTCCGGCATACTTCACAAAAACACAAACATATGGAGCTAATCAAATATTTTACTACAAGCAGCAGATAATAGCAGCCCTGCTCAAGCCATGTTTATGAAGGAAGAAGAAACAGAGAAAGAAGAGTGGGGAATATCTGCTTTTTATGTTTCTAATGAATTCTGTGTGTTTATGGATACGTGCATATTTTATATTTAGAGTATAATGAATATTCTTTTCCACTCCAAACAGGAAATGCAGGGAAAAAATACAGTCTTCCTTCCTCCAACAGAGCAGGGTGAGATACATACTGCCTGAAAAAAGGAAATTGCATGCATGAATATGAAATACACAACATACCATATCCTTTTGGTAATGAGTGTATACCCTGTTTAACCTTTGATTGATTGATTGATGGTACTGTCATTGCTGATTTGATTATCTAATTTGCAATGATTCATGAAATGACAACAAAATAAAACCACAAAATAAGTTTTGTTTTGTTTTGTTTTGTTTTCTTTTGTTTTGTTGATTTGATTCAAAACAATTGTTTTTGTGATTAATCTCAGACCTGGTCGGTAATGAAAAAAAGAAAAAACACCTGACACAAATGGATAAAATCACATTTGCATATTTAATTAACATTTTGGCCTTTGCTGCTAGTCACCTGTAGATATAATTAGACCAAATTCACAAGAAACAGCATATTAATGTAATAAATTTGTATTCTGAATTGCTAGTGTTACTCATGTTTTCTCTCTTCTGTCAGCAGTGGATCTCTGGGTGTTCCTGCAGTAGAGAACAGACCCAGTATCTGGGGTGAAAGCCCCCCGAAGTTTGTGACTAAACCTTCTCGCCTGTATCTCAAAGTGGGACAGAATGGCAAATTCTCAGTCAAGATCACGGGACGACCCCAGCCACTGGTGCAGTGGTATAAGGTGAGGCACGATTAA
This sequence comes from Spinibarbus caldwelli, assembly GCA_039654775.1. Lineage (NCBI taxonomy): Eukaryota > Metazoa > Chordata > Actinopteri > Cypriniformes > Cyprinidae > Spinibarbus > Spinibarbus caldwelli. The sequence goes on along the minus strand of CM077233.1, from coordinate 23,434,393 downwards.
AGAGCATCTGAAGTCACAGGTTTGGTCATAATATATTTATCCACTGCGTTTCCTCTTTCAGGGAGAAGAAAAGATCCAGCAGTCAGATCACTATAACATGTTTGAGAGGTCAGGAATGCATTTCCTGGAGATACGCCACATGTGCTCAGAGGACTCTGGTGTCTACACCTGTCTGGTGGCCAACAGTGCCGGGAAAGCCTCTGCAACCGCTGAACTCATTGCTCAAGGTAACACAGAAGGATATAGACTGATAGAGAAACTGATAAGGATGAGCGGCAATTTATCCAGGGGCTTTGAATAAAAACTTTTGCTCTCTTTTGCAAAGTGTTTTGTAAATGAAGAATTAATTCTCATTATTTCAGCTCACAGTTGCAACTTTATTTCTCATATTTTGAAAAGAGTTGTTTGCATATTACATCTCACAATTGCAACCAGAGAGGGCCTCCAATAAGGCTGGTGCTTTGGGTCCTTGTTGGACCATAATCCATCTTTGGTAACAAAACAGATGTCAGAGCAATAACTACAGTATATGTGTTTCATTAATGTCTTAATATTATCCAGTTCAGCTAAATAGCTCACAGTTCAGATTCTGAAGTTTTCATAGTATATTCTTTTGCAGATGGAGACGCTGAAACAGTCACGTAAGTGAAGAGCTTTTATTTAGTCCTTTTATTTAGAACATGCAGTTATAAAGTGACAACAAAATACCAAATTTAAAAGACAAGACAGAATTTACACATAGTATTTTTTATTTATTTATTTATTTTTGTCATTTAAAGTCTAAAGAAATGAACTGTATCTACATTTTATGTAATCTACATGTTGAATCATAGAACTGGCATCAACTTGGTGGACCAGTTTATTTCTGTATGCAAAATATAGTTTCTTCTTGTAATGTTTGTTTATTTATTTATTTATTTATTTATTTATTTATTTATTTATCTATCTATCTATCTATCTATTTATTTATTATCTCATGTGCCGCCACCTTAAGAGCGATTCACTCTAGAGCAGGGATTTTCAATCTTTGAAATGATTCATGAAATGACCACCAAATATGATAAATCTCGTGTTAGTGACCCCCATCCTAAAATTAAAAAAGTCATCTATATAGTTTCTTGAGTAAAGACCCAAATACTATGGAAAATATTTAGATTCTATTAAATAAGGTGTTTCCCTATACTTATAGTACTGTATTCACTGTATTGTGCTGTTATAGTACTGTATTTATATATTTATTTACTTGTGTATTTACTTGTTTGTTTTAATCACCTTATTTATTTATTTATTTATTTATTCTGTAAACATTTCCACAGACCCCAAGCACTCCCTTGTGGTCCTCTGATGGTCCCCAGACCCCAGTTTGAAAACTCCCCTAGCTCTAGTGCATCTTTACAGTCAGCAATACCTGTTCACTTGACTGTTCACAATCTTTCTTTCCATAGCATGCCCAAACCATCTCAAGATCTCTCTACACAATCTGTGGTCAAGCACAGCACCAACGGTCTAGACACTGAACAGAAAACTTCCAGCACATCCGTCCGAACTGCAACCGCAGAGATACACGCACCGCTGTCCACTACTACTGTAGCCAGTGTTCATTCTGTGACAAGAACAGAGGCACCAAAAATAACATCATCACCATCCTCACAACCTATCAGCAAGTCCACAGATGGAAGATCAGCAGCTGGTCAAAAGACATCAAACTCTGTGAATGAAAGAAGTCAAAACATTGTAAAGAATGAGTCACATGGCATAAGAAGAGCTTGGGATTCGTTCAGAGCTCCAGAAGAGATTCCTGAAGCGTCACGGCTGGAGTCCATCAGAGACGCCCGCCAGGAAACCAAAGAGAGCAAAACGGATGTTCTAGAAACTCCACCCAGTTTTGAATCCCAGCCTGAGAGCCAAGAGGTTGTGCAGGGTGAAAAGGTCACATTCAGATGCCAAGGTGAGTTAGTGAACTGAAATGACAGGAATTAAATATAGAGTTGCAGGTTATTTAGTTCTGGTCTTAATGCTGGTCAGTATACAGCTAAATACTCTAAAATCAGTCTAAATCACTGCACAGCAGCAGCAGTTCATATGCCTGCTCTATAACCTCTAAGCCAGAGGATGAGACTTAATGAATTCCTTTGTAAAATGTGTGCCAAATTGTATTAAATATGCAATGCAATTACTTTTAAGTACATTTTAAAACATTTTTTTTAAATATAAATTTAAAGAATTATGCTTATTTTAATGGGTTGGCTAATATATTAAAGCACAAAGTAGTTGATTATAATTTTATCTGTAGTGTGTTAATCCAATTTAATATATTTTAAATGTAATAAATTGCAACTTCGTCATTTACAAATGTGCAGTTATAATACTATATATATTTAAATACATGACACATAAAGTTAAATAGAAATAACATTAAAGTATATTTTAACCTTAAATCTTAATCTTTTTAACCTTAACCTTAAATGCTAGTACATTCAGCAGTTCACTTTAACCATATTTAAAAGACAATAGAAGTAATTATAAAATGAAATGCACTGTAAAGTTGGGTAAAAAACACTCAGCTAACTGCGTTTAATATAAATGTAAACAATAATACATTTTATTTTAATCACAATTAAAAAATTAATTGTCTAAAAACAGTACACTTGTTCCTTTTTTCAAGTATATTATATGTATATTAAATGTATACAAATGAAACATTTACATTTAAATTTTGAATAAAATTTTTAAGAACTGTAGATGTTGTGGGAAGTTGTGTTACTTTGTATCGGAGATTTGGGTAAATGTTGTGCTGCTGTGCTCTCTCTCAGTGTCTGGGTCTCCAGTGCCGACAGTGAGCTGGGTGAAAGATGGAGCTCCTCTCAGACACAGATCAGGCGTCAGCACGCATCAGGAGGGCAGTCTGCATGTCCTGTGTCTGGAGAGCGCTCACATAACTGACACGGGACAGTACGGCTGCACTGCTGCCAACAAAAGAGGAAAGACTGCGGCCCACTGGAGCCTGACTGTCAAACGTAAGAATTCACCAGTCACTTTATACATCTACATTTATGGATTGCCATTTAAGTATAACAATGACAATTGATTGTTCATTATAAGGTAACATGTTAAGCAGTGACATCTCTGTCCTGTATTACGTCATGTTATTAAATTTTTCAAATTCTTCTATTATTTTTCTACATACATTTCATTAGCTCATATTAGTTCAGAGACTATACTAAATTATTTTATTTAATTTTATTTAATTTTATTTTTGCAAAGAAGTTGCAGCTTATTGTTTTTGAGAAAACTGCAATACATTTTTTAGAGATCGTTTGATGAATATAATGCTCAAAATAACTGCATTTATTTAAAACAAAACTTTTGTTAAAAACATTTTCCATGCCTTCATTGATTATTTTGATCAGTTTAATGCATTTTTTTAAAATAATAATAATAAAAATAATTTATGGACTCTATTTTTAAACAATCATTTAATAATAATAATTATTAAATATTATTATTATTATTATTATTATTATTATTACTTTTTATTTATTTTTTGTTTTTATTATTAGTGTGACAGTGCCACCTATTGGTTGGTTTCAGATGTTCAATTATGTTTGTGGTGTTGTAGGTGTGAGAGTGGAGTGGAAGCCCCCTGTGTTCAGCTCTCCTCTGAAGGATTGTTCAGTGTTAGAGGGACAGGACTTCATGCTGCAGTGCTCAGTGGAGGGCAAACCACTGCCTGAGCTCACCTGGCTGCACAACGGTGAGAGCATACACTGTTTGAGAGACCACTCATCCAGTAATTCTTCAGTTTAGCACCCAGCAGAACTCTACTATATCAGTCAGATTAGTTTCAGTCTGCACTGCATCAGACGCCTCACTGTCTGTTCACTGACGCTGTGTTCATTCACTGCACTAATCTAGCTTCTTTAAGCCTGGCATTGTGTACTATAGTCTATCAGTATTTTCCATGTACAATTTACTTTAGATAAACCCCTAAATAATAAATGGATACATGTACATATATTTGCCCCTAAATATCACATAAAACCATTATAATTATACTAAAATAAACGGTTTCATTACTTGAAATAAAATTATTGTTAACTGAAATAAAACAAAATATAAAAAATGTTTTCATTTAGTTAAACTTTATGTAATAAAATAAGTTAAACTGAAATAAAAACCATGAAATATACAGACATATAAAACACAGAAGCTAACAAAACATAAAATTAGTCAAACTAAAATTAAAATTAAAACAAAATTTAAAAATAAAATGATAATAGTATCTTGATTATACAAGAAAAAACTGCATAAAACGAACAAGCTGCCATGGTCATTTTATTTTATTGGTCATACTCTTGTGTAGGATTATTTTTAATTGTTTTATTGTTTTTAAGCCTAAATAACTTGCAGTGTAGACCAGACTTAATGTCAGTTGTGTAAGGCTAAAAGTCGTACAGATATCAGTGAAGTAAACTCAAATGCATTGTGAGGTTTATTTTTTTTATTTTATTTATTTTTTTTCAAAATGCTTACACACAGTTTTTGAAACTATGGCTCCATTTCTGAAACTATGGCTCCAACTCTACACACAAAACCACAAAACACACACACAACGTACAAAATGTCACACACATCTTGCAAAAGCAAACACTTCATTGAAACCTGCTTTAACTCTTCTAAAAATTGTATATTTGCATAGTAACTCTACACACAAACATAAGTAAGTAAGCACAGTAATATCATGGTCAGCAAACCACTTGGAAGTGGTTTTGGCACTGCGGGCAGGTGCTAAAGTCCTGCTGGAAAAGGAAATCAGCATCTCCATAAAGCTTGTCAGCAGATGGAAGCATAAAGTGCTCCAAAATCTCCTGGTAGACGCCTGCATTGACTTTGGACTTGATAAAACACAATGGACCAACACCAGCAGACATCACGGCACCCCAAATCATCACTGACTTCGGAAACTTCACGCTGGACTTCAAGCAGCTTGGATTCTGTGTCTCTCCTGTCTTCCTCCAGACTCCAGACCTTGATTTCCAAATGAAATGCAAAATTTAATTTTATCTGAAAAGAGGACTTTGGACCACTGAGCAACAGTCCAGTTCTTTTTCTCCTTAGCCCAGGTAAGATGCTTCTGACATTGTTTTTGTTTAAGAAGTGGCTTGGTAGCCCTTTTCCTAAAGATGTCTGAGCGTGGTGACTATTGATGCACTGACTCCAGCTTCAGTCCATTCCTTGTGAAGCTCTCCCAAGTGTTTGAATCGGCTTTGCTTGACAGTATTCTCAAGCTTGCGGTCATCCCTGTTGCTTGTGTACCTTTTCCTACCCAAATGGTGATGGTCATTTAATGAAAATCAAATGTAAATATTCTAATATTTTGAGGTAATGGATTTTTGACTTTCATGAGCTGTAAGCATTAATCATCAAAATTAAAACAAACAAAAAAACTTTTGAAATGTTTTACTTTACATGTAATAAATCTAGAATATATGAAAGTTTCACTTTTTGAAACAAGTTACAAAAAAAAAACTTTTTCACGATATTCTAATTTTTTGAGATCCACCTGTATATACAGTATATGCACACACACACACTGAATATGCATATAAGCCAAGTCACTTTGTATAATATAGATGTAAACAGAAATGCAAGGGGGTAAAAATAATTTCTTTCTAAAAAAAAAAAAACGAGTTGTGATTACTAAGTGAACAAATTATGCATAAGTGCTTTCACACATGATCACTGTGTGTAGGTCATCAGCAAATGAGTGTGGCATTCAAATGGCAGTGTTTCCTAAATTAAACAAAAGACCTGTTAGTTTTGAATGATGTGTGTAATGTAGAGAATTGTGTTTAGAGTTTTGCAAAAAGTTAGTTTTACAATGTTAAACTGAGTTTAAAGCATGTAATGTGTTTATAGTTTTGCAGACTTGGTCTAAAGATTAGGTATATGAGTGAATGGTTCCACTAAGTGGGCCTCAAGTATCACCTTTAGTGTCTTAGCAATTTTAAAAAACTGTAATTCCTGTTAGATTTTTCTGTGTTACATAGAGAATTGTGTGTTGTGTTTTGCAAAAAGTGTTTTATGAAATTGAGAACTGAGTCAAAGGCCGAGAATTAGTGTATGGTTTTGCAGTTTTGGTGTGTGGTTCTGATGTTTGAGTCTCATGTTTCAGAAATTGTGTGACAAGTAAAGATTTTGTGTGTAAGCAGTTTAAAAAAAAAAAAAAAAACTGTAAAAGATTCAGATCATCAAACTAATTTTAATATTACAAAAAGATAATGCAAGTAAATACAAAATGCAGTTTTTAAATGATGATTTCATTTATTAAGGGAAAAAAGCTGTCCAAACCTACCTGGCCCTACGAGAAAAATTAATTGCCCCCTTCTGTTAAATCATGAAAGAACTGTGATTAAACACATTATTTTAGAAAGCGGAGTTAAATTTCACTAGCCACACCCAGGTCTGATTACTGCCAGTTTTGGAGTGGCCAAGTCAAATTCCGGATTTAAATCCGATTGAGATGCTATGGCATGACCTTAAACAGTCCATTCATGCTCAAACCTTCCAATATGGCTGAATTAAAACAATTCTGCAAAGAAGAGTGGCCGAAAATTCCTCCACAGCGATGTGAAAGACTCATTGCCAGTTATCACAAACGCTTGATTGCAGTTGTTGCTGCAAAGGGTGGCACAACCAGTTATTAGATTTAGGGGGCAATTACTTTTTCATGTAGTGCCAGGCAGGTTTGGGCAGCTTTTTTCCCTTAATAAATGAAATTGCTATTTTAAAACTGCATTTTTTTATTTACTCGGGTTATCTTTGTGTAATATTAAAATTTGTTTGATGATCTGAATCATTCAATTGTGACAAATATGCAAAAAAAAACAAAACAAAAAAAAAACAGGAAGGGGGCAAAAACCACTGTGTGTGTGTGTGTGTGTGTATGTATGTGTATATATATATATATATATATATATATATATATACACACACTGAATATGCATATAAGCCAAGTCAGAAAGTCAGCTTTATTTATAAAGCGCTTTGTACAATATAGATACAATGTAAACAGAAATACAAGGGGGTAAAAATTATTTCTTTCTAAAAAAAAAAAAAAAAAAAAAAAAAAAAAAAAAGAGTTTTGATTAAGTGAACAAATGATGTATTCACACATAATCACTGTGTGTAGGTCATCAGTAAATGAGTGTGGCATTAAAATGGCAGTGTTTCCCAAATTAAACAAAAGAGCTGTTAGTTTTGAATGATGTGTGTAATGTAGAAAACTGTGTTTAGAGTTTTGAAAAAAGTTTGTTTTACAATATTAAACTGAGTTTAAAGCATAGTTCTATTTCCTTGGCTACAGACCGCCAGAGGGCGTAACAGAGTGGAAAATCTTCCTGTCGTTCCCTTTGTCAAGAACCTAATATAAAAGCTGTCACCTCGTGACCTTAATGATGTGTCTGTCTATAAATACCTGCTTACACGTCATCACTTCCTCTTTCATCTTCTCGTCAGAGAACCTGCAGTGTTGTGAAGTGCAGCTAATTAGAACAAGGTTCCTACAGCTGTATCCCTGCAATACCTGGTAAAACACATTGTTTATCGGGCGAGCGTGGCATTTCTGAACTGCCCATGGGAATGTGAAGTATTTGTGAAAAAAAATACATTGTGAGGGTACTGGTTTTTCCATTAACCTTCCTGATTCTGTAGTCTAAAAATATGTCCGCACAGTGTTCATCTTGCCAGGAGCAGATGGGACTTGATGATGGACATAACCAGTGTCCGAGCTGCCTAGGCGCCGAGCATCTTAGGGAAGCTCTGGAAGATCCATGCATCCATTGCAACATGATACCCCTATCAGTGCGACGCTCTCGCCTCGCAGGGTCAAGCAGTAATACGGGAGGTATGAAAAGAAAGGCTTCGACTTCGGCCTCTGCTCCTCTCCCAAAGCAAAAGAAAGGTAAAAAAGAACTTGCTCGTAGAGTTGACGAATTGGCTGATGGAATAGGGAAAATTCAGGAGTTTCTAGCCAAACTGCAACCCCAGCCAATTCCAGAGGTTTCGGAATCAGGCTGCGAGGAGACGGTATTCCATCCTTCTTGCAGCCTGATCATGCATTATTTCCAGACAACGTTGATTGTGTTTCCGTGGCAGCCACAGACTCGCTGTTCTCAGGAAGAACAATCCGTTTCATATAAGGAACCAGGAGTGATTGACAGTGATGATAGTTACAGGAGCAGCGGGCTTCATTTAAAGTGCCTGGTTATTCACCCTATTCGTTCCGCAGGGCTACCTTTCCCTCGCGCAGCCAAATTTTAGGGTGAGGCCTGCCACCAAATAGATCATATAAGGTTCAGCAATCCCGACCATATGGGCCTCCACTGAGACCATATCATCATTCGAGACACGCGACGGCGGACCCTGATAATCGTCCCCCCAAAAACAACAAATCCACTCGCAGACAGCATTGACTCACTAAGGTCGGTGACGAACAGGTTTTCAACATCACAAATTCATTATTGTCATTCAGTAACGACAAATCAATGGATTTTAAAAACAATTTTGCAAGGTTACAGTCTACAATTTTGTCGCCGGACCCCTGTAAACACTGGGATTTGTCCTTCCATTACGACGGACCCAGAGAAAAGATGCTATAGAGGAAATAAAACCACCTGCCGCAACGCAGGTTTTTTTTCCATTTACTTCATCATCCCAAAAAAAGACGGGGGTTTCCGTCCTATATTGGATTTGAGAGATCTAAACAAAACACTAAAATACCTGCCTTTTCGTATGCTTCGAACGTCAGATGTCTTGCAAGCAATCGAGCCTCAAGATTGGATGGTAAAAGTGCATTTATAGGACACACATTTCCATGTTCCAATTCCGCCTCATCATCGCCACTTCCTACGTTTCCATTTCGAAGGGAAAACATTTCAATTCAACGTCCTTCCATTTGGTCTGTCTTTAGCTCCAAGGGTTTTTAACGAAGGTTGTTCAGGCAGCCCTCGCTCCCTTACAACAAAAAGGCATATGTGTGCTTCCATACCTAGACGATTGGCTTTTGTGCGTGGAGAACCCGACAAAAGTAACAGACAATTTGCGACATCTTTTGGTCCATATTGCAAAACTGGGGTTTTCAGTCAATCAGACCAAATGTCAGCTTATTCCAGGGCAGTGCATTCAGTCTCTCTGAGTTCAACTAAATTCCCGCAATATACAGCTTCTCTCACAAAAATCAGGGCTCAAAAGATTTTGACCATGTTAACCAAGATAAAAACAGGCAGACAGGTCAGGTAGCTCACGTTGTTAAGGCTTGCAGGTATGCTGGCCGCGGCGATGCCCGTGGTCAGATTAGGCATGCTGAACCTAAGACCCTTCCAACGCTGGCTGATTGGGAGACATCTGTCAGCCAAAACTGAGAAGTACACCTTAGTGAAGGTAATGTATGCAGCGTGGCAGTCGCTAAAACCTTGGCGCAGCAGGGAGTTTCTTATGCAGGGGGTTGCTATGGGTCCACCGCCTATGAGAAGGGAGATCGTTACTACAGATGCCAGTCAGCAAGGCTGGGGAGGTGTCTGGCAGCAAATGGGTGTGAGGGGAACTTGGGGAAACACGATCCAGTTCCAACACATCAATTAACTGGGACTGAAAGCAGTGTTCCTAACACTAACTCATTTCTCGAACCAATTTATTCACAAACATGTGCTGATAAGGTCAGACAACGTGTCAGTTGTATTCAATATAAATCATCAGGGCGGTACGAGGTCACTAAAACTCTTTCAGGCTGCGCACAAACTTTGGGTATGGGCAGACACCCATCTGTCTTCTCTGAGAGCAGTACACATACCGGGGCACACGAACAAGTTAGCAGACGCGTTGTCACGAAGTGCGTCTCGGGGAGGGGAATGGCAACTCCATCCAGAGATAGTGCAATTAATCTGGAACACGTACGGGGCAGCAGACGTGGATCTGTTCGCGAGAAGTCAGTCAACACAATGTCCGAGATGGTTCTCGCTGAGCAAGGAAGTGGGATCGCTAGGGCTGGATGCGATGGCCCACAGTTGGCCGAGTGGTCTCCTATACGCGTTCCCTCCATTCCCGATGATTTGGTTAGTTCTCAGTCGCATTCGAGTAACGAGTCAGCCGTTGTTATTAATAGCCCCTTGCTGGCCGAACAAACCGTGGTTTCGGCTCCTTCACCATCTTTTAATGGGTCCGCCAGCCCAGTTGCCGATCAGACCAGATCTCCTGACACAGTTGAACGGCAGGTTACGGCACGATCAACCTCAGACTCTGAAATTGAAGGGAGATAAATTTCAGATCTCCCTGAATCTCACTGGCCGTTGGGGGTGACACCAGCCTTTTAGTCTGTCCGCAGGGGGTCCGGGGCACTGTTTTAAATGCTCGCACTCCATCGACTAGGGCGCTGTATCAGAATAGGTGGAAACTGTTTTTACGATGGTGTAACGATCATCAGTTGAATCACCAAATGTGTTCCATATCTGACATTCTGGAATTTTTGCAAAGTTTACTGACGATGGGCTGGTCGTACTCTACAATAAGAGTTTATGTGGTGGCGATTTCAGCGCACAAGGGGCTCATAGATGGTTTCTCTATTGGGAAGAGTCATGATTCCACAGTGGGATCTTAATGTTGTTCTTGATAACCTTTGCGTGCATCCGTTTGAACCACTGTCATTAGCGAATATTAAATGGCTTTCTTTGAAAACCGCTTTTTTGATGGCCATTTCTTCAGCAAAACGTGTCAGTGAATTAAATACACTCTCTGTGGCCCTACAATGTTTACAGTGGGGTCCAGAAAACTCTAAAGTGATGCTGTGGCCAAACCCTGCTTTTTTACCAAAAATTTTGTCTAGTAACTATGTTAACACACATATTGCCAGCGTTTCACTCAGTGGACCTCCAGATGCGTCAGGAACTTTGTCCTGTGAGATCCCTGCGTCTTTATGTGGATTGGACAGCTCCCTGGAGGACTACTGATCAGTTATTTGTTTGTTTTTCAGATCGTGATAAGGGTTCTCCTGTATCCAAGAGCAGACTTGCTCATTGGATAACCGAGGTCATCACAAGCTCTTATGCCTCTGCCCATAAAGTCCTCCCCAATCCAGTGAAATGTCACTCCACACGTTCAGTGGCAACATCATGGGTGGCTTTACGGGGAGTTCAGCTCAGACATTTGCGCAGCAGCAACTTGTAACTCACCTTCCACGTTTTCACGTTTCTATAGACTTAATGTTGTTTCTGCCCCAAACAGCTGCTCAACAGCGGTACTGGGTGAAGGAGCGCGCATATGAAAGAACGTCATTGATTTCATTGAAATTGAGAATTGGAATAAAATAAATTAAGCATCTCATATGTTTGTATGCCGTTCTTCTTTCCAAACCTTGAATTATAGTGGTTTCACTTCTGCACAGAGTCACATTTTCTTTATTGGTGACTGCGGAGTTATGTCATAAAGGGGCATGCATGCTGACAAGACCCTCGTGACAGATTTTATATTCGTCTTCCACTCTGTTACGCCCTCTGGCGGTCTGTAGCCAAGGAAATAGAACGTTGGTTACGTATGTAGGTATTTATAGACAATCACGTCATTAAGGTCACGAGGTGACAGCTTTTATATTAGGTTATCAACAAAGGGAAGGACAGGAAGATTTTCCACTCTGTTACGCCCTCTGGCGGTCTTCCGCCAGTCATAGAACCACGGTTACATACGTAACCAACGTTTTGCAGACTTGGTCTAAAGATTAGGTATATGAGTGAATGGTTCCACTAAGTGTGTGTGTGTGTGTGTCACTGTTCTCTGTCCAGCTAAAATAGGCTTTGCCTGTATTTATTCTTTTTCTATAATTGCTGTTCATGTGAAATTGTGAATGTAACCACAGTCTTATAGCTGAGTTTTATAGCAACGGTTATAGCAATAGTGCTGCTCTAATTTTGTTAAACTGAAATTGTATTGACATTTAATTTCAACATTTTTGGGTTCTTAAAGAGTCTGAACAATGCTGCCAAACCTAAAACATTCAATATAAAACAACAATAATCTAAAATGTCACATTATCCCAGCATCTAATAACAATTTAAAACAAACCTAAATATTCCATCCATCCATTCTCCAAACCGCTTGCGCTATATGAGGTTACAGGGATGTTGGATATACAAAACTTAATTTTGTGGGATCCATCTCACTGTTATGTCTAAAACACAATGATTTTTGCAGTTAGAATGTTGTTCACTGGTGAAAACAGCCCATTCCCAAGTCTCTGTGATATTGGTCTCTAGATGTGACTTCGGTCCCTCACTGTCTTTTGGATTTTTTCAGCTCTTCAGCTCATTATTAATGCCATTTTTTATTATTGTCTATTATTGTCAACTCCACAAGCTGCGTGTATGCGTACGTGCATATGTACTATATCATTAATGTATGTGCACTCTTAAAAATAAAAGTTCTTTTATAGATGTCTTTGGTTCCATAAAGAGCTTTTAACATCTATGGAAACGTCCCATTGCACAAGTGGAACAATCTTGAGTAAGAAAAAGAAAAAGAGTCATAAGCAATAGTAATAATGATGCCTATCTGAGCAAACAATACTAATAATGATGTAAATTATAGCATATGCATGCTAATGTTATTTCCAAGGATACCTCTCAATGTATATTTCAGTTGACTGTTTTTGTTTTGTGAATAGATCATTGCTAATTTACAAAAAGGGCTGTTTCTGCCTACTTCAGTTATTTGCCATTTGGTTCAACAGTTTTAATTCCATACGAACAGTAGATTCTATGTGCTATTCTGGAACAGACTACAGCCTGGATGAATATCTACTGAGTTTGACTCTGGGTTTCCCTGAGAAACTGTGAGCCGCAGCAGGGGCCTTTGAGCAAATATGAGACCTTACAACCATATAAAGGCAAAACATGCATCACTCACCCTGAAACATTACGCACAGATGGACTCGGCAAGTCAGACATCTAAGAGAGAGAGAGTTTATTGCATCTGTGCGGGCTGATTTTACAATCCCTAGAAAAACGGGGGTTTACAAAAAGAAAGGAAAGTCGGGGAAAGAGGAAGACGAACCTTTTCCTCGTGATTTTGAGAGGAATGCTCTTCGTGCTCTGAGAATTGGTCTCAGGCACATTTAGCAGCAAAGCCATTTACAAGCAAAAACATTTAACAATGAGAATTATACTGCAAAGAGACAAAGTATGAGTAGCATGGTTGTATGCTATTCTGTATATTTCATATTTTGACAGATGCAATTACATTGTTATCCTACCAGTGCCACCAGAGGGCACTATCACTGGAGATCGAAATTTAGACCAAACTGTGTGTTGGTTAAATGCCTGAAATAAGGTCTGTGGTTATCACGAACTCAGGATATTTTCAAGTTTTATTCTACAGTACTCTCCTTGTGTATTTTTACTCTATTTATTTATATTTTTATGGGGTTTTTTTCCCCTTTCTTAAAAAAGAAGGTTGCTAACAAGTGTCTAAATGGGAATACAGAGGTTTTCTGGGACATTAAACATAATCACACTGAACAATAAAACCCATGCACTCACTAGTCCTCCTGTTGTGTTTATAGTCATGCTCATTTAAACTCTCACAGTTTTACTTCTGCTGATTGAACTTAGGCTTTAAACTTTTGTTGGTTACAGATAGCAATAATATTTTTTTCTGTAATAATCCAAAACAATGGAAAAATCATACTGGGTATGAGCAAACTTTCGAATCAGGCTGAAAAAATATCATCACTGTAATCACTGCTGTGCTCTATATTCTCGTTATGATCACTCCTAAATAACTTTGTTAGTGTATTAGCTGCAATTTTATCTACATAATTTTCACTCTGTCCATCTCAACTTTTGCATAATTTTTTAAGTGTCATCCACATCTCTGTCTCAGTGGGATATGTTACGTTACAAGTTTCTCAGAATTTGATTTGTTGGTCGATTACTGATAGAGTCTCTTTTTGTTCTGTATTTTCAGATCAGCCGGTTCCATATTCCCACACTGTGTTTGAGAATAGTATGGCTCAGCTGACAGTTAAGGCAGCTGTTCTGGAGGATGCGGGCATGTATTCGTGTGTTGCAGTGAATGATCATGGCAGAGCTGTGTGTACAGCTCATGTGCTGGTTAAAGGTAAGACACACGTCCCCTTCCTCTGTATTATTATTTGCCATTATATTCAGAATTAAAAAGTGTTGGCTGCTGAAGGCATGTGTAGCATGGATGTCTGAATTTCTTTGCATTAGACAGAAAATATCAAACCAGGGTGATTTATTTAAAATAAAGATAGCTCAAACATACTTTCAACCTAAACATTTCCCAAAAACATAGTTTTAAATTAAAATAAATGCAAACACTATTGTGAAGTTTTGTGGTTGTAAAATGTTAGTAAATCATGTTGATAATTAATGTGATTTTATTTTTGTAACATTTGAGCCCAGGCTAAGCAGATTGGTCCAAAAAATGCAATCCCGCTTTTATTCAAGTTCAATTTTATAACAATTTATTTTATTTTATTTTATTTTATTTTTATTTTTATTTATTTTTTTAAGTTATGGCAGCTAGTTTCAGCTTTAAAATGAAAAGAACTGGCAAGCCAAACTTATAAACAAAGTTCATATCAACAAAATAAATGCAATCCTGATTTTTTTTAAGTAAGAAAGTAATCTTCTGTTATTCTGGAACCTCTTCAGAATCCTGATTTATGTTCTTTATCTAACGGCAGGATAAAGAAGATGGTGTTGTTTGAATTTTAAAAGTTATTATATTGTTCTGTCAAATGTTCCAAATACATTTCTTCCCCCCAAACTCAGAAGGCATTTGAGTCATAAAAATCAAGACTTGTGAGTTTTATCTTCTCTCATACACTGCTGGAGGAGTTTGCTATGTGTTCAGCTGATCAGTGAATATTGTGGATGTGTTTTCTGAGAGGTATTTTAAGGTTCTCAGGATTAGAGAAACATCTGCTCTCTTGCAGTCTGTGAGGCTGTCTAATGGTGGAGGTTCCATGTTCAAGTCCGTTAAAAATGTAAAATACCAGTCTTTTCCCACACACATACATTCTGCAGTGGCCGTATCTGATCTGAGTCTCAGAGGACAGCTTGAAGAGGAATTACCCTCTCTTCCTAAAAATCTGTTTCATGACTTTTTCACTAATGTGTTTTCAGACAACATGCATTAATGTAAACGTGTGATACTGCATTTAGAAGTGATGAATATATAGGAAGAAGTATTTCAAAACAGTGTATAAGGACATGATTTATTTATTCCCTAAATACCGATGCTGCAAACATTGCATTTTTCACTAAACTTAGTGATCACCCTTGAATTGTCATGGTGGTGTTTTCATTGTACCATGGCTGTGAGTAATACCTTTCAAGTAACACATAATAGCATGAAGAATGTCCAGTTTGCTGTTTAGCTATGCTAGATATATGCATCTGTGTAAACATTTACAGCGGGTAAAATAAGTATTGAACACGTCACCATTTTTCCCAGTAAATATGTTTCTAAAGGTGATGTTTACATGAAATTTTCACCAGATGTCGATAACAACCCAAGTAATCCATACATACAAAGAAAACAAAAATAAGTTCAGAAATTAAGTTATGTGTAATAAAATGGAATGACACAGGGAAAAAGTATTGAACTACTGAAATTTATTTAATACTTTGTACAAAAGCATTTGTTGGTAATGACCATAGACTGTCAAAAAAGATGGACGACGCGTCTCCGCTTCCTTCCACTATAGAAAAGTGAAGCGAATGCATCTCAGTATGGCCGTTGCCATCTTGAGAAAATGACATCATTTGGAGCCCGAGTCTGCGCAGTAGAGATTCGTTTGGAGCCAGAGTCTGCGCAGTAGTGTCGTGAGGTGAAGCCACAGAATCAAACTCCCGCCCAAGCTCCCGCAGACCCAATCAATCATAACGACACGCCCCGTTCTTATAGCATCAAATTACTAGCTAAAATGAAACTTATCACAAAAACAAACAATTGAACATATATCAGTGTGATAACAACTACCATAAAAGACCAAAACCATATTTCAGAAAATTGTATTGGAAGTGTAATTTATTTTTTTATTTTGACTCAAGTCCCATTCGTTTACATGGAGAGGGCGGAGTTTATGACCTGTACTGCAGCCAGCCACCAGGGGGGCGATCAAAGAGCCCGCAGCTTCACTTTTTAGGACATGTGAGGCACACCCGGGTGTTATCACACTGATATATGTTCAGTTGTTTTTGTGATAAGTTTCATTTTAGCTAGTAATTTGATGCTATAAGAACGGGGCGTGTCGTTATGGTTGATTGGGTCTGCGGGAGTTTGGACGGGAGTTTGATTCCGTGGCTTCACCTCACGACACTACTGCGCAGACTCTGGCTCCAAACGAATCTCTACTGCGCAGACTCGGGCTCCAAATGACGTCATTTTCTCAAGATGGCAACGGCCAAACTGAGATGCATTCGCTTCACTTTTCTATAGTGGAAAGAAGCGGAAATGCATCGTCCATCTTTTTTTACAGTCTATGGGCACACTCGGTAATGACAGCTTCAAGACAACTAAAAAGAAACTAGTCGCATGCATTGCTCAGTTGTGATTTTGGCCCATTCTTCCACACAGTCTTCAAATCTTGAAGGTTCTGTGGGCCTCTTCTATGAACTCTGATCTTTAGTTATTATTTTCTATTGGATTGAAGTCAGGTGGTTGGCTGGGCCATTCTAGCAGCTTTATTTTTCTGAAACCAATCGAGAGTTTCCTTGGCTGTGTTTGGGATCATTGTCTTGCTGAAATGTCCACCATTGTTTCATCTTCATCATCCTGGTACTGTAGGTGTTGGGACTGAACCAGCTAATATTAATTTCCACTGACTAGGTGCAGGATTGCTTTCTAATTACTGGTAGATTTCAGCTGGTGTCTTGGCTTTCCATGCCTTTTTGCACCTCCCTTTCTTCACGTGTTCAATACTTGTTCCCTGTGTCATTCCATTTTATTACACATAACTTAATTTCTGAACTTGTTTCTTTTGTTTTCTTTGTATGTATGGATTACTTGGGTTGTTACCGACAACTGGTGAAAATTTCAACTGGTGGTGAAATATTCAATACTTATTTTACTTATTTTACCACTGTAAATGTAAAAATAGATGTTTTATCTTTATCTAGTTTAGTCTTGAAAATCTAAATGGCACAGCAATGTGTCCTTTACATGCAGTCTGCTAGAAATCATATCATTTATTACATCGCATAAGCTGATTGGCCTCTGCTGATTCTGCAGCCAATGAGCTGTTTGCGCAACATTGAAATAGTGTTCACTGAAAGCTGGTCCTGCAGCACTGTTCCTCTTTAGTCATTCAAACGCATCTACTGTAAATATGAATATTGAAATTATTTAGTGGAAAATATGTTGTGTCCACTTTTGTAAACTAAACAGAAACATCACTTTATTATTACATACAATACTTAAGCAACTTCACAAGCTCTGCTGAACTGAACGTCAGCATGGCTGTAATTTGGTCATAGGCAGCCAGTTCATATTTCAACTGTAAACATCAATAATTCTAATGTTTTAATTAGCAGCACAGACAGTGAGTATCTATGGAGACTGAGGCTGAGTTTTACTGCACTGAAAAAAAAAATTGTAATAGTTTTATTCAAGTCAAAATTATTATTTAGCATCATTGTATCAACCTAAATACATTAATGTATACCAATAAATTCTATTTTTATAGGTTAAGTCAGGTAGAAATAGCTCTTTATGTAACAATTGTGGAATTTCATATGGTTAAAATCTGAAATGTGACCTGCTCCGATTTATATTACTGAAAAAGAAATATATATATTACTGAAAAAATAATGATATAATGAGGTTGATGATTAGATACTGCCATATATATGTGATGAATAAGTAGTTCCAGTATGATGTGTCTTCACACTAATATTGGAGAGCAGATTAAGGGAAGCACCAGAGGACCAGCAGCTTCATATAAAACAGCTGTATTCCCAACTGACCTTATGATACAGCATCTCCACGGCCTGCAACATCCATTAACATCATCTAATAGTTCTAACATGTTTGACACAGGATGTCGCCCAACTTTTCTCATGTGGAATAATCATGTGACTGACTCTTGTACAGTGCTGAAGAGGACACTGTGTGTGCATGGAATGCTGATGATATAATAACCAATTGATGGAAAAATATTGATAGATCTGTGGTAATTTAACAAGCTAATAGTTTTAGAGATTGTGAACATGATTATTCTTCAAAAAAGCCAAGAACACATAATCAAAAAAAAAAAAAAAGCAGTACTTTTTGAAATTAGAAAATGCTGGTGTAATCACACAAGCAAGAGTGCTATTCATGGGTTCCAAAGACGTCACTTCTGCTATGCTTGCCGCCATATTTGTGTCCGATGTGACAACGAGCACAGCACATCTCTATGATATTTAATAGATAATATTAATATATTGAAATAATAAATTACCTTTTACTACCATTTCCCACACTGATCCCTGGGCTTGATTATTTTTAGGATAGCAAGTGTAACAGTTAGGCCATGTAATGTCCTGATTACTTGTAAATTTAAAACTGACATCGGCTCAAAGCACTTTTGAGTCAATGATAGTGCAACAACATAACGTTATTAGCTTACTACACAATCTGAATTTAATGGCAATTTAGCTAATATTAGCACAATTTATAATTAATTCTTTCTGGACAAATTACTGTTTGAATTGCGAACGTAGCGGCTCGATGAAGGCTTTAAGAGCTTGAAGAATCCTCTGCGGCTGGTCGCTCCTGCTTCACGTCGATCCCCTTCTCTGTCCGCCTTCTGATTTCAGCAAGTCAGTATTGGTGAATGCAAACAACGTGATTGCTGATCATGAGCCCAACATCCAGCGAGCCAAGAAAACATGCAATCTACCTGAGGGAAGACGTCTTTCACTTCTAGTGTATTCTTAAACCTGGATTACATTATTGAAGCACAAATACAGGCACCAAAAGCAGCCCACACTAAGTTCTCTTTAATTAAAAATATGCATTTTCATTTATTCATAGGCTACATGGCTGCAATAACATTTCAATTCAAAATTGTGCCATTGTTAAAAAAAAATGCTTTACTGACTGACGTTTCAGACTTTCAGTTGTTATGCTCTCAAAATGTATGCCATATGTAGGCTATGTCCTAAATTATTACACCACTTGTGCAGCTAGTCACAATTCACAAAGGTAATTTACTCCGGATGATGTTTTTTTTTTTTTTGTATGACAGATTCAATATAATGATAAATAAATAGGTTTAGCAAAACAAATGTGATTATTTTTGAGAACCTTATGATACACTATATTGCCAAAAGGATTGGGTCACCCCCTTCTAATGAACAGGTTTGACTACTTTAGTAATTTCCATGAGTACAAATCTTAATGTTTAAGCATATAATGATATTCTAGGGAATTGTGTGCTTCTAATTTTAAAGCAACAGTTTGGACAGGAAACCTTTTCTATTCTAACATGACAATCCCTCTGTGTATAAGGCCAGGTTCAAAAAGAAATGATTGATTTAGTCAGTGTGGAAGAACTTGACTGGTCTGCAGAAAGCCAAGTCCTAATCCAAGCTGAACACCTCTGGTGTGACTTTAAATGCAGACCTTGAGCCAAAAACTCTTTACCAAACACCAATGACTTGTACATATGGGTACAGTCATTTTAGACACTTCCAAAAGTGTTGCAACAGAGATGGAAATACAATTTTTAAATACATGCATTATGTTTCCATCTTTGTTGCCACAGTTTTGGAAGTGCCTTTTTCTGTTCTAAAGAAGGGGGTGTCCCAATACGTTTGTCCATATAATGTATGTACAAGTCATTGGTGTTTGGCGATGAGTTTTTGGCTCAAGATCTGCATTTAAAGTCACACCAGAGGTGTTCAGCTTGGATAAGGACTTGGCTTTCTGCAGACCAGTCAAGTTCTTCCACACTGACTGAATCAATAATTTCTTTTTGAACCTTGCCTTATAGGGATTGTCATGTTAGAATAGAAAAGGGTCCTGTCCAAACTGTTGCTTTAAAATTAGAAGCACACAATTCCCTAGAATATCATTATATGCTTAAACATTAAGATTTGTACTCATGGAAATTACTAAAGTAGTCAAACCTGTTCATTAGAAGGGGGTGACCCAATACTTTTGGCAATATAGTGTATATACACTTAACTGCAGACACAAATGACATGTGGTACAATACAAATATTTTAGCATCCTTTATTCTCCTATGAAGAAGAATCACAATTGTCCCTTATTATCCTTTTCTGTCCGTACGTTAGCTGCTAGTGGTGCCTTCTGATTGAAGCCAACAATTTATTCCGCCGATCTAACCTCTTTGGGATCGAATAAAATTGTAGTTCGGGGTTTTTCTGACAACTGTTGTTACAGCACAACATATCCCGGGCATACTGTAACCTTGTGAACCTTCTGGGAGTGTTTGTTTGGTCTTCCTCTGGTAGTTGTGGCTGCTGTGACCATAGACTGACAGGTCGCGCAGCTGTGACGGACACAAAAATGGCGGCGATAAAACACTGTGACGTCACATGAAACCTATGGATATATGTTTATTTGTGTGTTTTACTGTTTCCCTTACACGGTCACATTTCACTGATTTTTTTTTTTTTTTTTTTTTTTTTGAAAACGAAAATATGGTCACCCTAGTTTATGTAGTCTGTATGTTGTTGTCCAGCTAAGCCAAGTGTTAAGTGGTCTGCTGCTCCTCCTGTGACTGATGTGAGGAGGCCTTCTGCCCCGGTGTTCCTCAGAGGTCTGCAGGATCTCAGAGTCATGGACGGCAGTCAGGTCACCATGACTGTGGAAGTGACAGGTATGAAAAGTCAGCATGAGATCAGCTTCTCCTCTAGGAGGAGAGCAGAGAAAGAATTTGATTTAATTTGATTTGATTCGTAATGGATATCATTATCAGAAATGACCCTTTTCATTAAGTTGTAACATTTGCCTGCTGGATCTTATGTTCAGAGTGATTTTTACTTTTATGAAAACCATTTAATATTACAGTTTGATAGCCTTTTGTATCACATAATTGCATTAAATCAACCATTAATTAAATAAATAATGCACATGATATTGCATATCATTATATTAAATATTTAATTAAATATAATTATATTAAACTTTACCGTTTATTCAATGTCTACTGGGTGTTTTCATTATTTTCTGTACAATGTTTTCAGAGCTGATCTGATTTTTTTTCAATCAAAACAACTTTATACGTTTATATACTAGCTACACATTTAAAAACACTGGTCACTGCACTGAAAACCCAAAACATAAGTATAATTTGAGAACGTAGTTGTTGTTCAAACTATTTATTTATTTATTTATTTATCTATCTATCTATCTATCTATCTATCTATCTATCTATCTATCTATCTATCTGTCTATCTGTCTGTCTGTCTGTCTGTCTGAATGAGATTGTAAGACTTTTTTTTGCCGCTGTTGCCCTGAGAAATTAATTGATGCGTATCATATACCAATGCAGGTTTACAGTAAAATTTGTACTATACATTATTGTAAAAAACTGTGGAAAAAATTCCGAAATCTTCTTCACGTTTCTCGATAGATTGTGTCTTTTGCTGTGTTTAGCTGTAATGAATGGAATTTCCTTTGTATTCCCTTAAGAGGCATCATTTAACTCTACATTTGTGTGTTGCGTCTAGTGTCTATGTGCTTGTGCGTGTTTGTGCCGAGGATTTTACTTTGGTGATTATATAATTGAGAGCACTTCCTGTGTAACGCTGAGGGGTCTCCTGACTGTGTATTTGAATGAACATGTGACCTCAGCAACATATGACTTTTTGAAGTCGTATGAAAAATGAAAGCAGGTGTTTGTTTGTTTTTCCTCATTATTAATGTAACTTAACCCAATGCTTTAAATGTCAGCACTGTGGCTTGAAAATCATAGTACCCAACTTTTTCAGTGCTGTTGATTTATTCTTTATTTTGTCCCACTGACCTCCATGCATTGTCTCTAAGTGTGATGTGTGTTGTATGTAGGAAATCCTGCCCCTGAGGTGGTCTGGCTGCATAATGGAAAAGAGATCCAAGAGTCTGAAGATTTCCATTTTGGGAGGAAGGGCTGTCAGTATACTCTCTTCATACAGGAAGTGTTTCCTGAGGACACAGGGACTTACACCTGTGAGGTGTGGAATGAAGCCGGAGTCGCTCGGACCGAAGCCTCACTCACGGTACAAGGTACAAATCACATTGTTCCTTATTAGAAACATTACTTAATTGAATACATTACTAAAAAAGGTATGATCTGCAACTAGATACTGATTTGATCTTATAATAAATATTATGATATAATCGTTGAATATGGATGTGAATCTCCAGTGGATTTTGGTTTGTTGCTCACAGAGCCTCAAGATGGAGTTCAGCCCTGGTTCATCACTAAAACTAAGTCCACTGCCGCCTCCCTGGGTCAACACGCTCTGCTGTCCTGTGCGATCGCTGGTGACCCCTTCCCAGAATTCCTCTGGATGAAGGATGGGCAGGTAATATCTGGAGGTGGAGACTTTGAGATCCTACAGAAGGAAGACGTTGTCTCTTTGCTTATCAGGAAAGTGAAGACACATCATGCTGGAAACTATGAGATTCATCTCAAGTAAGAATTATAAAAAAAACATTCTAAGCCATTGCTCATGTAGTTTAAAATTTATTATATGTATAGTTACATATTTGTTATTTGAAAATGTTGACTCGTTGACTCACTCAGATCTTAACACAGTTATTTGTACTCAAATGTGAAATGGTTTATTTTACTTTAAAATAACGTTTAAAAAGGTTTTTAAATGTCGGCGCCGATAGCCTTGTGGTTAGTGCGCAAACATATAGCGCAGTTGTGCTCTCAGCAACCTGAGTTCGATTCCTGTCTCGAGGTCTTTTGCTGATCCCACTCCCCTCTCTCTTCCCAATACTTTCCTGTCATCTCTCTACTGTCCTGTCCATAAAAGGCATAAAAGTCCAAAAATATAACTTTAAAAAAAAAAAAAAAGGTTTTTAAGTGTTTCGGTCTCACAGGGACTAATGGGATAATTAATGACACAACAGGTGGGAACAATGAACTCATCAAGACACAGGCAAAACTAGGTCACAACAGAAACTCAAAACACACAGACATGTAACATTAAGATTATTCCTTAAGGTTTGGATTTTATTTTATTTTGTTTATTCTATGTAAACATGTGAAATGTTGTGTTGTGACATTATTTTATGACCACTTCTTTTCTTCTTCAAATTTTAATGGCCATACAAAAATAATAATATTTTACAACAATAAAAATAGCAATATTATTTTAAATGTAACTGTTTCAATTATGAAGTATCACTACATCATGGTATTTGTTGAAATGTTTTTAATTTATTCTGATTTTAATAAGACATTGCATTGTAGTAATTAAATTCTGTAAGAAATGAGAATTAGATGAGGATCATTTATAATGAGAAATGCACATTACACAGAGAGAGAAAAAAAACCTGGCTGTGTTATTTATGCAAAATACCTTTTTTTTTTTTTTTTTTTTGTGGATAAAATTCATGAGATCCATGTTTTTAAGTTCACATGCAATGAAATTAAGCTTGGAGACAGTGCTGTCATATGAGGAAAGGTTGTGTTTTCTTTGTTCCTTTATTTACTTTTTCAGTTCAAGAGTTTACAATAAATTAACATTAGCGGTCAAAAATCTTCTGTTGATCTCAGGAATAAAGTAGGAGAGTGCAGGTCAGTGGCTGCTCTGCACATCAGCGAGGACTCCATGTCGCCTGGTGACGATTCTCATAAACGGTACATTCTCCTTCTATTCTTGCTCTCCTCTGCCCCAAAGCTATATTTACAGCCCTTACCCCTCAACTCCTACACTTAATCTATATAATCTCTCTTTATAACCAAACGCTCTGTTTATGCTTCCTCTCTCAGCTGTGTGTTGTGTGGGTTCGTCTAGGGGCCTCATTTGGGTCTCATTTCCCTATAAGGTCTCTGAAGTCATCTCTGATGCAACTCTGTCGTGTTGAACTAACTCTCCCCCTCGAATAAGCTGCTCTCCAGTGTGGGCTGAGCTAGCTGGGGCTTTAACCATCTCTGTGTTTTTTCTCCATTCTTCCTGTGGCAGCCGAGGGGTGGAGAGGACTGCGCCAGGCAAGGGAGGACAGCCAGAGACTCCCAGCGCTACAGCGTCGCGCTCCGAGCCACTCTGGGAACACAACATTCAGGATCAGGAAGAAGAGGAGGGCTGTGCCACCCGTGGGCTTCTCAAACGGTGTGTGGAGACAAAGGAGCATCGGGAAGACCAGATCCGACAGCAGGAGGCCGAACAGATCGACTTCAGAACTGTGCTCGGCCGCAAGGTCACCACTAAGAGCATCTCTGAGGAAGACCTGAAGGAGATCACGGCCGAGCAAATGGACTTCAGAGGGAACCTCCAACGGCAGATCAAGCCGAAGACCCAGACAGAAGAGGAACGCAAAGTCAACTCTCCACAGCAGGTGGACTTCAGAGCAGTGCTGGGAAAGAAGGGAAGCCAAGGCCCAAAACCCGGTCTTGGATCCATAGTGAAAACTCAAGCCAACAAAACTGAAGCTGTTGACTTCAGATCCGTGTTAGGCAACAAGAAAAAACAACCAAGCCAGGACAGGAATGGAGAAAGCCAAGGCGACACCCGAGGAAAGGAAAATGATGTGAATTGTGTGGATGGAGGGATAAAAGAAAAAACGAAAGCAGTTGGAAAGAAAGAGCCCGTTTTTACGCAGAAACTGAGTGACGTGACGGTATTGGATGGAGAATGTTTGCATCTGCAGTGCCAACTTTCCTCTGAGTCTCCTGCTAAAGTGGCATGGACGCTTGATGGAAAACTCATCAAATCATCCAAATTCATCGTTATTGCTAATGAGGGTCAGTGTTGCATTTCACATTTGATATTACGAAAGAGGACTAATTTGTTGTCAACTATCCTGGATGAAGTTTGGCATTGGGGCATTTATCAGGGGCTCGATTAGTTTATATACTTGTGTACATGATTCAAACATCAGCAGACCAGAGGTAATCACAGTGTGATATTAATTCTATACAACAGATCTTTAAACAAGAAGTTAATATTGAGTACCTGACATTTCCAACAGTTCACTTTTGATCAGTAATTGACGGTTAGCCAGAACGTCATAAATACAAACAAACACTCCTAGAACGCAACTTATCCAATCAGACACGACGACTAGAACTAACTAACTGTACATAATTGTCTTTAAACAGTGGTCACATGACAATAAAATGGCAGGAGTGTAAATGGATGAGAGTTTTCAAGGTGTTTCATGATGCGATAAGGTTATCAGTAATGATGTTTGAGATATCTGAAGAGAAAAGTTGTTTGTAGGTGTAGACTGAGTGCTGTGATTTGGACCTCTGTGCCATTACTAACCCTGTGTGTTTGACAAAAACTTCATCTGACTCAAGTTTATCAGTTTTTTGACCAAGAGAAGTTGACCTGTGTACTTGAAAAATATCTGATTGAATATGCATGTATGGATAACTGCAATATTAAAGGGATATTCTGCTTTGGGAACTACCGTCAGCATCTGTCATTTGCCCCATAGACGTCTTTGACCTCATGCAACATTTACATTTATGCATTTAGCAGACGCTTTTATCCAAAGCGACTTACATAGCATTCAAGTTACAGTTTTTTTTTTTTACATTTGATGAGCTCTTGCTTTCCCTGGGAATCGAACCCACGATCTTGGCGTTGCTTAGCGCCATGCACTACTATTTGAGCTACAGGAAAGCACAGATGCTTTCAAAACAGGTTAACTTTCTCTTAGATGAAGGGACTTTTTTAACTGTATAAGAATAACCATTAAATGTGTGTATGTGTGTGTGAGCAGGTGGTAAGTGCTCTCTGACCATTGATAAAGCTCTACCTGAGGATGAAGGACAGTATGTATGCAGGGCGGAGACTAACGAGGGCAAGACAGAGTGTTCCTGTATGGTCCTAGTGGATGGTGAGTGTATCTCATTACATACCAGTACATTAAATGACTTTACAGCATGCTCTTCCTGTATCCATGCTATGAAACTCTATAGGGTCTCTGAGAGATGAGGTGTACTGTAACCCTATGAGTCAAAAGTGTCAAAAATGTAGTTATTTTCATTTTTTTACACAAACAATTTTACATTTTTCATTCAAAACTTTGGAGTCTATGAGAGAATTATGCTTTCCGTCTGTCTGTTTTGGGCTGGGCATTGTGTTTGACCATTTCCCCTGAGTCCTTGTCTGAGCTCTGCATCTTCCGGTAATTACTGACCAGATCAGCCTGCATAACGTCCCTTGCATGCCCTAAGATCTTCCATTTTCACTTTGCAGAATATGTCTTTACAGCTGTCTCTAAATATCTTTCTCCCACTTAACAGGCAGTCATCTCTGGATCTCTGTTTAGCTAACAGGCCATGTCCCTCTAGCATCTCTAGATTTCTGTGTCTCTCTTGTTGGATGTGTCAGTACAATTGTCTCTTTCTCTCTGTTCTGGTTTTCAGGACATGTCTTTACAACTGTTTTGAATCCCTTTGTTCCACTTTAGAGGATGTCTTGAGCTGTCTTTGGATCTGTTTATCCAACTTAACAAGACATCCCTTACGAAAAAGAAGTTTATTCAAGTGTGCTATTAGTATACTTCTTTTAAACTAAAAATAGGAAAGTATACTTTTAGTCTACTTTTTATGTACTTCTCAGAAATGGGCTTTATGTACTTCTCAGAAATATACTTAAAATGACATTTAAGTATACTTGACTTAGAAAACGTCTAAATATATGTGTTCCTAGAATCCGTGTTTTCATTGTTATATGGTAGGGGCGCTAGTACACATCTTCTTTACAGAATTTCCAAAAAAAAACAAAAAAAAAAAACACAAGTGAAGAAGAAACTGAAGCAACAGATGCTTCCACATGTAATCTAACATGATCATTTGACATGAAACAGCATCAAAACTGTGTAACATTATGGAATAAAATGTCACCAATGAAGAGGTAATAATGACTGTCAAGCTTTGGGCTGTTGATTGACTCCATCTACATTTTGATTATCATTCTGAATCCAATTCATATTCTTTTTTCAGCTTTTTGTTCAAAATGTTGTTGATTTCTTTATTTTTTATTTATGAAACTTACCCACATTTAAGTTAAAAAAAAAAAATCAAGAAGCTAGAATAAATTGTTTTTGTTTACAAGCAGATACTCTGTTCTTTCTTTTGATGTTTTGTATGTTCAGATATTCATATAACAAAATATATACAAATTAATACCTAAATAGTAGTATACTTAAAATATGATGTAAAGTTCACTTAAAAAAAAACTTACGAGTATACTTGCAGTATAAAACTAGTAGTTTACTGAGACTATACTTCAAAGTGTACTAAAAATGCTACTACATGTATTTAATTAGTAAACTATCAGCATACCTTTAAGTTCACTTTTAGTATAGTTGCAGTACAAGCTAAAAACTTTGATGTAAACTAGTTGTGTAATCAAAGTTTACTACTGTTATACTTAAAGTATACTTAAAAGAATACTTTTATATACTAGAAAGTGGGCCAATTTAGTCCCAATGAGTATTGAAATGGTACACTTACAAGTATACTACAAGTACACTGATATTTGTATACTTACTACATAAAATATACTTAAAAATATACTTGAACTTTACTTAAGCATACTTAATAAAATAAACTTGAAGTATACTACTTTTCGGTAAGGGATGTCCCAACAGCCAGTCTTGATTTAGAGGACATCTCCCTAAAACCGTTTCTAGGTCCATTTGTCCAGGATAACATATTCTGACAGTCATCTCTCTTTCTGTTCTGCTATATGGGACCTGTCCCAACAATCATCTCTAGATCTGTCTGTCTCAACTATAGGACATGGCCCTACAGCTCTTTTTCTACAGTCACCTTTTCTACAGTCATGTTTCTTTTTCTACAGGATCAGATCCAAATGGATCTGATCCATTTCAGATCTTTTTGTCCTGTTTATGACAGCCAAAACCTGATCTCAGTGTATCCCTGTGTTTGCCTCTAGATCCCTCCATCCCTACAGCCATCTCTTTCTCTCCCTTCTGGTTTCCAGGACTTGTCTTTACATCTGTTTATAGATCTCCTGTTCAGATTTCGCAGTCCTGCTTTATTAGGCATGTCCCTACAGTTTTTCTGCTTAACAGACCATGTTCCTGCAACCATCACTAGTTCTCTGTGTCCTGCTTTATCGTACATGTCCCTACAGTCATCTATCAATCTCTAATTTTAAAAGACATATCTTTACAGATTTCTCTAGATATATCTGTCCGGCTTAACAGTTACAAAATAAAGACACCTTGACCTGGAGATATAATTATTTTCAATGGCAGCATGCTGATTTTATTTGATTGCTTTAACATTATTGGTTACTTGCATAAATGGCTAATACTCCTAATTTGGCGTCTGCAGTTTCAATTGCCAAATTCCACTTTTTAACCTCAGGTTTGACTTTTTGGCCTTAGTTTTCGTCTTAGAAAAAAGTGACAATAATAAAATGGTGATGGACCCTCAAAAGAATTACTTGATGTAATCAGTTTGGGAATTTTTTTTGTTGTTGTTTTCGGTTTGTAGAAGTTGAAGAGGATGCATAATACACTGATTTCATGGTGGTCACATGAACTTGATTCTAATTTTGTTCTGTGTGTTACTCTCTGTATTCTGTCTGTCTGTGTTCAGATCCCAGTGTCTCCACACCAGCTGATAAGCGGAGCAGGAAGCCCTCTACCCCGACCACAGAGAGTGAGTTTCCAAAATATGTACTTCCTTTTTTATATCCCAATATGGAGTGGCGTGGGAGATGTGAACTTTTCCCACTGCAGCGCGCGCACACACACACACACACACACACACGCACGCACACATTCTGCTATGTTTCTTGTAGCATTTATAGACAATATCGCTAGGGATGTATCACTGAGAATAATTGCTTTTTACATTACTTTGTTTGGTCCACAAGTTAAAGAATTCTTATCCACAAAGTTGTTCAGTTGTTTGACAATTATGTTTAGTGTTTATATATGCTTAAAATCTGATTACAGGTTTTTTTTCAACTGCTTACACACAAAATCTTTACTTGTCACACAGTTTCTGAAACCTGACACTCAAAAAAAACTAGAACCACACACCAAATATGCAAAACCATACACTAATTATATGCCTTTAACTCAAATTTCAATTTCATAAAACACTTTTTGCAAAACAAAACACACAATTCTCTATGTGATACATAAAAAAATCTAACAGGAATTAATATTATGGCAAAGATGTTTGCAAATGTTTGTTTTTGAGATTTGTTTGTGATATTTTTGAATGCAGTGCTTCATTTTGCAAGAGATGTGAGACATTTTGCATTTTGTGTGTACAATTTTTGGATTTGTGTGTAAAGCTTTGAAGAAAGGAGGCAAAATTTTGAAAATGTGTGTAAGCAGTCGAAAAACTGTAAAAACGAAAACAAACAAAGACTTTTGTCTGCATGTTGCCTAGTTCATAATTATCTGCAGATTCAGGGAAAGATGAAAACTGTAGTGAAGAAAATAACATTTCTGGTTGGACTATTATTGATAAAGTTTTAGTCCTCAGAATATTTTTGCATAGCCCAGAGGTTGTAGTATAGCATAGACTAGCATAGTATAAAACAATCCATGTAGGAGGTCCATCTTCACTGTTAAACCAGTTGTTCACTTCTCACACTCTTCATCAGAGGAGATGTTTGACAAGGCTGCTGGAGACTGCTGACAGTGACTGATTTTACATTTTAAACAAACTCAATAAGCAAGAAGGAGGCAGGCAAAAATGAACCGAGAACAAAGGCTTGTTTTAGAGATATAAAGAGATAATATAACAATGTTTCTGACAGTAGAGAGAAAAAGAGAGATCATGACTCTTACTGCATGACTGCTTGGCAAAACCCACTTTGGATTTCCATGTATGGGCTCAATCAAGACTCTTACTCACTCCGCGAGGAGTGTTGTATGAGTTTTCTAACATCAGTGTTTTTAACATGCCTAACATTCTTCAGAATGTTTTGTAAAGGGTTTTGTATACTAGAGAGTCAGAGAGTCTACTTTTCGCCTTCTCTATTAACAGGCTGTTATGTTTAGCACTGTATGTCTTGAACTTTATCTTCAGAAATGGCTGAAAATGAAACTGAAGAAACTGTTGATGTGTGCACTCATCTCTGAAGAGACATGTACCATATGTCTCAGGGATATTAATGATTGTTCATTCTTTAAAGAATGAAGTGAGGCTTTCTCTATGAAGAAAAAGTTTTGTGCTGTAACATGCACTGCGGTCAAATCTATCGTGAGCGTTTATTTGGCTGACACGCTTGAGTGAGTGGTAATGCACCTGCTGACTGCTTCAAATCAGTTCCTTCTGACAACATTTCATCTGGACTTATTCTGCTGTAAGCATGCATGTCTGTGTAGACACAACACAGAAACAGATGATGAGCCCTAATTTCCCAGCTTCAATATGAATTTTAATGTCACAGGGTCAGTCTTTATGAGGTAGTGACTCATGTTTGATGCTTTCATTTTACTTATTAATTTAGAAACTATATATTTAAAAAAAAATAAAATAAAAAAATAAAAAACTATGCCAGAGTTATGTGGGTATCTTGTGCTGAGAATAAACAAGCAAGCAAGCAATGGCTGAGGCTGACAATAGAAGGTTCCCAGTGATTTTGTAGCAAGTGAAGGTTAGGCAGGTCCTCCACCATAGAGGTTACATTCAGTCATTGAGTTGTTTGCAGTCATGGAAAATCTGTGATTAAAAATCGTGAAGCTATAAAAATAAGCAGTGGTGTCGT
This sequence comes from Spinibarbus caldwelli, assembly GCA_039654775.1. Lineage (NCBI taxonomy): Eukaryota > Metazoa > Chordata > Actinopteri > Cypriniformes > Cyprinidae > Spinibarbus > Spinibarbus caldwelli. The sequence goes on along the minus strand of CM077233.1, from coordinate 23,403,428 downwards.
GGATAATGGAAAATTCTAACCTCCACGTACCTCTGAATCGCTGGTGGATATTGAACCCAATTGGTGTCCTTAAGGACTCTGCTGTCATAACCTGTTCAGAAACAACTGCTGCTGAATACTGCTGTGCACATTGTCATAATTGCTTATTTATGTTCTCTATGTTATTAGTTGTACTTGCAAGCATCATTGTTACCATTCCACAGAAATTGGCAATTTGAAACCAACTCATCCCACTATGTATGTACTACCATTGAATATGGAACCTGCATGTTCAAATCCTTTGGCATGCATCAAGTCCAGTCAGAATGTATTTTTGTACATTTTTCCCTGTTTATGGTGTTGCTACAAATCTTCCAATCTTAAGTACACAACAAGTATATTTAAAGAACAGTACTTGAATATATATATATATATATATATATATATATATATATATATATATATATATATATATATATATATATATATATATATATATATAACAAAAGAATTGTATTTAATATAAATTTTAATTTAAAAAAAAATCATTTAATTTCAGTTAACATGCAATTAAGTGTCTAACAACATTACATTCAATTCACATTTGAGTATACATTAAAGTATGCTACTTTTTTCACAAGAGCAAGTAATTCAGCAACAGAATGTTAAGGGATGCCTATAGAATAATAATCGTTAACTGCAGCAGAATCTTATTTTGCATGGTAGTAATAAGTATAACAGGATAGTAAGAAATGACACTTCATATAAGTTCTTTTACCATGAAGAAATTGGGCTGATCTTGAGCATTAAAACTCCTGTTCACATGTTCTACTACGTCAGATTTTATATCTTTAACTAAAAGTTCTTATTTTTATTATGTCTCGCCATACATCACCATGCAGACGTTTGAGTGAATACATTAGATTCACTATGTGTTTCTTTCTTTTTGTCTGTCTGCTTATTTTCAGCAGTGGTTGACAGTGTGAAGTGGTGTTATATTGGATGATTTGTTGAAGCAGTGGAGGGCAGAGATTATCTCTTTCTCTAAGTGTCTTGAATTTGTCAGGCCTTTAAACAGATACGTTTGATCCTGTGGCCCCAGACAATGTAGACTAAACATTATGAAACATAATGGTGGTATCCTAAAGCATTTGCTCTCTACTTTGCCTTTGCTCACTGCCTCTGTATTGGTCTAATAAACCTGTGCTTTACATTTATGTCCTAAAAAACATCTTACCACAAAGCTTACTGGATTTTGTTGGATGTGTATGTTTGTTGGGGAATTTTGAACATGATATATTACTGTATGTTCCCAATGATCTAAATCCGACAGCCAAATTCAGACATTTGGAAATGTTGCCATTTGTTGGGGAAGTAAGAAACATCTTGAACACTAAAAAGATTATAGACAGTACTGCTCAGCACGGAGAATAAAGTATGTGAGAAACACCTCCATTTGATATCAGGATTAGCTGCTACCATGTGCAATGACTTATATTCAGTTACCAACATAACATTACCATAAGCTCATGCATGCAGAATATGTAAGGAACATCATCTTTTGCACATTTACTGCTTTGAGTGAGTAGACTGCATTTTTAATCTGATGTGAACGAAAACAAGGCAATGAAGGATTTAGGTAGGATTTAGGTCTATTTAATAGGCTGTACAGTTTTAAGATCTTAGGCCACATCTAAAGTGTGCTCATGCATTTTTTTTTTTTTTTTTTAGTCCACTGGAATTTTTTGGAAAGTATTTTGATAGATTTGTTGGCTGCACACCCAGAAGCACAATAGTACAACCAATTGAAAGGGCTGTACTTCCAATTCTTGTAGCCTTATTGTCATGTCAGACTGTTTACTCCAGATAAGTAGTTTTGTGTATTCAGTTACCAATGGTGATTTGTTTATTTGTTGAATGTTTACATGAATAAGTACTGTTAACCACTTAGTTTTGGTTCCCTTCCTGTAGACACAAAACACAAGCAATCTGAGAGTGAATCATTAGATAACTTCAAAATTATTAAATATTTAGCCCTAGTCCAATCTAGTGTAATCTTTTTAGTAATTTGGACAAACATTTGGACAAACACCGAAATGTATGAACATAATGACAGCATCAAAAATGTGAAATTATTTCCATTTGCGCAGGTTTTATATATATATATATATATATATACACACACACACACACACACACACAGTGGTGTGAAAAATTGTTTGCCCTCTTCCTGATTTTTTTTTTTTTTTTGCATGTTTGTCACACTTTGTTTCAGATCATCAAACAAATTTAAATATTAATCAAAAATAACACAAGTAAACACAACATGCAGTTTTTAAATTAAGTTTTTTTTTATTATGAAGGGAAAACAAAATCCAAACCCACATGGCCCTGTGTGAAAAAGTGCTTGCCCCCTAAACCTAATAACAGGTTTGGGCCACCCTTAGCAGCAACAACTGCAATCAAGCGTTTCCGATAACTTGCAATGAGTCTGTTACAGCGCTGTGGAGGAATTTTGGCCCACTCATCTTTGCAGAATTGTTGTAATTCAGCCATATTGGAGGGTTTTCGAGCATGAACCGCCTTTTTAAGGTCAAGCCACAGCATCTCAATAGGATTCAGGTCAGGACTTTGACTAGGCCACTCCAAAGTCTTCATTTTGTTTTTCTTCAGCCATTCAGAGGTGGACTTGCTGGTGTGTTTTGGATCATTGTCCTGCTCCAGAACCCAAGTTCGCTTCAGCTCGAGGTCACGAACAGATGGCCGGACATTGTCCTTCAGGATTTTTTGGTAGACAGCAGAATTCATGGTTCCATTTATCACAGCAAGTCTTCCAGGTCCTGAAGCAGCAAAACAGCCCCAGACCATCACACTACCACCACCATATTTTACTGTTGGTATGATGTTCTTTTTCTGAAATGCTGTGTTACTTTTACACCAGATGTAATGGGACACACACCTTCCAAAAAATTCAACTTTTGTCTAGTCAGTCCACAGAGTATTTTCCCAGCGGTTTTCGTCTTGGAACTCTGCCATGCAGGCCATTTTTGCCCAGTCTCTTTCTTATGGTGGAGTCATGAACACTGACCTTAACTGAGGCAAGTGAGGCCTGCAGTTCTTTGGATGTTGTTCTGGGGTCTTTTGTGACCTCTTGGATGAGTCGTCGCTGCGCTCTTGGGGTAATTTTGGTCGGCCGGCCACTCCTGGGAAGGTTCACCACTGTTCCATGTTTTCACCATTTGTGGATAATGGCTCTCATTGTGGTTCGCTGGAGTCCCAAAGCTTTAGAAATGGCTTTATAACCTTTTCCAGACTGATAGATTTCAATTACTTTCTCATTTGTTCCTGAATTTCTCTGGATCTCAACATGATGTGTAGCTTTTGAGGATCTTTTGGTCTACTTCACTTTGTCAGGCAGGTCCTATTTAAGTGATTTCTTGATTGCGAACAGGTGTGGCAGTAATCAGGCCTGGGTGTGGCTAGAGAAACTGAACTCAGGTGTGATAAACCACAGTTATCAGGAAGGGGGCAAAAATATATATTTGTGTGTGAGTGAATTCTTTGTATTGTATTTATATTATAAATATATTTGTGTTGCTTTGTTTGCTTAATGCGTTAATGTGATTGGCATATGCTGTTATATAATGTTTACATTTTAATTGTCTGTGCAAACATATATTATGTAGTGGCATCAAAATGTATTTGGACACAAGCAAGCAAACGTACAAATAAATAAATAAATTGGCATTAAATAACAAAAATATCAAAGTAAGTGGCATTATTTTAAGGAAATATAGCACAAAAATGTTTTAGAGTATGAAAAAATTAAATATTTTATTCAGAACAAAGACAAAATGTCTTTAACACTTTCTGGGTGTTAAACTTTGTGAAAAATGTTTATAATTAACATGATGAACTACACTTGAGGAGAACTGACTTCATACCTGCACAAAAAAAAAAAAAAAAAAAAAATTACTTGACACCAATCATTTATTAAGTCTAAGTTAGTTTTAAAAAAAAAAAGTTTGCATCATTTGTTTACAGATGCCACTTTGATTTATGTATCAATATGTGTGTCTAATTCAATGAAATTTAGATATTTTAAGTGTGACTTTAGTGTCCAAATATTTCCGGGCCCTCTGTACATGTGCTAAAATCACATTTTATGTAAAATACATGAAAATATTCATGAGTTCACATTGCCTCAGCATCCAAAATTTCACAGTCAGTAGGTTTTTTAATAGCATGTCATATTGATCTTGATGTGAGACTTATTTAGGCGTTAAATATCTGCAGATTTTACTATATTTGTTGTGCTACAATTGATTTATTATGAAAGTAAGTTAGGTAGATATGATCAGCTCCATTATCTCTATTTATAAGTTCAGCTTGAGATCTGTTTTGCGCAAATTTTAGAGATTCAGGTGAAAGCTCACTGAAAGGCCATTTTGAGCCAGAAGCAAAAATAGTTTTGTGTTGGAAAGAGGATGTTTTCATTTCCACGGCTACAGAGAAAGAGAGAAAGGAATGAGAGAATGGCCTCTCAGAGAGGGATGAGATTGGAATGTCTTACAACTCACAGAAAAACTTCTCCAAAGTTTGACATTGCTTCAGATCAGAATAGCTTCATTGCCACCGCTGCTGCTCTAGGCTTGTGTTTGTTGGCCTTGCATCACATTGTTTCATGACAGCGATCAGATGTAAAATAAATAGTGCCAAAAGCTATTTCCTGGATTCTAGTTGAAGATATTTTTAGTATGACCAAAAAAGGCAAAGAGCAAAGAACCATAGCAGCTGATCTCTCCTAGTACATCCAGAGGAAAACATCTTCCTTTCCACTCATTCTGCCCTCCCTTCTTCACGTTTTGTAAATGTGAGAGTGCATGTTGTCTCAGATACTCTGAGTAGATCTACTGGTCAATGTTAACATTTGTGTGTTTGTATGACTTGAAACCTGAAGGTAAATCAAATGCAAAGTAATTAAGGATAAAGTACCGTCAGCTGGTCAATATCATGATTACGGCAATTCATATAAATCTCCATATCTGACTTGTGATGCAGCCTGAAATTAATATGACATATGTTTGTTCATTTACACCAGAAAACTTGATTTGTTGGGTGGTTCACAATCACTTCTCTGAACTGAGATAGGATGATGAGCTTATTTTCTTTGTTAACTGTGATGTGATAATCTGATCTGTGTTTATTTCTTCTGTTATTCACTTCAGATGAGGCCAAAATAAAGAAACCCCCACCCAAAACGCTTCCTAAACAAGGTAGGGTCAAATCAATCATCATCTGCATGGTTTAAAGATAAATTCTGGGTTAAACAACTTTCTGTGTGTATTTCTGTGACATGCTGTTGATTACAACAGAAGATAACACTTTATTTTAAGGTGTCCTTGTTACACGTTACTATTATAATAACAATAAATTATGCATAATTACATGCAAGTAACCCTAAGCCAAACCCTAATCCTTACCCTAACCATATAGTAAGTACATGTACACTGAAAAAAAAAAAATAAATAAATAAATAAAAATGATAGCCTACTAACTTTTTTAAGGTAAGTGGTTGCAAACAATTTATTTTAGCTACATTTAATAATAATAAAAAAAAATGTTAAGAAGTTAGTCAACTAAATTTAAGAAGTTAATGTTAAGAAGTTAGTCAACTAAATTTGTTTATTTAAATGTAGCTAAAATAAATTGATTTCAACCACTTACCCTAAAAAAAAATTAAATTCAATGAATCATTTTTTGAGTGTAGTAAATTGCAATGAATCATTTATTCAGTGTAGATAATTAATATTACTCAGTACTTAAATGTATAATTACACTGTAACAAGGACACCTTAAAATTAAGTGCAACCTTAAAAAAATACCTACCAATGAGGTAAGAAAAATAATCTTAATTACAAAGGGGAAACAAGATTATTTTTCTTGCCCAATAGGCAGATTTGTTTTGTTTGGTTTTTAGAAAACAAGACTCAATATCTAAAGTCATTTTGCTTCTCAAATAACATATTCAAGATTCAAGAATGTTCAGGTATTTATACTAAAACAACAAGACACAAATACCAAGTGTGAACTTCATTTTTGCAGTGTATACTGAGTTACTGACAAAGATTGATTAGAATTGCAATGTATGAGGAGAAGTTCCTCCATCAAAATGGTGATTTAGATTGTGCATCTATAGTAAGAAGCATGTTTATGGCAAATTACAGATGTTATTACATTTTACATTACATTACATATAACATTTTATCCTGGAACAGTTTTAGCATTTAAGTCTTTTTAGCATTTAGTTTCTCAAAAGTTTTTGTGTTTACAAGTCATTTAAAATTTCAAGCACATGTGATTTGATGTGTTTCGTGATGAGGAGCACAGGTGATCTACTCATAGCAGCACATACTTTAAATCTCACTTTCATATTTTCTACACAGTCTGCTGTGCAGTTGTTCAATACATTTCTAACTGTATTGTTAAATGGATTTTCATCAAACATAAACAGAGCCCAAGCTGTCTGTATAACTGGACTGTGTGTGTCAGGTGCTCCTCCTCAGATCCAGCAGTTTCCTGACGATATGAAAATCCTGGCGGGTCAGGAGGTCAGTCTGCTGTGTAAGTTCACTGGAACTCTGCCCATCAGCTGCACCTGGCTCAAGTTCCGCAAACCAGTAAGAGTTCTTTCACCTTTTAACATGTGCAGAAACCCTGACCGAGAGAGAAACACTGCTGAATGTTCATACTTAAACATGCAGATGCACATTAATTCACTCACCAGTCCCCTTTAAATGCTTTCAACAGGTTGTATTCAAATCCCTATAACACTTGTGGTGTTCCCAGTCAAAAATGACTGGGGCACAATAATAGCTTATAAATCTTTTGTTATGCAATATTATCACCTAATATTGGTATTAATCTTTTTGTCAGCTTGTTTTCTTTCAATTAGGACTTGTTTTGTTCATTTTTAGAACTGATTTATCGTAGGCCTCAATAATCTGATCTTACTTACCTCAGTGTTTTAGTGAAAAAAGCGTTATTTGTGGATAATTTTGTCAATATTAAAATATAAAAAATTATACATATCACACTAGCATGCTCTAATGTTAAACCAAGAAATTTGTTTTGAAACACTTTTATTTTGTACAAAATTGTTTAAAAATCACACTTGTGATGAAAAAAAAAAAATCACACTTGTGGTGTTTTTGGTTAAAAATGACCGGCCTTCAAAAATTAGCTTATAAATCTCTTGTTATGCAATATTATCACCTACTATTGGTATCAATCTTTTTGTCAGCTTGTTTTCTTTCAATTAGGACTGGTTTTGTGTTTATTTTTGGAACTGATTCATTGTAGGCCCCATTAATCTGATTTTACATCAATTTTTGAGTGAAAAAAGCATTATTTGTGGATAATTTTGTCAGTATTAAATAAAATTTGCACTATCACACTAGCATGCTCTAATGTTTAAAGTAGCCTTAGTCTGCAACTGGCACCCGTGTTCATGTTGTTTATGCACATCTTCTGCTCCTTCAGATTCAGGAAGGTCAGGGCATCTCGGTCGCGAGCACAGACAGCAGCAGTCAGCTGACCATCACAGAAGGACAGCAGGAGCACTGCGGCTGCTACACCATTGAGCTCAAGAACAGCTGCGGCGTGAGACAGGCCGCCCTCAACCTCACTATAGTCGGTAAGTCTGGACGATAGTGAACACTGGGCAGGGGCGTAGAATTAGGGGGGGACGCTAAAAGGACAAGTTCCTACCAATATCCAGTGACTACCAAACTGTCCTTAGCAATAATTTTGATCAAACAATTAAATATATATAAATGTTTTTGTAATTTCGGACGCATCTGAAACCATTTATATTACCAAAGAAGTAAAAAAAAAAAAAACGTTAGAAAACTGCACGCTTTCAAGGACATTTAATACATGGGCTGAGTAAAAATGTAAGGTAGGTACACCGGAGGAGAAACGCAGCGCAGCGTTCAGAACAACTCACAGGTTTCGCACCCAGTTCAAAACAGCAGTCCAAAACAGTTCAAACAGAAGCTCACTTAAGGAATTAACAAAGTTGTGTCAATGAAATATGGTGTTTGACAAAACAGAGCAAATGGAAAGAGAAAGTGTGATCTATTAGCTCTCTAGGCTATGTAAAGCATACGAACAGAAAGACATATGTTACTTTTGGGTTACTTTTTCTCATCTGGACAGGGCTTGCTTGTATGTTTTTCAATATAAAAAGTTATTTTTTGGGGCATACGTCAAAGCCCTTTCACACCAAAAGTGAAATAAATAAGCCTCAGGCTGAAGGAAATGTAAATTCAATTATTAACATATTTAATTATTGCAGGTTTGCGTCATATTCTGAGTTTGCATTTCAGTTTTTATTCATTTTTAGGAATACTAAATTTGTCTTTGTGAAGGTGAGATGAGTAATTGCATGTTCATATTTAGAACTACAGTAACTATCGTGTTCACACATTGCACACAACGCCTCTGCACTTACTGCAGATTTTTCTCAACATGGGAATAGGAGAGCTGTTAATCCATAAATGGGAAAATAAAGTACCGTAACTGGTGTTACTTATTTGAAAAAGTAACTCAGATATTTTACTGTAAATTAAAAAGTAATGCATTACATTACTAGTTACTTGAAAAAAAGTAATCTGATTACGTAACTCAAGTTATGCGTTACCCCCAACACTGATGATTTTATGGTAAATAACATAACAGCCTCCTGAGTCGCCGCAGACAGTCTTTAACTTTAACTTAATGTTGTTCAACTGAACGTACAAATCAAACTGTTAGCTGAAATATCCACAAAATGTGGTTCTTTTATATCCCCACCAATGTCAAAAGCAAACCTACGCACTTAACAATGGGACATCTGGCCATATGCATATGGGAGTCATTGCATATGGGAGTTTCACAGCATTTGATAAAGCACAAAAATGTACTTTCGTATACCACCTAAATTAAGGAGGTGTTCACACAGGTCGGGTTACTGCGTGTCCAGCATGTTTGCAAACAATTGAAAAACATTGCATTTGTCAACAAGAATGAGTTCTACCCAAGATCAGATTTGTTAGAAAACCAGAGGGAGGGAGATTTTAATGATAATTTCAGCATATTTTAATGTAGAAATACAATGCAATTCATATCAAATGAACAGTAAACTGAATTAAATAAATTACATGAATTTTTTACTTATTGCCTATACATTTATTTAAACTATTTACAGGCCCCATGAGGCATTAAGTTAAGCTATTGCTTTAAACACATTTCAGCGATCTATCCCTACAAATTTGTACAGTATTCCATCATGCCATGCACATTTTACAAGACTATTTGCAGTGGTGGACAATAAATAAATTAGTACAGATACCCTAATAAAATATTACTCCAGTAAAATTGTAAGTACTCATTTTAATTTTTTTTTTTTTTTGATTAAACAAACAAATATACTTGATATTTAATAGACTTAAGTATAACATTTACTATGCATTGCTTTAATATAATGAAACATCATCAGTTTAGTTTACAGATAATTCAAGTTTGCAAACAATTAAAAAAAAACTAAATTTAAACAGAGGAAAAACAAAATTTGGGTAAATATTTAGTGAGAAATTGTATTTAAAAAAATTACAGATTTACAGATTCACATTAAGAAAGAATGCATTAACAGGAGTGCTATGCAAACATGCTAGTTTTACCATAATATTAACCCAGTTACTTACTTGCACTCTGACAATTCTGTAATGCATTTTTATATTTTAAATGTCGGTAGAAATACCCCCGTCTCCCACACCTTCATTCATCACCATTCCCCCAACCTGTTCAGAATTCTTAATTTAGCTTGAGGAGCAGTTTATTAGAGTGTAAAGACATTCGTTGTTAATGGTTTAGAAATGGCTTTGACATTTGACCTTAGGCCTTGGCCTTGGTTTTAGGTGCATCTTTAAAGACTAAATTGACAATCTACTTATAGAAAATTGACTGTTTCCTCTGTTGCATCCACGCAATGCTGGGCTGAAATGCTGGCTGCCAAGCAGTGCACATGTACGTGATCTGACTACTTTTGTAAATTTTAGGACACAATGTCTCACAATCCAGCTTTTGTCTTGGTCTTTGCAGATAAGCCCGACCCTCCTGCCCGTGTCCCGGCAGCCTCAGACATCCGTAAGTCCAGCCTCACACTGTCCTGGTATGGACCGACATACGACGGCGGCAGCGCCGTCCAGTCCTACAACCTGGAGATGTGGAACTCTGTGGACATGAAGTGGACAGATCTGGCGTCCTGTAACAGCACCTCCTATAACGTGCAGAACCTGCTTCCAGACAGGCAGTATAAGTTTCGAGTGAGAGCAGTGAATATTTATGGTGTGGGGGAGCCCAGCGCTGAGTCTGAGCCCGTGCAGGTGGGGCTGGAGGCCGAGGAGGGTGAGCGCCACCTAGTGGATATCAAGAGTATTATAGGAGTCACAAAGAACGGATTACCATCTTAACTTTGGTTATTTGGTTATTTCAGTTAAAATAAAAAATAGACTAATGAATAAAATAAAGTAAAATATAAAATTGATATTAAAAAAATATTCTGTGATAACATTCTGTTGCTTTTACAGGAAATAAAGATGAAGCTGAACCCTCAGATGATGGTATGACATGTTTGTGAAATTTAAGCTTTGAAATCGTAAGTGTCAAGTTTCTGTGCTCTTTTTTCTGTCCCCCCCCCCCCCTTTCATTTAGAGGAGATGATGAGGTTGTACATGTAACCAAACATGTCATATAGAACATATGTATATGAAAAAGAGGGAAGAAAATACAGAAAAGCATTGTACTGTAAATCTTAAACAATTGCATAGTTCATATTATTTTCAAGTATTTACTTTTAGTTTCCAAATACATTTTAATGTCAGTCTTAAATTGTTCAAAGAGGCATTTTTTCAAATCATTGTACCTTATGAATAAAAACGAATGTAATAATTAAATAAAAAAATAAAAAAATAATTACCTTAGCTTTTTTGTAAATAATTATCCCAGAATAATAATAATTTTAGGGGTATCTTTACAAAAACACTGAGATCATGTTGATGTGTATTTCTCTCATGCTAGTAATCAGAGACAAAGAGGTCATAAAACGCACATGCTTCTTAGTCTTGTGCTGTTAGAATGTGATATTTCATTCTGAATTATTACAGGAAGGTTTTTCAAAACCCTTATCCACTGAGGAAAATAAGAGTTAAATATTGCAATTCTGATTATAGACAATCCAGAATGATAGGGATCCATTCCCTCTCTTTTTAGAATCAGAGAAGGAACCAGATTACAGAAATGTGATGATTAAGACAGACGTGAAGGTGAAGGACCTGTATGATGTGCAAGACAGACTGGGCACGTGAGTATGACAGCAGATCAATAAAATAGTGTAAATTATTTGATATTACCTTATACCATAAAGGAAACAGTAATAACATTCTGCTGGCATCCTTCTACTTGTCCTATAATCTGTCTAATAAAATACAAAAACAGATGTAAGTTTATTAAACATATTCAAAAAAAAAAAAAAAAAAAAAAAAAACGGGATCTGAAAGTTTGCTTTTTTTTCAATCTTATTTCTTTCTTTTTTTTTTTTTTCTTTTTTTTTTTTTTTTAGAGGGAAATTCGGGACTGTTTTCAAACTGATAGAAAAGTCCACAAAAAAGGTGTGGGCTGGAAAATTCATAAAAGCCTATTCTGCCAAAGAAAAAGACAATGTCAGACAAGAAATTGCAATCATGAATGTCCTGCATCACCCAAAGCTTGTGCAGTGTGTCGACGCTTTTGAGGGAAAGACTGACATTGTAATGGTGCTGGAAATGTAAGTGTATATGTGTTTAATGAGCTTTAAACTTAGATTAGTGAATGTAAATTGACTGTTTTCTTGTTCTTTGGCTTTATCAAGCTCATATCAAGCCTGTAATCAACTCACAACAGCTCAAAAAAAGAATGTTATTATTTTAGTGTTATAGCGATTGAAGTATTAGTATTATTGTGATTGTTTTCAAATACACATTTTTATACACTTACATAACACAAATATTTTAACAGAAATTACTAATTGTAATAGAAATTATTAATTGTCAAGTAACAGTATGTCAGCCTGTTATGCAAAACATTGTTTTAATTCCAATATACCAAAAATGTGTCACTTTTAGTAGACATTTGTTTAGATAAAGAAGTGATTAAGTGTCTTGTTACCTGCAGATCGTTAAATATTAGAACACACCATACTCTTCCTAGGATGAATTGAAGGGAAGAAATCCCAGAGAATTTCTAAATAAAGTCAAATAGCACATGAATTGAGTTTTATCAAGGATAATTACATTCCTGTTTGAGTTTGTCAGTATTTCACAGTACATACGGTATGTGAATGTGTCTGTTGTATTGGCTGAACGCTGGTGTCCTTCAGGATCTCTGGAGGGGAGCTTTTTGAGAGGATCATAGACGAGGACTTTGAGCTGACGGAGAGAGAGGTGATCAAATACATGCTTCAGATTGTGGATGGAGTAAATTTCATCCATAAGAAAGGCATCGTCCACCTGGATCTCAAACCTGAGAACATCATGTGTGTCAATAAGACCGGTAGCAAAATCAAACTCATTGACTTTGGACTGGCACGCATACTGGGTAAGTAGAAAACCCTCCCACTGTGTTTTTAACATTATGAAAATGTGATTGAAAACATTTATTTATTTATTTAAAATTGAAGTTCTAACATCATGTATAGTTTTAAAATGGAATTTTGGAATTGCGGATTGTTTTGTGTGCTTTGTATGGCTGTAGAGAATGCTGGTTCTCTGAAAGTCCTGTTTGGCACCCCAGAGTTTGTGGCTCCAGAGGTTATTAATTATGAGGCTATCAGTTACGCGACAGACATGTGGAGTATAGGAGTCATCTGCTACATCCTGTGAGTACACAACCATTGTAAAGAGAAATGACCTTTATGACCAGTGGATCATACCCAGACCCTCATGAAATCTGCAGACTTTATCCCATTTTCTATGCAATTCAACTTTGTGCAAATTTTCGTGCTGATCTTGGGGTAAAATCTGCAGAATTATGTGGAATAAATGTATACATGAGCTGAGAGTACTACAGTCCTATTGGTAACTGGTAACTGTTTTCATACATTTAATTGCATATTAATTGCAAAGATTATAAATTAAAAAGTAATATTGTTTAAATTTATGCAAAATGCAATTAGCTGAACCTTAGAGTATTTTAATAACCCACTTAGGAACTCAAGTGCAACCTTATTTGTAATTTCATAATTACTTCTAATTTCTTTGAAATAGATTTAAAGTGTATTGTCAAATGTACTGACAAGCATTTACAGTAAATTATAGTTGAGCATTTTATATGTGCTTTAGTATGTTAGTCAACACATCAAAATAAGTGTACTTGTTTAAGGCACAACAACAGTTTATTAAAACATAAGGATTTAAAATGTACTTTAAAAGTAAAACTTTAATTTGACATTATTACAGAATGCATGTTTACAAAAGTGTTCTTAAATGGGTTAAGAAACAGTCATAAAATTTACATTAGCCTTGATGACATTTTATTTCATTATTATAATATTTTCTGCAAGTACAGTTTTATTTAAAAAGACAAGTGCACATTCAACACAGTTAAGATCACTTCTTTTCCACAAGGGTGATCATCCCACACCATTTCACAACATTGTTGGGAAGAATGTTAAAGAAAGTTGATGGGAAGAAAGTGTGAGCTTTGTTTGCTTAACATTCTTTCCTTTCCTGAAATGGAAATCACCTCTGTAAGGTGTTTGCAATTTTTCTTTAAGAAAATAGAGCAATACAACAGCCCCTCATGAGTGCTATCTTTTTTTTAATTTTATTTTTATTTTTTTATTTATTTATTTCATTTATTTATTTATTTATTTTTATTTATTTATTTTTTTTTTTATGTGGCTGTAGATCTCTTGTGTTTGTCTGAGCTTTCTGTCAGTTATCCAGAATAATTATTTCTTCCTGGTGTGACTATTCATTTACTTTCGTTGGTGTAGCCCAATGTAGTCAGTGAAAGTAGTAAATCCTATAATGTATACTGCATCATATTTGATATGCAAATATCTAAGATATTGAAATTATCAACAAGAAATAAAAAGAAAAAAAGAAAAAGCCCATTGATAGTTTATTTATTTATTTATTTATTTATTTATTTTTTACAAATAAACAGCCTTTTAGTAGCCTATAATTGTACATCAGTCCCCCTTTAGGTTGTCTTTTTGTTGTGAAATTTTTTAATAATCTATAAAGTAAACATTAAAATATTTCAATTGCGATTGTCAATATTTATTTTTATTTATTTATTTATTTATTTATTTATTTTTAGGAAATTTGATATATATACAGTGGGTACGGAAAGTATTCAGACCCCCTTAAATTTTTCACTCTTTGTTATATTGCAGCCATTTGCTAAAATCATTTAAGTTCATTTTTTTTTCCTCATTAATGTACACACAGCACCCCATATTGACAGAAAAACACAGAATTGTTGACATTTTTGCAGATTTATTAAAAAAGAAAAACTGAAATATCACATGGTCCTAAGTATTCAGACCCTTTGCTGTGACACTCATATATTTAACTCAGGTGCTGTCCATTTCTTCTGATCATCCTTGAGATGGTTCTACACCTTCATTTGAGTCCAGCTGTGTTTGATTATACTGATTGGACTTGATTAGGAAAGCCACACACCTGTCTATATAAGACCTTACAGCTCACAGTGCATGTCAGAGCAAATGAGAATCATGAGGTCAAAGGAACTGCCTGAAGAGCTCAGAGACAGAATTGTGGCAAGGCACAGATCTGGCCAAGGTTACAAAAACATTTCTGCTGCACTTAAGGTTCCTAAGAGCACAGTGGCCTCTATAATCCTTAAATGGAAGACGTTTGGGACGACCAGAACCCTTCCTAGAGCTGGCCATCCGGCCAAACTGAGCTATCGGGGGAGAAGAGCCTTGGTGAGAGAGGTAAAGAAGAACCCAAAGATCACTGTGGCTGAGCTCCAGAGATGCAGTCAGGAGATGGGAGAAAGTTGTAGAAAGTCAACAATCACTGCAGCCCTCCACCAGTCGGGGCTTTATGGCAGAGTGGCCCGATGGAAGCCTCTCCTCAGTGCAAGACACATAGAAAGCCCGCATGAAGGACTCCAAGATGGTGAGAAATAAGATTCTCTGGTCTGATGAGACCAAGATAGAACTTTTTGGCCTTAATTCTAAGCGGTATGTGTGGAGAAAACCAGGCACTGCTCATCACTTGTCCAATACAGTCCCAACAGTGAAGCATGGTGACGGCAGCATCATGCTGTGGGGGTGTTTTTCAGCTGCAGGGACAGGACGACTGGTTGCAATCGAGGGAAAGATGAATGAGGCCAAGTACAGGGATATCCTGGACGAAAACCTTCTCCAGAGTGCTCAGGACCTCAGACTGGGCCGAAGGTTTACCTTCCAACAAGACAATGACCCTAAGCACACAGCTAAAATAACGAAGGAGTGGCTTCACAACAACTCTGTGACTGTTCTTGAATGGCCCAGCCAGAGCCCTGACTTAAACCCAATTGAGCATCTCTGGAGAGACCTAAAAATGGCTGTCCACCAACGTTTACCATCCAACCTGACAGAACTGGAGAGGATCTGAAAGGAGGAATGGCAGAGGATCCCCAAATCCAGGTGTGAAAAACTTGTTGCATCTTTCCCAAAAAGACTCATGGCTGTATTAGATCAAAAGGGTGCTTCTACTAAATACTGAGCAAAGGGTCTGAATACTTAGGACCATGTGATATTTCAGTTTTTCTTTTTTAATAAATCTGCAAAAATGTCAACAATTCTGTGTTTTCTGTCAATATGGGGTGCTGTGTGTACATTAATGAGGGGAAAAAATGAACTTAAATGATTTTAGCAAATGGCTGCAATATAACAAAGAGTGAAAAATTTAAGGGGGTCTGAATACTTTCCGTACCCACTGTACAGTGCCCTCCAAAAGTATTGAAACAGTAAAGACAAAATTGCTCTGTTGGCTGTGGAGTCAAGTCATTTACAAATATGATTAAAAGATGAAGATGTGACAAAACTACAGAATGTCACATTTTGTTATGGGGTGATTCAACACATAGATGTTTTACCAGCTAAGAAGTTCAGCACTTTTAGAGTTACATCCCCCTATCTGATGTGAGCATAAGTATTGGAACAGTTGCCTCACAGGTCTTTCTAAGTGATCAGCTGTGTCCTGTTGCATTCATTCTTCAGATATTAAAAGCAGGGAATGTGTTGTATCAGTTATATCCATTACTTCTGCATTCTGAATCTTGCATTCAATGATGACACACAAACCAGGATGAAGATGAGGGAGCTGACTTTGAGAGAAAAGCAAGCAATTTGGATGCTAAAAGAAAAGAGAAAGTCAATTACAGCTATAGCAAAAACAAAGGGCATGGAGAAATCAAGAGTTTGGAAACCACCAGCGACACCAGCAACCAACAACTACCTGATCGGCTGAGAAAAAAACAGTAGTTGATGACCGACAAATCATAAAAGCTGTGAAAATGAACCCTAAAAGATGTGTCTGTAAAATCACCAACAACTTCCAGAAAGCTGGGGTGATGCTCTGACAATCTACTGTCCTCAGGAGACTTTGACACAGAATTATAGATGCTACACAGCAAGATGCAAACCTCTGACCGAACCAAAAATAGAAAGGTAAGATTAGAGTTTGCAGAAAAGCACAAAGTTGAGCCAGAAGAGTTTTGGAACTGTGTTTATGGACCGATGAGACAAAGATGAACCTTTATCTAAGTGATGGGAAAGCAAAAATGTGGAGAAAAAAAGGGAACTGCAATGATCCCAAGCATACAGCCTCATCTGTAAAGCATGGTGGAGGTGGTGTCATGGCATGGGCATGCATGGCTGTCTCTGGAACAGACCCTCTCAACTTTACTGATGACTTAATGTATGATGACAGTAGCAGAATGAATTTGAAAGGGTACAAAACCATCTTGCCTACCAATATTCAAGAAAATGCCACCAGATTCATTGGGAAGTGCTTCATATTGCATCAGGACAATGACCCAAAACACCCTGCCAGTTCAGTCAAGGAATTTATAAGGGCAAAGAAATGGAAAGTCTTAGATTGCCCAAGTCAATCTCCAGATTTAAATCCAATTGAACATGAATTTCACCAGCTGAAGAGGAGAGTAAAGGCAGAAACTCCCCAAAACAAGCAACAATTGGAACTGGCTGCATTAAAGGCTGCGAAAAGTATTTCAAAGTATGAAATCAAGAGTCTGGTGATGTCTATGGGTCACAGACTCACTGCTGTGATTGTGCGCAAGGGATCTGCAACTAAATAATAGCTTTTAATCTTTTATATCTGCCTTATGTTCAACTGTCCCAATACTTATGCTCATATCAATGAGTGGGATGAACTCTAAAAGTGCTGTTCTTTCTGTTTGATAAAACTTGTATGTGTTGAAACGGCTAATAATAAAATGTGACATTCTGTAATTTTGTCTCATATTCATCTTTTAATCATATTTGAAAATGTCTTGACTCCACAGCCAACAGAGCAATTTTGTCTTTACTGTTTCAATACTTATGGAGGGGACTGTATATTAAGTGCCAAATATACTACTATATAACTGTTTGTATAGTTCTACTTATTTCGTCTTTCATTGTTTCTTGTTCTCTTTAGCGTCAGTGGTTTGTCTCCCTTCATGGGGGACAATGATAATGAGACGCTGTCTAACGTGACCTCAGCGACGTGGGACTTTGAGGACGAGGCGTTTGATGAGATCTCAGACGAGGCCAAAGACTTTATCAGTAACCTGCTGAAGAAAGACATGAAGTGAGTGCCTTCACAATGCCAAAGTCTTCATTCAGAAAATACTTGAAAGAAATAACTTTTACCTTGTCCTTGAGTCATTTTGAATGTCTGATTTAACTGATTTCCTCCGTCTTGCGTCATGCATCTGTTCTCCTTGAGGTGCAGCAGTAAGCTTCAGTTCTCTGTCAGAGATCATACATTTTCTTTTTACAATTTCATCAGTTTGTTTTTCTCAGAGCTCATTCTCTGAGTGTAATTACCACAATGGCACACAGTTACAGTGTCCGTGTGTGTGTGTGTGTGTGTGTGTGTGTGTGTGTCTGCAGAGCTCGTCTGAGCTGCGATCAGTGTTTCCAGCACCCCTGGCTCAAACAGGACACCACCAACATGGAGGCCAAGAAGCTTTCCAAAGAGAGGATGAAGAAATACATTCTGAGAAGAAAGTGGCAGGTCAGGATCTAAATGATAATCATCTGATATAAAATGTTGGTTTTTCTCCTTGTATTATTGATAGTCTGATTAAAATGAGCTTCTTGCAGTGTGTTTCTTATCATACAGTGTGTTCTGTTACTGATGTGTTAGTGAATAAAGTCATAACTGTTTTGCTCACTCTTCTTTAGAAAACAGGGCATGCGGTTCGAGCTATTGGTCGACTGTCTAACATGGCATTGATGGCGGGCGTTCATGCCAAAAAGGGCTCCCCCACTGAAGGTGCACAATGTTTCTTTCCTACCCTTACATAAAAGACTAATACTGACTCAGCTAGTGAATTGTCAACACAGCCAGCCCTTGTGATAAAGAAGTGTGCTTACTGAAAATACTTGCACTTGTACTGCATGTCAATCTTGATGATGTCAAATGTTCTGCACTGTAATTGCAGATAATATAATATTAATGAAATAGAAGACCACTTAAGCGTAGATCACATTTTCATGACTATTTTTTAATATAGTTAATATTGCTTTTAAAAAGTACACTTTTAATAAAATTACAAACAATTCAAATTCAATTCAAAAGATGTTTTTAGATTTTAGTACATTTGAAATCATGTTTTAATAATGTTTTGTCATGCTTTAAAAAAGTATACTTACCTGTCTACTTACCTAATGCACAAGTAAAGTACTTAGATTTTTAATGTAATTGTAATTTTAACTGATTATAATTTTAACTGTAGTGTTATTCAGTATTTAAAATATGTTTGAAATGTATTTCATCATTTTACAGTTTATTTACACATTAAATATTATTCATTATAAATGTGTAATTACAAATATATTTGAATACATGACATACAAGTTTTAATAGAAATTGCATTAAATTATATTTTAGTGCACCTTAAATACTATCAGTACATTCAGCAAGGCCCTTTAACCATATTTATGAGATGAGTAATTATGAGATAATAAAAATGTACCTAAGTTAATTATGAGATAATAAAAATGTACAACTCTTCCAACTTTTACGGGTCAAAAGAGCACTCTAATTGCATTTAATTTAAATTTTAAATATATTTAATTTAATTATAATTAAATTAAATATATTTAATTTAATTATAAATAACATGCAATGAAGAGTCTGAAAACATTACATTCAATCCACACTTACTGTAACATTTATTATTTTATATTATTTTAATGTGTGCTGAAATGTACCTCTATTTCACAAGGGAGATGAGATTTTTAACCTGGTTAGTACTGTTAAAACTGCAGCCCACCTTTTTTTTTTTCTTCTTTTTTTTTTCTTTTTTTTTTTTTTGTGAGTCTGCCTATGGAGAGTTATCATACTATGTGTCTTGTATTAAAAGTGGTGTTCTGCACACTTCTCTAAGTTTAAAACTGTTTTCCCCACCAAACCTCTGTCTTTACTACTGAATTTTAAAATACAAATGAGTTGTGAATGTAAATTTAAAGTCTTTAACATGAGTATTTATATCCAAAACCTTGTTTGTCTGTTGTAGCAGAGGATAAACAGTTTGCTGCTGAATTGGAGGAGAAAACACTAATGAAACCCACGTTCAGTAGTGTTATTAAAGATGTTGAGGTGGTGGAAGGCAGTGCTGCTCGATTTGACTGCAAAATTGAAGGTAAAATAATATGAATATGTACTGCTTAAACATTCTATTGATAAAGTGTGGTGCATTGATTACGTAAATGTGAATAAATGTGGTGTGGAATAAAATTAAAATGTTGAAGATGACTTTCCAATATGCTTAATACTTTGTGCCAAATGTGTGGAACAGCCCACAACCATTTTCCAGTTCTATAAATAGGATGATACTTAAAAAAAAAAAAAAACACTTTCTACTATCTTTTTGTACTTTTGCATTATATTTGGTGCCACTGGAGGCATAGACACGCTTCAACTTTAAGTGCACTACTATTAAAAGGTTTAGGTTTATAAGATGTTTTAATGTTTTTAATAGGAAGTATTTTATGCAGTAAACAGTAATATTATGAAATAATATTACACTTTAAAATAACTGTTTTCTACTTGAATATATTTAAAAATATATTTATTCCTCTGATCAAAGCTGGATTTTCAGCATCATTACTCCATTCTTCAGTGTCACATGATCCTTCAGAAATCATTCTAATATGCTTATTTGATGCTCAAAAAACATTCCTGATTATTATTATCAGTGTTGAAAACAGTTGTGTTGCTTAATATCTTTGTGGAAACCATCATGCAAAAGAACAGCATTCATTTGAAACAGAAGTATTTTGTAACTATGTAAAAGCCTTTTTCAGTTTTGATCAATTTAATGTGGCCTTGCTAAGAATCTTTTGGTAGTCATGCATTTTGTGTTGTTATTTATATATTTTAAGATGTATATTTTGTAATTATGTACTCTCAGGTTATCCTGACCCAGAGGTGGTGTGGTATAAGGATGACCAGCCAATTAAAGAGACGCGCCATTTTCAGATCGATTATGACGAAGATGGAAATTGCAGTCTTGTTATTTCTGAGGTCAGCGGTGATGATGACGCAAAGTACACCTGCAAGGCCATGAACAGCATCGGGGAAGCCACCTGCACCGCCGAACTCATCGTGGAGGTGATGGGAGGAGAGGAGGAGGAGGAGTAGAAGACAACCTCTTTTATCACGTTTCTCTTTTACACGTGGTGCTTTTATTCTCACTGTCTTTCGGACTTTCAGATGATGACAATAATGATGAGGGTGATGAAGACCTCACCATCACCTTTTGCTGCATTTGCTTCATTGCACTTCCAGTTTGTTCTTTTTGTATTCATGCAACAGCCAAAGTCAGATATCAGAGTTGTTTATCACATGCCATCACTATTACTCACATTCCATTGGATGCTTGTTCTTCATTGTCATGTTTTATGCCAACCAAACATTTCTAAACTCACATGTGTGTTTGTGTGATCATCGCTCGTGACTGTGTGAACTGAGTAGCACTTCCTGTCTGTTAGGACAGCTTTATTTAAGCACTGTAAACTCATGTAAGGTTGTGTGTTTTTGTTTGGAGATATTTTCCTCCTTTCACCATCTGTCACAGTAGCAGCACTCAACAGATATTTGGAGACACATGTTAAATGTATGTTTATTTTATTAGGAATGTCTGTAGATTATATTTCTTTAAATGTTTTTAGATATATACGTGTTTGATAAAGTGCAGATTGCATTGTAATGAGAACACTACAAATGTAGTTATTCACTTTTAAAGAATAAATTTTGATCACAAACAAACTGTAAATTGTTGTGCTCACTTTAAATACAATTCATCATTGAAAATTAAAAATTACTGACTGAAAGTCATAATCCAGTGCATCCTTGCTGGTTTTATAAAACTAAGGAAAATATCAGAGGAAACAATAATAAGCTAATTCCAAAATAAATGAAGTGTAAAAATTAAATGGCATCATGTCCTACTTCATGAATCCAAAAAATAAATAAAGAAAGAGAAAGAAATGTTGGGAAAGTTTGCCTATTACAGAACATCACTTTTTTTCATATTTTTTCATATTTTGATGGTCACATGTTACTATACTGATAGGATTGAAGACATCCAGAAATATAGTCAGGGGCATTAAGTTCAACTTTGTCTTGACTCTGTCTAGTGGACAACTTAATTAAAACAGCTGAATTACAGGGTTCCCGCGGGTCCTTAAAAAGTCTTAAATTTACTTTATCAATTTTAAGGTCATAATAAGTCTTAAATTGCACAAGAAAGTCTTAATTATGATTTGAAGAGGTCTTAAATTCGGGTACAAACCAGAATGGCGATATAGCTTAATGTGACGATTAAACTTCAAAAGGCTATAAATAAATATGAGCGCTGCACGTTTCAAAGTCCGGTGCTGCGCTGCTTTGTGTTCTGCCGTTACCGCGGAAACAGTTCCGAAAGCGCCTCCTGCTGGCAGAGAATCAATGCGCATGTTCAAATAAGGCTGTTGTTGTGAGTAGGGTATTCCTGCAATACCGGAGGCTGTAGTTTCAGAACCGGATTTCTAGGACCCTATAGTTTTTGTTTGTTTGTTTGTGTTTGTATGTATGTATTATGTCAGGTCTTCCAGCCAGTTCTATCAAACCTTTACAATTAATCCAGAATGCGGCAGCAAGATTAATGTTTAATGAGCCAACAAGAATGTAAGAAAGAATGAAGAACACCTCTGTTTATCAATTTGCACTGGCTACCAATAGCGGCTCGCATAAAATTCAAGGCATTAATGTTTGCCTACAAAACCAGCACTGGCTCTGCACCCCTTTACCTAAATTCATTACTTCAGACTTATGTGCTTCTAGAAGCTTGCGTTCTGCATGTGAACGCCACTTTATTGTTCATCCCAAAGAGGCACAAAATCACTTTCATGCACTTTTACATTAAATGTTCCCTCCTGGTGGAATGACCTGCCCAAATCAATCCGAGCAGCTGAGTCCTTAGCCATCTTCAAGAATCTGCTAAAAACACATCTGTTCCGTCTTTATTTGACCCTCTAACTCTAGCACTCTCTATTCTAATTCTATTATTTAAAAAAAAAAAAAAAAAAAAAACTTGTCCCTTTTAGACTTGCACTCTATTCATTTACTGCTTGTTTTCTAAAAAAAAAAAAAAAAAAAAAAAAAACACTAGCTTTTCTAATCTTTTTGTATTCTATCTGTTTTTATTATTATACAATTAACAAAAGCAAAAAAGGCTTCTAACACTAACTTGCTCTATTATTTTTCTATTCTATCTGTTTTATTTTTATCTATTATATCATTAAAAAAAATCCCTTGCTACGTGTACTGCATTAGGCTAAATGAGACTTGTTATAGCACTTGCATATCGTTGCTCTTTTGTTGATTTTGATTGCTTCCATTGTCCTCATTTGTAAGTCGCTTTGAATAAAAGCACCTGCTAAATGACTAAATATTAGTGGCTCATACTATTTTATAGCACTTGCTATTCAATTCTTTATATTATTATTTTTAAGAAATTATATAGTTGTTTAATTGTATATACTTAATAAATGTCCTAATCAACTCCTAACCCTAAACATACACGTTGGTGACCCTCTTGAAATATTTAACCTAATTTATTTCAATATATTCAATATATTCTGGTTTTAAATTCAGTTTTCTTGGAAAGAAAGGCTTGTGTCTGTGCGAGACTTCAGTTCATTAGCCGCAGCACTTCACGTCTGATGTGTGACCCACTTAAAGTGCAGTAAACGGTAAAACAATTGCGGTACAAATTAGTGTGATTATTGGTACATTAATAAATGTAAAATAATTTAAATACAAATACTAATTTACATCATCCAGCAGCACAATGAACTGTTTTGCACAACTAACAAGGCTAAATGGAGATTGCTGACTCCCCCTCAAACAGTTAACGCTAGCTCTTACATTAAAAATAAGTTAGAATAGTTTCCATGGATCTAGTCTTTGCATCTGTTTGTTTGATGTTTGAATCAGGTCTCCTCTGTTGGAATAGAATTGACTAAATGGCGCTGTCCCAAAAAATAGGGTCCTATGCAGTCCTAGAACTGCAGCCTCCGGTATTGCAGCAACATTGGGTTGTTTTTTGTTCAAACCAATACGAAAATCGACCCATGGTTTTAACCTGCAAACACGCAGAGCTGTAAATGTGAACTGGTGGATCGATAAGAAGATAATTCATTATAAAAATCTAAACAGTAAAATGTGTTTGTATGTTATTTAATTAATATAATAATTTATTGATAATATTAATATAATAATACATTTGACTCTTCTTAAAAAAATGGATTAAAGGCTGAAATGTGAAGTGTATCATTTTATAAAACTTTGTTTTGTGAAAACTTCTATCTGAACTGTAAATCATGCTTTTTACAGTCATTTTACAGTTTAATAGTTTAATCGACATTGCCCTACCCTGCTCATATGGTATTAATTTTATTTGTGCAGGTCTTAAAAAGTCTTACATTTGAGCATAAAAATCCTGCAGCAACCCTGAATTAAACTTAATTAAAACAATTAAAACAATTAAAACAATTAAAACATTAAAACGTCCTCTGAGGCAACTAACAGCACACTCTTCACCAGATGGCGCTGTGATTTAACAACTATAAATTCAATGTCTTACCACTTTTCCCATTTGTTGTCTCAAAGATAGTTTGAATATAAAACGATGCTGCAATCTGTAACAGTTAGACAAGACTTTAATCTACTCCATATTAAAATCTTAGAGGATTTAAGTTTTCCTAACTGAAGAATCACCAAATAACCCAGTACTGAGAGAATGTGTAATCAACACAACATTTCAGGCCCCATTGTTGAGTTCATTGTGAAATGAGACACTCTGAGCACAAATGAGTTTGACTTCTGTCTGTGTCACAGCAAACATGGTTTAAAACGAGGGGCATCATCACTCTGCCACGCAGTACAATGTGGCCTCTGTTTTGTGTCCCTGCATGGAGTACATAGATTAAGGACATTGCTTCCTTCATCTGGCTCACAGACAAACTTAGCAACATCTGTCCTGCAACAGAGATTGTATTCTTCCTCCTTTATTTTTGGCGTTTTATAAGTCCTTGTAGTGCCTTTGGGCCTCTGAGGGTCTCCCTCAGCGTCTTCGGTTTCAGCAGCTGTGGGCCTGTGTCTCTTTTCTCTTTTGTATGAAGTCTGGTCTCTCATACTGCATATGGAGCTCAACAATGCATGAGCACTCATGTGTCTGAAAGTACAGAAAGATTTTTCTGCATCAATGTGACTGAGTTTTCTCAGCATTTAACCATACATTATCATACTGTGCCATCACATGACTCATTAATGGTGACTAATGATGAAAGGATCATTGTAAAGACTTAAGTATTTTGCAAACGGTGTAGCCATCTATGAATGAAATTCGCTTTTAACAAATACATGTGTAAATGTATAGACTTCTTCTGGGAGACAATATAAGGGAGCAACTGTGAGATATAAAGTCACAACTAAGTCACAGTTACCTTATTTTAGTTTAATTCAATTAAATTTTAATTAAATTGTTATTTAATTTAATTTAAAGCTTAGTTTAATTTAATTAAAATTTTTATTTAAAGTTTAATTTAATTTAATTTAATTTAATTTAATTTAATTTAATTTAATTTTAATTTATTTTATTTTATAAAAAAATACATCTGACCCAGCAAGAACAGTTTTTAAATAGCTTTAAATTTAATTTAATTTAATTTAATTTAATTTAATTTAATTTAATTTAATTTAATTTAATTAAGCTACAGTAGGTATACTGTGTGACGTGATTCCACAGGTGTCTCTTTCTATCTTGTCTCAAAACTTTAAAAATTTGCGAGCAGTGTGTGTGTTTTAATTATTAATGTAGCCTACAGTATTTTTTATTTGGTCTTGTTTGTGCAATTTTAATTTTCCTGGCGTGTTTTTCATCCCTGTTTGTTATCTATTCTGTGGCCTAATTTCATTGTTCACTGACTGTAAAAAGTAAAGAGCGCGAAGAGAATTATTGCACTGCATCTATTTTATTTGCGCACGTTGTAAGTAGACTATAAATCAATAATTAAAAGGACTGCTGACAATGTTTTTACGATGATTCAATCAATCAGCTACCAAGCGAATCTCATGTATTATTCATGAGCAAAGCCTTCGCTGTAGTAGGGTTGGTAAATGCGCTTGCGGGGCGGAGTTGAAGCGCCAGCGCCTGTAGTTGTCCGCTGAAGTGCGTTCAGAGTCTGAATCATGAAGAACAGAAGAGCTCACTGGGAGTGGTGCGGACATTGTGGAGTATGCGAATAGGACACGTTATTTGTGTGAAGTTATAATGCAGCTGCGCACGGACACTGCTGCTGCCGCTGACCTCCATGAAGTGTTCAAGATAAAGTCGCACGGACAGTGATAACAGAGACCGGACACATATAGGACAAACCCGCAGAATAAGAGTGTGACTGTGATACTGGAGGAGAGATGGGGAACGCAGGGAGCATGAACCAACACACTGACCCCAGAGGACACCACATGCCCCTCAAACTGCCCATGCCCGAGCCGGCCGAGCTGGAGGAGAGATTTGCGCTCGTCCTGGTCTGTGTTTTACGATTACCAGCTAAACAACTCGAGATAAATCTGTAGCCTACTTTCTTTTCACTTCTTTCTTTGTTGCACTTCTATTCTATTCTATTCTATTCTATTCTATTCTTGTAGTATTGTTGTTCTTTTTTATATTGTTGTCAGTCAAAGTATATAGATCCCGTTTGTAGACATCTAAAGAGATGTTTACTTTGCCATTTTACTTTTGGCTGCAATTCTGTTTAATTCTGTTTGCTTGGTAGTAGTTGTTCTTTTATTTTTTTACATTCAAAAGTTTATAATTTTTTTTTTAGACATGTAAATAGTTGTTTACATTGCTGCTATTCTGTTCTGTTAACTTGGTAGTAGCCTAGCTATTTTTTACATTCAAAAGTATATGGATCCCTTTTAGACATATAAAGAGGTTTGATATACCATTTTACTTTTCTTTTACTTTACTGTTCTATTCTATTCTATTCTATTTACTGGCCAACGTTCTGTTACTGGTCTGTTGAAAGTTTATAAATCAGTTTTGTGGACATTTATTAGTCATAAAACTGAAGATGGACAGGAGAGATGGTATCTGATGGTAATACCAGTACTTTCATATACTATGGTAGTAAATTTAATTATCACATTTCATATGCCATAGTATTATACTTCAAAGAATATCATGGTACTACCATGATACAATGTCCAAAAAGCTATGGTATTTTTTGTTTGAAATTCAGGTGTGTCTCTGAGTTTTTTGTTTAGAGATGTTCAGTAACCTATTGTAAATTGCTTCAGCTTGGACAAAAGAACAAATTCAGATGAACTGTGTTTATTATTATTTCAGTTTGATGTAATTTTGTTCATAAAGATATAAATCATTCTGTCTTTGAGGCTGAAAGTGCTGCTGAGTAACATTTTTTTTTTTTTTTTTTGAGTTGTCCCTTTTCTGTCTTGGGAAAGTTTGCTTATTACAGACTTCCCTATGGCCACCAAAGTTTTCTAGAGAATAAAATATCCATATGTCAGGTACAAATTAGTTTGTTATTTAATACTATTTATTATTTAATATCATCATTATCAAGACATGTCATCATTGGTTTAAACTCCAGCATCATGTTCCATTGTCTAGATCAGCTGTTTCCAACATTACCTACTCATCCGTTCTTTTTAGCTTAATGCTGACTTAATTATGGCACAGGAAATAATGTAATGAAGTTGGAATCTACGATCCTTGGCTTCCGTGTGTGTCTGAAGAATGCGAGGAATGTCTTACATTAGTATGCAGCTACCTGAAGTGTGCCGTGTGTTGAGTTCTGGCCGTATGCTAGGCCTGGTTTTATGGGGACAAATAAATGTAGGTCAGACCTAATGCTTCACTAGCACTAGACAAACCCTTTCAATTAACACACACTCACACAGACTATTCAGAGAGCTGGGGATTTCTTCAAGGAAAGCAACTAGTTGGAGAATGGGGGAGTTCAGTCGGTCCCTAAGGAAATGGAGTTGGTTTGGTTCTCTTTCTTTCACAGACCCTCAGGCTGTGGTTATTTTACCAATTGAGGAGGCCAAACGAGTTTCCATTCAACATCCTTTGGGAGAAAATATTCTCTTTCTCGCTTACTTACTTTCTATTTGTTCGGCCACCTCAAGTCTCTGAGTGTGTAACTTGTTGTCTTTTTTCGTGGTCGTTTAATAGCAGTCACAGTGTTCTTGTTGTGGTAATTGCCCCGAGTCTCAGGCAGATGAATCCTGCTCTGTCATGGCTGACGTCACTGTCTGCTTCCTGCAGATTGGAAGCTCTTATTCCTAATCTGTGTGTTTCAAGATCACCTGCCGCTCATGGTCTTGATACACATCACAGAGAGCGCTGCTTCTGAATGCCATTGTCTTGACTAGCTATCATGACCTGTATCAGTGCCTTATGAATAATAACCATGTTCCTCTTCAGGAACTCGAGCTGCATCGAACGCCTCCAGCGTGACCGTGCTCTGAACACGTGTCAAATCTGTCCAATGGATGGGTGAGACGTCACGAGCGGGTGACGTCAGAGACCAGGAAGCTTAAAAGCACGTGCGGTGGAACCGGCGTCAGCTTTTTGTCATTCAGCACCCGCTACTCTGTGTGTGTCTGTCGATCTCTGTTGTGAGTCTTATTTAGTGTTGTTTGTCTATAGTACACAATCACTTATAAGCTCCATGATGGCTAAAAGTGCTGGCAAAGCTAAGCACTTGGGCGAGAGCAGATCACATTACAGGCTGTGTGTTCCTCCCTGCAATCGTTACATCACTGCTGGGGATACACACAGTCTGTGTGTGGTCTGCTTGGGAGCGAGTCACGCAGAGTTGGCTCTCGAGGGAGCCGACTGCCCGCATTGCGAGCTCCTTTCACTGCGTGCACTTCACTCCCGGAAGGCTCTCTTTTGCGAGGGAGCCTTCGCCAGCGTTCCCCGCGGTGCTGGTCCCGCTTCCGCCGAGGCAGAGCGGCGGCTGCACTCGTGGGGTTCGCAGGTAGATCTGGCGGAGGGAATGGAGACGGGCGAGTCCCTATCTTCTTCCTCACCCGCCAGATCCAGCGGCTGCTCTCTGGGATCGGAAGCCCGCTCTGCGGTTTCTTCCCCCCAGCGGCGCGGCTCGACGCTTCACCTGTCTTTCTCCGAGGAGGTTGATATGGTGAGCGTCGACGACGATTCGCACCCTCAATCGCGCCAATATGCGGAGCTAGTGGAGGTGGTTACTCGTGCCGTGGCTAAGTTGAACATCGATTGGCCCGCCAATAAAAAGGCTGAACCACAGAGCAGCAAACTAGATGAACGCTTCCTGCGAACTAAGCCACCACCTCCACGTCGGAGCCTACCGTTCTTCCCCGATCTCCACACCGAGGTGTCGAGATCGTGGGCTGGACCCTTTTCGTCCCGCCTCTTCATCCCCGCCTCCTCTTACTACGGTAATGTGGGGGGATTGAATGACCGCGGGTATAGAGCGATGCCCGGGTGGAACAGACGCTTGTGAGCTATCTGTCCCCCGGTGCGGCATCGTCTCTAAAGGCTCTGACCTTGCCCTCCAAGCCGCTGCGCACAACATCAGCGCTGGTGGGCAAGGGGTACGCGGCTGCAGGTCAGGCTGGTGCGTGTCTGCACACCATGGTGGTGTTACAGGCGTACCAAGCCGACCTGCTAAAAGAGCTGGATGAGGGAGAGGAGCTCAGATCTGATGATATCACCGAGCTCCGTAGAACCGCTGATTTGTCTCTCCACGCTACCAAAGAGACCGCCCGTGCCATCGACAGGTCTATGGCAGCGCTGGTGGTGGCGGAGAGACATATCTGGTTGACCCTATCTGACATGAAAGAGAAAGATAGGGTCTTCCTCATGGATGCCCCGCTTGCGCCTTCTGGCCTGTTTGGCGACGTCATTGACAGATACCAGGAGACCCGTAAACAAGCGGCCCGTAAACAAGCGGCGGCATTCCAGCGGTTCCTCCCTCGCTGATCTCTAGGGGTCTCTAGGTCAGGGGGCTGTTTTGGCGGGAGCAGCCCTCACCGCATACCAGATCCTCATATGGAGAGGCTCAGAAAGAGAGCGTTGCCATTCGCGATCCCCCGCATCGGGACCGAGGTGGGAAACGCTCTGGGTCGGGGGCTTCAAAGGCTAAGCCGGATCTGCGGACCGTCCTTCAGTCTAAGAAGTCCTCGACCAAGAAGCCCTGACGGGCATGGCCCAGGGCTTATGAGGGCAGGCCCCTCTGGGGAAGAGTGGGTTACACCGCATTACACAGTGTCCATCTCTCCTCAGTGCCCTCAGGAGATCAGTCAGCCAACCCTGCCAGAGTTCCAGGGCGCAGCGGTCTCCAACGAACGCTTCTCTCAGTTATTTCTGCCCGGAAACGTAGCGGAGCTGAGAAGCTCGCCACCCCTTCGGGGGTCTCTAGAGCAGCTGGTTCGGTCGTCCCCTGCCGGTCCTCCGCTTCAGGGCACCGAGCTAGTGGCTCTGAGTACACCAGAGGCCAGTCTCGAGAGACTGGTTCCCTTAGTAGACTATTTGGCAGCGTGGAAACTACTGTCAAATGTGTCTCAATGGGTCCTGCGCACTGTAGAGCGAGGCTATCGCATTCAGTTCGGCGCTCCGCCGCCACCTTTCAACGGGGTGATTCCCACACTGGTGGGCCCCGAGCAGGCTCTGGTCTTGGAACAAGAAGTAGTGTTGTCAAAAGTACCGACTTCGGTACCATTCGGTACTGTCATTTTAAAAACGTCCATTTCCCGCTAACATTTGAGCGCTGTTGAGCGGATTCTTAAACACAGCTGATTGGCCATAGTGTTCACGCGCTCAACAAATGTGACAGTGATTGGCAACAGTGATCATCGCTTCACGCTCTTCACAGTGCGCTTACACAAAAGCACATGGGAGCGTTTGAAAGCCGCGTCTATCAGCGGATCCCTAATATATCTGCACGTAGATGGATCCGCGCTGATAGACGCGTCTTTCAAATGCTCCCATGTGCTTTTGTTTGAAGAGCGTGAAGCGATGATCACTGTTGCCAATCACTGTCATATTTGTTGAGCGCGTGAACACTATGGCCAATCAGCTGCGTTTAAGAATCCGCTCAACAGCACTCAAATGTTAACGGGAAATGGATGTTTTTAAAATGACAGTACCGAATGGTACCGAAGTCGGTACTTTTGACAACACTAACAAGAAGTAGACACTCTCTTGAGGAAGGAGGCCATCGAGGTGGTCCCTCCTCACGAACGAGAGTCCGAGTTCTACAGCCAGTACTTCGTAGTTCCAAAGAAGGATGGAGGGTTGTGTCCCATTTTAGATCTTTTGAACCGCTCAGTCATGCGACTGAAGTTCAAGATGCTCACACTCAGACAGGTCATTTCTCAGATCAGGTCCGAGGACTGGTTTGTCGAGATCGATCTAAAAGACGCATACTTCCATGTCTCCATCCTTCCCTCTCACAGGAAGTTCCTGAGGTTTCCTTTCAGGGGCAAAGCATACCAATACTGGGTTCTTCCTTTCGGCCTTGCACTCTCACCCCGCACTTTCACAAAGTGTATGGATGCTGCTCTGGCTCCTCTGCGACTCCAGGGCATCCGCATACTAAACTATATCGACGATTGGTTGATTCTGGCTCAATCGGAGCAGGTGGCATTTCGACATCGAGATGTCATTCTCGTCCACATGAGAGAGCTGGGGTTAAGACCAATAGGTATCACGTTGGACGCAGCTGCCATCAGACCCAGCAGTTTCTGAAACTGCTTGACAGTGAGTGACCGGCCTTCTCTCACTCTCTTGACAGACGTGAGGATCGACTCGATCCGAGCAGGAGACATACGTGCCTGCATCGTGGTTGAATCCCACACCACGCCCAGATAAGTGGTTCTCTGTAATGGAGAAAGCACACAAGAGTGTTTGTCCACGATGCAGGCACGTATGTTTCCTGCTCAGATCGAGTAATGGAGAGTGTGCTTTCTCCATTACAGAGAACCACTTATCTGGGCGTGGTGTGGGATTCGACCACGATGCAGGCACGTATGTCTCCTGCTTGGATCGAGTCGATCCTCACATTGGTCAAGAGAGTGAGAGAAGGCCGGTCACTCACTGTCAAGCAGTTTCAGAAACTGCTGGGTCTGATGGCAGCTGCGTCCAACGTGATACCTATTGGCCTGCTGTACATGAGACCCCTACAGTGGTGGCTCAAGACCAAGGGGTTCTCCCTGAGGGGAAACCCTCTTCGCATGATCAAGGTCACGTGGCGATGCCTACGTGCCTTAGACATGTGGAGGGAACCTTGGTTCTTGTCTCAAGGCCCGGTGTTGGGAGCTCCTTGTCACCGTGTAATGCTTGCGACGGACGCATCCCTCATTGGTTGAGGAGCGGTCATGAGTGGCCACCCTGCCCGCGGCCTGTGGAGCGGCTGCCATCTCACATGGCACATCAACTGCCTGGAGATGCTGGCCGTGTTTCGAGCACTGAAACACTTTCTCCCAGACCTAAGAGATCGTCATGTGTTGGTGCGCACCGACAACACAGCGGTGGTCAACCACCAGGGAAGTCTGCGTTCGCGCCCCTTGTACAAGCTGGCACACCAGATCCTTGTGTGGTCCCAGGACAGACTCCTCTTCCTGGAGTTCCTGCAGGCCCGATTCTCCGCAGGGTTGACCCACTCCATCTTGAAGGTCTACGTGGCGGCTTTATCGGCCTACCACGCCCCTCTCGGTGGCCAGTCAGTGGGCAGACACCCCCTAGTTACACGTTTCCTCCGCGGTGCGCTGAGGCTGAGGCCTCCAGTATGATCCCGTGTCCCTCCGTGGGACTTGGCTGTGGTGTTAGAGGCTCTCTGCAGGCCTCCATTCAAGCCTATTGAGGAGACCTCTGATCGCCATCTCACTTTGAAGACTACCTTTTTTCTGGCGATATCTTCTCTAAAGAGAGTTGGGGATCTTCAGGCCCTCTCAGTGGCCCCTTCCTATCTAGACTTTGCGCCCGGTCTGGCCAAAGCCTTCCTCTACCCTCGAGCGGGGTATGTCCCTAAGGTCCCCTCCTCTACACTACGGCCTGTCGTACTCAAGGCCTTTTGTCCTCCTCCCTTCAGGGAGCCTGACCAGCAGAAGCTTAATTGTATGTGTCCGGTGAGAGCACTGGACACATACGTTCACAGAGCTGCCCTGTGGAGAAGGGTGGACCAACTGCTGGTATGCTACGGTCCCCCTAAGAGGGGTCTGCCTGCTTCTAAGCAGACCCTCAGTCGGTGGATCGTGGATGCCATTTGCATTGCTTACGAGTCCTCTGATCTCCCCTCACCTCTGGGGGTCAAGGCTCACTCGACCCAGAGTGTGGCGGTCTCCAAGGCCTTTTTGGCAGGTGTTCCGATGCAGGACATCTGCAACGCTGCGGGATGGTCCACGCCCCTGACCTTTCGTCAGGTTTTATGGCCTTGATATGCGGGCCACTCCAGGCTCTTCCGTTCTCTCACCCTCTTTGTGCTCCTGAGGGATACACACAGGGCAGGGATTTGGAAGTCTGGCGGCATGGGCACCTCGTTCCCAGAGCGTTTCGACGCAGCTTGAGTTCCTGAAGAGGAATGTCTCTAGGTTACGTATGTAACCCTAGTTCCTCGAAGGAACGAGGCGCTGCGTCTCGAAGCCATACTTCCGGCATCCCTGCGAGCGCTAGCTTCATTCCTGGAAGCTGACGCTAGTATATATATATATATATATATATATATATATACTGTATATATTCTATATCGGGGCATATATATGATTTATGAAAATGAGTTATCTGTTCTTGCAAATAAGCTTCATATCTTGATATATAACTTGAAAAATATTGTCAATAATATGGTTTAAATTATGCAATGCAATTATAATATCTGAGATTTTCTAAGTTATATATCTTGTTATACATGAGTGTACTATGTAAGTAAAATTGGACATACTTATAGTAGTTGAAGTTATAAATTGCTTATATATATATATATATATATATATATATATACAGTATATATAAAAGTTTGAACATTTTTAAAAACGGAATTATCTGTTTTTGCAAATGAGCTCTTCATATATTGTACATCCAACTTTACTTGCATACATACAGTACTACTCATGTAAAGCAATATATATAGCAAATCTCAGCTCTGTGATTGTTTATATTGTCACAAGATCTAAACTATATTATTGCAAAGCGCTATATACGTATAAAGTTGGACATATCAATATATTCAACTTTACCCGCATACAGTATACTCACAAAAAGTTAGGTAAATCTAAACTGCTTGATTGTTTACATCATCACAAGATGTAAAATATATTGTCGCCCAGTTCTAATCTACTATATATGACTACAAGGGATGAAGATATTAACATGTCAGAAATGAGAACCCATCCATTAGAAATGATTTTACATTAGTAAAATGACTGCTAATCTCACACCTGACTGTAATTTAGCAGTTTTATTCCCAACACCTCTTAACTGATAATCCTAGTTCACATTTCTTTCTTCAAGTCAAGTCAAGTCAAGTCACCTTTATTTATATAGCGCTTTTAACAATACAGATTGTGTCAAAGCAGCTTCACAGTATCAAATAGGAAAATAGTGTGTCAATAATGCAAAAGGACAATAGTAAACACTCAATTTTCAGTTAAAGGCAGTTCATCATTGAATTCAGTGAGGTCGTCATCCAGCTCAGTTCAGTTTAAACAGTATCAGTGCAATCAAGTCGACGATATCGCTGGAAATGAAGTGTCCCCAACTAAGCAAGCCAGAGGCGACAGCGGCAAGGAACCAAAACTCCCATCGGTGACAGGATGGAGAAAACAACCTTGGAAGAAACCAGGCCTGGGGGCCAGTTCTCCTCTTAAAATATACTTAGTAAAATATACTTTTTTATCTAATTTTAAGAATGTAGGTAACACCTATGCAGAAATGCAGATAATGTTTAACTTAAACATTTTCTAGTGCCACTGTAAATCAGCCTGTGGAGTTTATTTGAAGTTATAGAGAACAAAAAAAGAGCATTTAATGTTTATTTATGCTTAAATGGTTGTAAAGCAGCCTTCTGAAGAGTCCTCACGTAGAATCAAACTATCAGTGATATAGAGCACACGTCTCCCTGGGAGAAGTGTCCTGTCAGAGACTGGTGGGCGCTCACAGAGACGATGTCTTTTTTCTTGGCAGGCATTAGGAACACTTTAGCACTGTAATCGCAGCTTTGAGTGGTATTTACTGCTATTAAAGCCCTAGTGCGTGCCAACCCACGGACCTTTCCAGTTGCCTTGCTGAGTGAGAAAGATCCTTTTATCTACTTCTTCTTGAGTGCTGCTGAGAGGAAATCTGGAAATCTGACGATTAGCAGATAGAAGAAGAGGGTCTGATCTTTAAAGTCTACTATAAAGGTCTTGAACTTAAATTACCTGGGGGTCACAAGCCAGCTAGTGCATCAAGCTGGTCAGTTGCAACAAACACAGCTCTAAATTGTAACTATTTGTGCAGTTAGCTTGGGTATAGCTTAGTGCATCTGCACAAAATATGAACTGTTTAGCAATTTTTGAAGCTGAATAATCGGATTTATTGTCATTCATTTGAGCAGTAGAGGTGATATTTCGGTTACACTTTATTTTACAGTATGTGCACTTACATGTACTTACAGTGTACCTACCTAAGAAAGTACTGGTAATATTAGGTAACTACATGGGGTAGGGTTAGGTTTAGGGGTAGGTTCAGGGTTAGTACCTAGTTTTTACCTAGTTATTGTAATTACTAAAGTAATTACAATAACTAGGTAAAGTGCTACCGATATTTCTTATTCTGCTTTTATGATGCATCTTACATGTTCTCAGACTTCATAAGTAGCCGCTTGCCGTGTTCTAGCTTGTTTCGTGCTGATGGAAAGATGTTTTGCATCCAACTGGGTCAGAATGATTTTCAGCTCATAATGCTTTGTGGAGTTGGCACTTTTTTTTTATTCCATTAGTTAGATCCTGATGTTAGATTCTAGATTTTGAAGTCTCAGGGATTTGGTGTGTGTTTAGGGTTCTTTTAGGTCATACTGTTGTAAGGTTGTAGAAAATATTGATTACACAAACTGTTTATAAATGTATATGTAATATACAGTGGGTACGGAAAGTATTCAGACCCCCTTCACTTTTTTCAATTTTGTTATGTTGCAACCTGATACTACAATTGTTTAAATTAATTTTTTTTCTCATTAATCTACACTCTGTACCTCATAATGATGAAGTGAAAACAGAATTTTAGAAATGTCTGTAAATTTATTAAAAAGAAAAAACTGAAATATCACATTTACATAAGTATTCAGACCCTTTGCAACAACACTTGAAATTTCGCTCAGGTGCCTCCCATGTCTCTTGATCATTGCAGAGATGTTTCTACACCTTGATTGGAGTCCGCCTGTGGTAAATTAAATTGATTGGACATGATTTGGAAAGGCACACACCTCTCTGTAAAAGGCCTCACAGCTGATAATGCATATCAGAGCGAAAACCAAGCCACGAGGTCAAAGGAACTGCCTGCAGAGCTCAGACACAGGATTGTATTGAGGCACAGATCTGAGGAAGGCTACAAAAAAAATTCTGCTGCACTGAAGGTTCCCAAGAGCACAGTGGCTTCCATAATTCTCAAATGGAAGAAGTTTGGCACAACCAGGACTCTTCCAAGAGCTGGTCCCCAGCCAAACTGAGCAATTGATGGAGAAGGGGCTTGTCTAGACTGGTGACCAAGAACCTGGTGGTCACTCTAGTTGAGCTCCATGATCATATATGCAGATGGGAGAAACCTACAGAAGGACAAACATCACTGCAACACTCCACCGATCTGGGCTTTATGGCAGTGTGGCCAAACTCAATCCTCTCCTCAGTGAAGACACATGAAAACACACTTGGAATTTGCAATAAAGCACCTAAAGGACCCTCAGACTCTGAGAAACAAGATTACCTGGTCTGATGAACCTCAATTCCAAGCATCATGTTTGAAGGAAACTGGCTCTTCTCATCACCTGCAGAGTACCATCCCAAAAGTAAAGTGTGGTGGTAGCAGCCTCATGCTGTTGGGCTGTTTTTCAGCGGCAGGGACTGAGGAACTCATCAGAGTAGAAGAAAAGCTCAATGCACCAAAATATTGAGATAGCCTTAATGAAAACCCAGTCCAGGGCATTCAAAACCTCAGACTGGGCCGAAGGTTCACCTTCTAACATGACAATGACCCTAAGCACACAGCCAAGGCAACACAGGAGTGGCTTAGGGACAACTCTGTGAATGTCCTAGAGTGACCCAGCCAGAGCCCTGACTTGAACCCTATCGAACATCTCTGGAGAGACCTGAAAAAGGCTGTCAACAGACGGTCCCCATCCAACCTGACCGAACTTGAGAGGATTTCCAAAGAAGAATGGCAGAAATTCCCCCAATCCAGTTGTGCAAAGCTTGTTGTGTCATACCCAAAAAGACTCGAGGCTGTAATTGCTGCCAAAGGTGCTTCAACTAAGTACTGAGTAAAGGGTCTGAATACTTATGTAAATGTGATATTTCAGTTTTTTCTTTTTAATAAATTTACAAACATTTCTAAAATTCTGTTTTCACTTTGTCATTATAAAGGACAGAGTGTAGAGTAATGAGAAAAAAAAAGAATTTAAACAATTGTAGTATCAGACTGCAACATAACAAAATTGAAAAAAGTGAAGGGGGTCTGAATACTTTCCGTACCCACTGTATACTGTATGTAATAGGTAAACGGGTGAATCAATGAAAGTTACATAGTTGAAGATTTAGCCTTGTTCAATTTAGAGTGTCACGAGACACTAAAGAGTGCCGTTTCATGGAAAATGTCATAAGCCGCTCACCCTTAGTCAACATTATCATCTAATATATCTATTACTCATCTAAAACAGTGAAGGGAGTGTCTTTTTAACTAATGTCCACTGAGAAAACCTCTTTATTCTTGCTGCATAGTTTATGCTGCAGCACTGTTCTGAAATCAGAGCTCACAGCAACACAATATGTGACCTCAGCTATGAAATTGAGGATGTTTGTTATTCGATTTTGTGTGTATGTGTGTGTGTGTGTGGTGTATTTGATGTTAACATATTTTTTTCTTATCCCAGTTTATTGTGCAGAGACAACTATAGCAGGTCAAGTGGAACAAAAAGACAGTCTTCACCTTTAAAACTAGTGCTAGAATTTGAAAATTATTCAATCTGCTATGAAATCCTTCTCTAAACTCACTGCTTTAGTTAGTTAGGATGATCAATCAAACATATTTTGTGCAACAGTGTGTACACTTTTTAGGGAAATGTAGCTTACATATAGTTGTAACTATACATTACACTGGGTTTGTAAAATTACACACTTACGCACTTCAGATTTTATCAATTCAAATCATCTAATTTCCAGTCACAGTGATTTTTAACACTTTTAATCATTGTACTGGGTTCAGTTGGTACCTTGCTGTTTTTTTTTTTTTGTTTGTTTGTTTGTTTGTTTGTTTGTTTTTTTGGTTTCTGGTTTTTGGTATCATTTTCAGTCTTTATCCAGCAGTCTTTTTTCTTCAATGTAGTTTGTAAATTAGTTTGCATTAGTGTGGTTACCATAGCAGTCGCACACTGCTGTTCACCATTTCTGCATGGTAAAGAACGACGATGGGTTTCACTATGGCTTTAAAGAGGAATGTGTCTCACAATGGAAGTTTATTGCTTGTAAAAAGACAGTCAGGTTTGCCATGAGTAATTAATCTGAGAAACAACAGGATAACCCTTGTTCAAAAACACAAGACTGACCTTGATTGAAACAAGTCATTTAGAGATTTGCTTCGAAAGAGGGAAAATTTAAGATTAAAAAGAGAAAGACAAAAATAATGTTGTAGAGATTCACTTTCACCCTTTGAAAATGACCTCATGAGCTTGACTAAAGCCATGCACAGATGGCTCTGTTTATAAGTGAATTGTGGTGTTTGTCTACCTCATCTTACGCACACATTATGCAATGTGTCCCTAAATCTACCATTGAAATTTCAGACATTAGATTTCCTATCAGCTGGAAAAATCTAGACCACCACTAGCACTGTTCAAGCGAGCAGCTCATGATCCGGTGTTTTCAGCATCTCAGAGTGTCTCGGTTCATGCAGTAAATGCAGCAAGCTTCATCTCTGCATGTGCTGCGAGTTTAACATGCATTTGGGAAAAAATGTGCTCTAAAGCCCTATTCGGACAGGACTTGTTTTCCAAACTATGTTTGAGTTTCAATTCTTATCACCTGACATCTGCGATTGTCATGTACCAATTCGGACAGGACTAACATCTCCATGTTTATTACAGAGGTGGGAGGGTCTGTTTTGGACATTTGGGCGTTTTAGAGATTGCGTGTTTTGTATGCGTGCATTGCGTATAGTCATTCGGATTGATAGTATAACCACAGTTTACTACAAATACCATGGTGAAGCTATATGGCTAGTATAACAAAACCATGGTTAATGTGTGGTTACTTTAGTTTAACTATTTTTTTTTTATTTGTAGTAAAATCATGTTTAATTTTCATAAAGGTACATATATAATTAAAACATTATGCAATTGAGTGCAGAAATGAAGGTGAGTAATGTTAATCTGATGCTGATATTACAGTAGCCAGTCTTAACAGTTTACGTGATCTGCCTCTTGATTTTATTATTGTCATTTTTTAATTTCTTTGCCGGGAGGCAAACATATCATGTGCGCACCACACAGTAGGAGCGTCTACGGTAATTCACATTGACTAAAAAACAGGGAAACGCGTCGTGAAAAAAATTTCACAGACAATCACAGACATTCGCATTCGGACGGGATTAGTTTTCTTAGAGTTTCACTGAGTTTCCCGAAAAACAGTAGGTAATTTGCTCTGGGATTATTACAGAGGTTGTGTGAGAAAAACACAAGATGATTCATGACTCACCAAGTGGATGATTCACTGGTGCTCAGAAACCAATTTCACATGAACAAAATGATTTAAACATCATGTAAAATGGACTCTGTTCTACACCAGTTGCATCCTAAGAGGTTAAAGCTACTGTGGATAGAATAGATTACATAATTTGCTCTTGAACAAATTTCATGAGAAATGTTTGAGCTCATATAACATTCTCTACTTCTGACTGCAGACTCTGGCAAATCTGAACAGAGTTTTGAGAGCTCTTAAGAAACTCTTGTGACATTACTAAGGTCTTTTTCTCAATTTGCTCTCAAATGAATCACATTATTGTCTAGAAGAAACAATTGAGATATTAAAGAGATTGAGTTTGTGATTGTCTTCTTTCTTTGAGTACATGTTGTACTGGTTTTCGTATCATGGTTACCACAGTTACCTCATTCAACTGTGATTGTGGCTGATGCAAAAAGGAGCCTCATTTGATCTCTCAGTTTGATTGTCTTCATGTTTAATCATCTGAAGGGAAGGGAGGGCCGTTTTTTTTAAATGGTGTGCGGGCCACACAGAGTGAGCCGAGTCTTGAGCCTGGTATTAAAGGATCAGTCAGCGTGCTTTTGTTAGCCAGATGCTGTGAATTAAACACTGAGGCTGTTTTTCCTGTAAAGAGGGGGTGATTCCCCCCCATACGGGCTTTACAGAATCCCCTCTGAGAATTTAGCTCTGGTTAAAAATAGAGAGAATGATCCTAATGAACAAAGAAACTTCACAGTAGAACTGAAGTTGTGTTCACTGAGTTATAAAGAAAGTAAGAAGATTTTCAGACAATATCTCTATGTTTGCTTGAGTAACAAAATTAGGTTGAATAGGCACATACAGTATCTTAAAGTGTTAACATCATAAAAGGTGTTGAACATTTCCATAACATATCGTACTACAAACAACGTATAGTGGTTTTTCATCAACATTTAAAAAGTAAACTGAACTGAACAGAAATGGAAAAGATAAGTCACTTTTGTTTTATTTTTTATAGTGCTTTATACAGTAGAGATTGTTTCAAAGCAGCTTCACATTATTAAACAGGAAAGTAACAGAATGATGCAAACTTCAAATATATCAAACCATTGTTTTGACCAACAAGAAATTGTATTAATCAGTTACAGTAGAACATATAAAAACACACTGATCCAGCCGCTGTTTAACCTCATCCTGGGAACAGTGTTCATGGCTGACTCATGTCTGTAGGTGTAATTTTATTATGTTCACTTGTTATCCAACAGCTTCCCAAAAGTCTTGTCTTCTGATTAAATACTAATTTCAGTTTGGAGGACACAATTCATACAGATTATACTGAACATTTGACTCATATTTTATATGACAGCCTCCAATATGATGATAACTAGCCCCATCTCCTTTATATATAAATGCATATTACTGCTATAATCGAAATAATTTAGTTATTTGGTATAGTGATGTAAATGTGCAGCCCGCTGACTTTTCTCTAAGAATAACCTTCTCTATTGTGTATTTAATGTGTGTACTGTGCTTTTTTAAAGTCAATTGTTCATTGGAAGAATAAGGCCATTATTTGACAAACATACTGTTAAGCAACAATGGAGACGGGGAACATATGTACGTGGAGCATTTAGAGTGACCACTGGTGCTAGACAATATGTGGATGACATCAGCGTTACATCATAGTGAGCTCATAATACTGTAATATCGGTCATTTACCAGTCCTGTTGTGCTTCAGACAACAACATTTACAGTGTTTGCAAAACAGAACTGTATTGATATTCTGGTTCTAGAGTTTGTTATAAAGCTGTAAGTCCAATTTAAATCCAAAACATTTCAGTGGAAATTAATTCAGTGGAAAGTCTCCATTTAATGTGTTTCGAAGATGTGTTTTTTGTATTTGTTTTTTTGTAACCTTAAGAATGAAGTTTGAAAGTCTTCCACTGACTGAACTGACAGGCATTGATGTCACTGTAGTAGGGAATGCACATTTGTTATTAACCAGTCTACCTAATTTTACCCTTAGAAATTACTTCCATTTGGTATAATACAATATTGTCTGATTCAGTCATTTCATATGTTTGACATGATTAGAACCAGTTCATTTAGATGTTACCACATAAAACACATTTTACCTGATAAAAAACACTACTGTTCAAAAGTCTGGGGGGGAGTTTTTCTTTTTAAAAAATTAAAAACTTTATTCAGCATTGATTGATGCATCAAAGTGATCGAAATCTAAGACATTCACAATCTTATAAAAGATCTTATTTCAAATAAATGCTGTTCTTTTGAACTTTCTGTTCATCAACATATCCTGAGAAAATGTATCATGGTTTCCACAAAAATATTAAGCAGCACAACATTGATAATAATCAGAAACGTTCAGCATATTAGAATGATTTCTGAAGGATCACGTGACACTGAAGACTGGAGTGATGAACACTACATTTTTTTTCTGCTTTGCAAGCAGATGCAAATCTATTTTTTTCTAAATGTGATGTTTGCTTTCTCTTCAGGTCAGTAAGTTTTAAAAATCTATTAATCAATAGTTTTTAGTGTTTGAGCAAAGTCATGTTTGTCTGCGTTGTGATCAGAATTGTGGTCACAGGCCTGTTCTCCTGCTGACTCTTAATAAATCTAAATGAACAATAGCTGCTCACCCTTCAGCAGACGCTTGAAAACAGCTGTGGGTCCTGTGCAGCCGCCAGACAAACACACTCTTTATTCACTCTCAGAGCAGAGACTGGCACGAGCCTGCAGGACCTTCCACTCCTCTCTTCTGTCTGTCCATCCATCCATCCATCCATGGTCCCACGGGGTCGTTTACGGGCTTTGAGATCTTTGTGGCAGGCTGTTCTCTGAGCTAATTAGCCATAGCAGGGAAGAATATCAACTCTAGCTGGAGGAGAGAGAGAAAGGCTAGTGATTTTCTCGTTGAAGTGCTGAAATTATTTTTAAAATATTACGAATAAAATAAGACTAAACAAAACAAAACAAACAAAAAAAGCACATAACAAAATGATTTAAATGTAAACTAAAATTAAAATGACTACAATTAAAATGAAAACTGAAAATATAAATTGAAAGCTATATATGAATAAAAATGTTTGACAGTATAGAAATAATACTAAAATAAGTGGTATTCAAATCTGTTGTCAAATGTGTTGTTATTATGAACTACAACTAATATGAAATCTAAAAATAATAAAAATAGTTTTCATTAACTGAAATAAAGCTGAAATAAAATATAAATATTAGATTAAACAAACTTTTAAAAAGATGAATGTTTAAATTAAATTGTTTTTGTTGAAGTACTAAAATTACTGAAACTGAAATAAAAATAAATGAAAGCAATATATATATTGCTAAAAACTTAATTTAAGTGAAAATTGAAAATATGCAATGCAAAATTCAAAGTTGAAAGCAAATTCAAAATATATAGTATATAATATAGTAGATAATTAATATTAAAATAACACAGTCACACAAAGTATCAGGTCTTCCTTCAAGGCTTTAACCAGATGTCATACAATGTCTTACAACAACTATGACTAAAATATATTGCTATTTTATAATTATATTTTAATATTCAATTTAAAAATAATAATGAGAAGAACTGATATTATAATTAATAGCATTCTCGGTTTGACCAAAATGAGATCTGAGGTCAGTTTCAAGTCCAACGCTAGCGTAAATTAAAGTGAAACAAGTTCCTTTGAGGTCAGTCTACTTTTTTAGTAAACTCAAAAGGTATTTCAGTTTGTTTGTTTTAAAGAGAAGTGTGAAATTATGATTTAGTTGCCACTTTTGACATTTATTTGACGAGACAAGTAAATGTAAATGAATGTAAAAATATCACAGAGACTTTTGCCCTGAATGTAGACATATAATATATTAACATTTATCTCTTGTCCAATAAGTTCCATTAAAAATACATTAAAAAATAATCATATCAATGCATATCAATGTTGTAAACCTGCCACACTGAAAACAAGGTAACCTAAAAATAATAAAGTCTAAATTAACCTGTTTTATTCAAGTCAAAATATTATTTAACATCCCAAAAACAATCTAAATGCTTTAATTTATGCCAACAAAACAAATGTTTATGATTTCTAATAGTAATAGTACTACCTGTTGATTCAAGTCACCTATCACTCTCTGATAGCAAGCGGCAAACCTAAGATACCCTCATAAAAGCTAACGGTCTAATTCAGCCCGTTTTATGGCTGTTTTATAGCCCTGAAAGACTTGTGCGATCAGTAGACGTGATGAGTATCTGTGTACTGATTAACTCCAAGTGCCACACATTGTTGATTGGCTCTTTTGTCTCATGTATTGTGTCACTTACTGTATTGAGCGCGAGGAGATTATGTCACGGGCTGGTCTGGCATCTTCATCAGTGAACAGTGACTGCTCAGACTGGATGCTGGGCTCTCTGCCCTCGTCATTGTCATGCAGTGCATTATGGGAGCTCTCAGGATGATGGTGTCGTCCAAGGTGACAGCTGCGAGAAACTCCAGCGTGGCCTAAGACCGTTCACAGATGGTGTGTAAGTGTGGGTGTTTTCTTTGGCCAGGCCAAGTGTTTGTGAATCCAGATGTTATTCTGACTGTACAAAAGCATTAGAGTACTTAATTACTCAAAAAGAGAGGGATGAAGAAAAGTGTGAATACGATTGTTGAATACAGACCCAGTTTGACAAATGCAAGTTCCTGTCATTTGATCTTAGGGAGGTTTGTTTTTGTGCTGTTTCAGTATCCTGATATTTGGTGTCCTTGTACTCTGCTAGAAGTCTGCTTCACATTGCAGCTTATTCTGGTCAGGATCTGTCTACTTAGACAGCAAGAGCCTGTCTGTGGGACATGTAAGGCAAACAACATGCTGCTTGCTTTTAAAAATGTCATTTGACATACATTT
Organism: Spinibarbus caldwelli; assembly: GCA_039654775.1. Lineage (NCBI taxonomy): Eukaryota > Metazoa > Chordata > Actinopteri > Cypriniformes > Cyprinidae > Spinibarbus > Spinibarbus caldwelli. The sequence goes on along the minus strand of CM077233.1, from coordinate 23,358,714 downwards.
GTGACCAAGGATATCTTGTTAAAATGAAACTAAACTGATTCGACTTTGAGGTCGTGACTCACATGGGGTTGCCAGACATGCAAATTTCTATGAAAAGTAGCCCATTCTGTTTATAAATGAGTAAGTGTTGTCACAATGCCAACATTTTGTTAAGCCGCTTTTCCACCGAAATTACCTGGAACAATTTGTCCCAGGAACTTTTTCCCCCCCAGACCAGTTGCTGTCTGCGTTTCCATCGCGGTCTAAAGTACCGTGAAGATTAGGCAAATAGTCTGGTGACGTAGGTCTGCGCAAGTTTCTCAATACAAAGTACGCAAATTTTGAACTTGCATCCTCGGTAGTTCGGACTTCACGAGTTCGACTCAGGAGTGTGAACCCCCTGGGGACAGGACGACGCAAGTCCGGTAATTCTGCAAACAGCAGCGTACTTGATGACATCAGTAAGCTCACCTTGGCTACTGCAATTTTCCTCACTGTATTTACAATAAGATGAAATATGATATCAGACGCCACTGCCTCGTTTAGTTTTCATTTAAATATATTAATAGCTGCAGAAATGTTTAGGGAACGTATACATTGAAATATTATATCAAACAGTATTGTCTCTTTTCATTTTCATTTTAACATATTAGTAGATTAATAAAATAATAGAATAAAGACCAAAGATTACCTGTTAGATTTACCCAAAACAAATTATATCTTATGTTTAACCACTACACTCTTAAAAATAAAGGTGATTCAAAAGGTTCTTCAAGCGATGCCATAGAAGAACCATTTTTGGTTCCACAAAGAACCATTCAGTCAAAGGTTCTTCAAAGAACCATCTCTTTCTTACCTTTTTATAATCTGAAGAACCTTCTTTCACCACAAAGAACCTTTTGTGAAACAGAAAGGTTCTTCAGATGTTAAAGATTCTTTATGGAACCATTTAGACAAAAAGGTTCTTCTATGGCATCGTGAAGCACCTTTATTTTTAAGAGTGTACAGATACATCAGAGCCAGCGGCAAATGTCAGAAGGACTAGCCGAGTTGAGGCTGCTCTCGTCGGGATACATGAGCTCTGAGCGCCCGCTGATTGCGTGGAGCTCATGTCTCCGAAATCAGCGAAGCACATTTTCAAATAGGCCCTATCTTTATAAATAAACCACAGATTTGAGTTTTAAACAACTACATTCTCGCCTGAAATACTTTTAAAACTACATTTCATGACACAACAACTTATTTTAAAAATTATGCGAATAAATGGTGGTTGAAATACAATGCTGCGTGAACTCAACCAATCAGCATGTTCAGCGCCAAAGTCCCGCCCCCAAAATTTTTACCCAGAACTTTATTTTGATCCTGGTTCCTGTGGTGGAAACACACCCAGGACCGGCTCAAAGTCCCTAGTTCCTGGGTAAAGTTCCTGCGGTGGAAACGGGGCTTTAGTTGGTAGCAGTTCCAGTAATGTCATAGTTTTCAGGACCAATTTTGGTACCGAGAAAAAACAGTAAAAAAGGTTGTGATTTATGTATTTATTGTCTATCAGTTTGCATTTAAACTACAATAATTAATGCAGTATCAGATTTTGTTTTGTCCTTTCTGTTGCTATGGTTCAAAAGTTTCAAATTCAGTTTCACATATAAACACTGTTATCAATCCAGAAACTTTCCAGTGTGTGCTTAGTTGCATAAAGAAAAGACTTTATTATTTAGACTTTAGTATTTAAATTGTGAATGTGTAATAGGTTTATACAAAAAGCGTGTAGTCCCTTTTTAATCACTGTCAACCACTTCAGTTTAGCACTGACTGAGTTCTGCACTCTTGCAAAATCACTGTACAATAAATCTGTTATTTACATTCTATTTACATTTTTTTGTTATCATGGAAGGATTTGTGAGCTTAGTATATTTTGACTAACTAACTAACTAACTAAACTCCTCTGATTGGCCATTGCGCTCATGCGCTCAACAGACATGTCTGTGATTGGCTGCAATGCTTAGTACTTCAAAACATATCGGAAATAGGAACCTTTGATGCCCCTCCCAGAGCGCTTATCTGCACATCAGCAGGTATTGAACTGAATTGGTACTACCAGTTCTGCAGAAAAGCTGGTATCATTAGGGGCTTTCGCACTGGAGAAACCTTTTCATAGTGCCTAGAACTATTGGCGGAATTTCCCGGTTTTTGTCGTGTTCGCACTGCAGGAACTAGGAACGTATTTAGTTCTAGGAACTCTGTTTGGGGGAACTAATTTAGCTCCTACTTCAGAGTAGGGTCTAAAACGGTTCTATAGGAACTATCAGTGATGTAAGTGTATGCTGATTGATTGGCCAAACGCATACGAAACACTGGCTACCGGGCATTTTTTAAAAAGCAGAGTAAATATATTTACTCCACGGTAACAGCATTTACCTGTTGTGTTCTTTGCTCAGCCTCAATGATTTGTAACACTGTAAGTTGTCATGGGGATTTAGTCAGATTTTCATGCTCTTTTAATCTTGTAAATTGTACGTTTACATTCCATCTTCGTTATCACGAAACTCAGGACACACAACAAAAACAACTCAGATCGCAGCGTCCTCCACTCACTGGTTGTTTACATTTGTAAATGCCGCAAATAAAGACGTCGCTGACAGCTGCTTCAGAGTTCCTGCTGCCGGTGCGAATGCAACCAGGAAAACGGCCCAAGTATCCTTGCTAGATCCTAGAACTAAGTTCCTAGAACTATGCGGCGCGAAAGCGCCTATTTTGGCATCAAAATTTTTGTACTGACTCCGTGACAAAGTACAGGTACTTTCAATAACACATTAGTGCTGATAAGTTAATTACAAATAAAACAGACTAAGTGGTAATGTAAGATGTATTGATATATATTGATGTAAGTACAGCTGTGATAAGAGTATTATTTCTGTGGTGTGAGCGAGTGTGCAGGGTTGCAACAATTTTGGAATCTGAAAAAGGGGTTGTGGACCAAATATTGTTACCATTTGTAGCAGCCTAGGAACTTTTAAACACTTTGTTTCTCAGCAGAGTGATAGAATCCTGTGCATCATGAGTAATCCAGACTGAGTGATGTCAGTCAATCTGAGTGAATATGGCGATTTCCTGTCATTTTTTATACACAGTAGCTATACTTTAGACAGTTCATGACCATGCCATCTGATGCTGAGACTAGATGATACACCTCTCACTGGAGGAAGGCACTCATTAACCTTCAGATTCATATTGCTTCAACTGCTTTAATGATTCGGCTTACAAGACTCTTAAGATGTAATGAACCATGTCAGCGGAGAGTCATTACACTTCTTATTCTTGTGATCTGCTCACGTCCATTGTCTTGCTCAAGTGAGTTTAGCCCATGGCCGTTTCCACCCCATGTTGTGACCCAGCAGGGGAGTTCAGCCGTATCTCTGATGGACTCACTGCAGTGCACCGAGGTGAACTTGCTGTCCTGACTGTTTGTACTTAATCTTCAGTGATGCTCAGACACTTAGGTTTTTGGGCCCAACCCAAAATAACTGTTTTCCCCAGTTCAAGTGCTTCACTATCATTAGTACCCATAGGAAAGGAAAATCAAAAGTGAGATCTCTTTAACATCTCAAATATTTCTCCTAGACAGAAATGAGGTTACTTTAAGATTGAATGGAGATTTTTGCTTGAGTCTCCTGCTTCTCAAACTTGTCTCCTGAAACAAAAACTCTATCACTCTCACAATGGTCTCCTTTCAAGCTTTAAAAGAGATCTCAATAACAGCACACACTGTGCTCAGATATTTCTCCTTAGCTACAGACACTGGATCTCTCACATTTGTCTCTTTTAAAGCTTTAGAATAGATCTCAACAACATCACACACTGTGCTCAGATATTAGCTAGAGACTCTGGTGGTCTCACATTTGTCTCCTCCAAGGTTTCAAACAAGATCTTAACAGCATCACACACTGTGCTCAGATCTCCTAGTCTAAAGACTCTGGTGGTCTCATATTTGTCTCCTTTAAAGTTTTAGAAGAGATCTCAACAACATCACACAATGTGCTCAGATTTTTCTCCTTAGATAAAGACTCTGGTGGTCTCAACAGAGATCTCAACAACATCATCACATCACACATTGTGCTTAGATTTTTCACTTCAGCTAAATAATCTGGAGGTCTCATATTTGTCTCCTGCAAAGCTTTAGAAGAGACCTCAACTTTACAAAGTCTGCATCAAGTCAACCCATAGGAAAGAAAAATCAAAAGTGAGATCTCTTTAACATCTCAAATATTTCTCCTAGACAGAAATGAGGTTACTTTAAGATTGAATGGAGATTTTTGCTTGAGTCTCTTGCTTCTCAAAATTGTCTCCCGAGACAAAAACTCTTAACACTCTCACAATGGTCTCCTTTAAAGCTTTAAAAGACATCTCAACAACATCACACACTGTGCTCAGATATTTCTCCTAGTCTAAAGACTCTGGTGGTCTCAAATTTGTCTCCTTTATAGTTTTAGAAGAGATCTCAACAACATCACACACTGTGCTCAGATTTTTTCTCTTTAGAAAGAGTTTAATTTATTAGAGTTTATTAGAGAATTAGAGTTTAATTAATTAGAGTTTAATTAATTTTAGAATCATGAATTTAGAGTTAAAGGCTATATTGAGAGAGAAATTATAAAGAGATAAGGAGAATGTTACTTTTTATAGGACAATGTTTATGTACATTATATTTATGTTTATGCACATAATTTGTTGTTGGAAATAATAATGTACTGGATGCCTTAATCAAAACTGATTTACAGAACATGTAACCTTTCTTTGCTGAAAGGCACATAAATGGCTTATTACTCAGTCTTGATTATTAATTGACTAATTTGATTATTAATACATATTATATGGTAGAGCTCCTGAGTCTTTTTGTGTGGGAGAAAAATCTGAGCACAGCGTGTGATGTTGTTGAGATCTTTTCTAAAGCTTTAAAAGAGACAATTGTGAGAGATCCAGAGTCTTTAGATTAGGAGAAATAGCTTAGCACAGTGTGTAAAGCTGAGATCTCTTCTAAAGCTTTAAAGGAGACCATTGTGAGAGTGTTAGAGTTTTTGTTTCAGGAGTCAAGTGTGAGAAGCAGGAGACTCAAGCAAAAGTTTACATTCAATAAACTCATTTCTGTCTAGGAGAAATATTTGAAATGTTAAAGAGATCTCTTTTTTATTTTAGCTTCAGTGTCATTTATCCACACCATTTCAAAGACAATACATGCACTGTCTTATTTGAAGTTGTTTTATGTGTTTTATTGCACAATGATTTAACAGAGGAAACCATAACCTATATTTTCATACATGCGAAAATGGGCTGTACAAGACAAAATTTGAATGCTAAACAAAGCAAAAAAAAAAACAAAAAAAAAAAACACTGGTACACTAGTGTTACATTTGTTAAAAAAAAGAAAAAAAAGAAAAGGTATTGCTCTTATTGTAAACATCTTGCACTTGTAAATCCTTTCTAGTGTGTTTGGAAAATGTGGTGTATATACAGTACTGGACATTAAAGATAAAACCCTTGATATTCTGAAATGTCAGAATAAAATAAAACATCTTAAGACAAAGCTGATATCTCAGTGAGACATATAAGAGAATCACCCCTTAAGCCCTAAACACACTGCACGATTTTTGGCTGTCCCAGACGAAAGATTGGCATCGTGAAACAATTGTGGCGAATCAGAAATCACTGCGATTGTTTCACGATGCCAGTCTTTCGTCTGGGACAGCCGAAAATCATGCAATGTGTCTCGGGCTTTAGTATCCTGAGCATAGAGTAACCTCTGTCAGAGCCATAGCCTCGTGGGCAGCATTGATGTGAAGGCACAGCTGCACCTCAGACAGCAAGGATTCGAATCCCAGTTAAAGGTACTTTCCTGCTCCTGTTCAATTCTCTCCTGTCCAATTGTTTCCTGTCTCTGCTCATGCTGTCCTGACCAAAAAACCCCATTGCAATAAAAAAGCAACCTCTGAGTAATAAAACATTTTTATAATGGAGTCTTGCAAGATAATAAAGAGATGTCCCATGTTTCTCACAGGTTTCTCTCCCATTGACATTTTGGATTCCTTTCTCATGTCTCAGTTGTGTCTACTTTTATTTCTCCTAAGGATTTTTAGGAGAAACATCTGAGACACTGTTGAGACTAAAATGAGAAATACATGAGAATCACAACTAAGTCTCCTGAGGTTAGAAAGAGCAACCACTGAGCAATAAATATTCCTAATGGAGTCTTGATACAGATTGCAGCAAGACAATAAAGAGAGATTCTATGTTTCTTCCACCACATTCTCAGTTTGTTTTTGTTTTTTTTCTCAAATACACAACATTGACAACATTTATAATTACACTTCTGGGTTAAAAATATTTTTTATATAAAAAGGCACACATTAAAGACTATTGTAGTGTTGCAAAAGTTGTGTTTCAAATAAATGCTGCTCTTTTAAACTTAAATCAAATAATCCTGAACAAATGTATCATGGTTTCCACAAACATATGAAGCAGCAGAACTGTTTCAAGATGAAAATAATCAGAAATGTTTCTTGAGCAGCAAATCAGCATATTAGAATGATTTCTGAAGGATCATGTGACTCTAAAGACTGGAGTAATGATGCTGAAAATTCAGCTTTTAAATTATGTCTTAAAATATATGCAAATATACTACAACACATTTATTTTCATTTGTAATAATATTTTATAATACTATTGTTTACTGTAATTTTGACCAAATAAATGCAACCTTGGTGAGCATGAGACCTTTTGTTAGAAAAACATTAAAAATCTTATTGACCCCAAACTTAACCATTAGTCTAATTTAATATCAATTTCTAAATATACTTTTAATTCATTATTTTTTATACATTTCAAGTTAACATTTCAAGTTAACTTAAATTGACATTAGTAAATGTACTATAAAAATAAATGAATTAACTGTGAACACAAGCATGTTTATAAATTTTATTACTGTTAACAAATCAAACGCTGTCTTTCTCTCCATCTTGTTCTGGTAGTGTCTGAGATTGTCTTTGTATATCTTCCTGCGTGTGTAATGGGTCAGATGGATGTGATGTGTCATGTGACAGGGTTAATAGGTCCTAAGCGTGAATTAGCAGTGTTTTTTGCTCTGTCAGAGTGTGGCGGTCAGATCTCAGGGGGATTTGTGGAACCCTTTACAACACACAAACTGCAGGGCCAGTCACTTGTCATGTTTGATATTTGTCTCAGCAAACACAAAGAAGTGACTGATGTTTTAAGTTGCCCAGCTGAATTTTATTAGAGTTTTAGACATACTCAACTGCTTGTTACTGCATGTTGACATGAGAAAGCCAACATACAGCATTGTTCTAATAGAGCTAACTATAAGAACACCCTAGCAACCACCCAGATCACCCTAATAACTACATACCTGTCTGACAGACTGCATGGTCTTAAAACGTTCAAGCATCAACCTTTATTAAAAAGGTTAAATTAAAATAAATAAATAAATAAATAATTGAAAATGAATAAATGAATAAATAAATTAATTAATTAATTAATAAAAAAATATTGTCATTTTTTTTATTTTTTTTTTATCTAGTTAATCATTGTTGTGGTCTTCTTAGAAAGTTCTGGCAGTGTCTGAAATTTTGGGTCACATTCGTGGAGTTTTGTTGAGCTCTTACAATGAGAAACAGCACAAACATTGTCAAATTAGCTCAAGGGTTTGCATATATGCGTTGATGTCTCACATTCTGCCGTGGGCATTACTCAAGATTGAGGTCATATGGTGTGATCTGACAAACAGCATCTGTACAGGACAGCACAAATCCCATGTGTACAGCCGACTCGGGACAGAAGCACAAGTCTTTAAGCGCAGTAGAAAAAAAGTAACATGATGGATTTTATATGACTGGAATCAGTTTCTGATGTTTTTTTCTCAGCTGTGTTGTTGTCTGTTGGTTTATAGTGTTTATGTTTGTGGTTGCTGTTAGTAATTGTGATGCTTTAGCATTTCATATTATTAGTGTGGTGAGACACTAGAGACTGAATGTTCATAATCCACCATAGCCCACCCTTTTACAGCTCACTTCTCCCTTACACGTATCTCTCACTTACTCTTTCTTTCTTTCTTTCTTTCTTTCTTTCTTTTGGCCTTGTAATCTGAACAAATGCATTGAATGAGTGTGAATGAGAGTTTTATCTCTAGGGCTGTTTACTCTGTTTGGAAAAATGTGGCTGGAGCAACTACTGTATGTTGTACTTGTGTGAGAGGAAGATTTTTGAAAGATTTGCTCTCCCTCTCTGATGAACTACTCGTTTTCATTCAAGCTAAAACAGAGTGGAACATTTACACTTGTTCCGGACAGCCACAAAAACACATGGTGTGATCTAGTAAATGTATTTAATCAGGAATCAAAATTACTGGACACTTGTATGCTGATTGCTGTTTCTTGAACATCCAACAGTCATGGTCTGTGTTTTGCTTTAGTTCACTTATACAACAGTGCTCCAGGATCACTTAATTAACAAATGAGCACAATAATACTGAATACTGGTCTGGACAATTTGATTGACTTTATATTTCTCATGTCCTCCACCTTTTTGGCATATTTTTTTGGCAAATGACAACAATTCAATCAATTCCTGATGTACAAAATCTCTCTCTCTCTCTCTCTCTCTCTCTCTCTCTCTCTCTCTCTCTCTCTCTCTCTCTCTCTCTCTCTCTCTCTCTCTCTCTCTCTCTCTCTCTCTCTCTCTCTCTCTCTCTCTCTCTCTCTCTCTCTCTCCCTCTCACTGTTTGGGAAGCCTTTTTTGGATAAATTGCACAATTGAGATGAAAAAACAATTGTAACTTATGTTTCATGCCGACTTAAACTATATAGTTAAAATGTTTTGGGACAAGTGACTTAAATAGGTACCTGGAAAAGCTTCATGTTGAGCCCTGCTAACTGCTCCTGATATCCTATTAACAATATTCATTCATTGCCTGTAAGTAATGCTTTGATAGCAGATCTGTGCATAGCTGCATTAAGTTTCAAGCTGCATCTAGTATTATCTGTTGATGGATCTGATAAAGGCTTTAAGACAAACTGAACTCAACGTGCCTGCATAAGACCACAAACTACATACTTTTACTATGTAGTAGAAGTGCACTAATTGAAACATGGTTGTATATGTGCAGGAAACTGTTTTAATTTTCCACCCTTCCAGCATAATTACCCCCAACCATAATAACATAATTAAAACATAATTTTCAACGTCATTATGGGATCATGTACAGTCAGCTAGTCATTATCACAATGATCAGGACCTCAACATGAAAGAAATGACCAAGAAATTGCTCCACTTATTGCATGACTATTTGCCAAATGTATATGTTAAATTGATTTAAAGTTAATGAATGCAAAAGTGATGAAAGAGACATTAAACTAGCACAAATTTGTAGGACATTCGTCGCCTGTGAGGATTATATTATACAGTGTGACTGCAGAATGACCAGTCAGAATCATATTTCTGACAGATGTGTAGAGAGAAGTATCACCTGGAAAGGGAATAAGACAGGGAGAAATAAATGGGCTGCTGTTTAGTTTTGAGTGGAAAAGAGAATAAATCAGCTTAACTGTACAGTATTTAAAAGATTACACTCTGATAACCTATCACAGATTGGCCACTGTTTTAACATGAATCTGCTTTAATCTTATCAGGGTACAAGCACAAGACTCTCAAAATGCATATAAATAAGAACTAACAGGTTTTATCTGATTGAGTTATTATTGATACACAGTAATCACTCAAGTTTTGCCAGGAATGGTTTTCAGCATTATCATCTTTTCATTTACAATTGCACACTACCGAATTACTCCCACTTTTCCTTTTCTGACTGTTTATTTGAACGAACATCCAACAGTTAAAGGGATATTTCACCCATGTGATATTTCACCTTCATGTCATTCCAAAACCATATTGCTTTCTTTCTTCTGTGGAACATAAAAGAAGATTTTTTTTATCTTTTTTTTTTTTTTTTTAGAAATCTTAGCATTTTAGTTTTAGTTTTCTCCTCACAGTGGAAGTCAATGAACTCAGAACATTTTTCAAAATATCTTTTGTGTTCAACAGAAGAAAGAACGTCATACATGTTTGGAAAGACACAAGGGTGTAAATGAGGACGTAATTTAAATTTTTGGGTGAACTATCCATTTTTCTCAAAATTATATTAACCCTATTAAGCTTGACATGAAATATTAGCCGGAAAAATCCACTTCAATGGAACTTTAGACATAAAAAAAAAAAAAAAAGTTTGCATGTGGCTTTTTTGGCTCATATAGCAAGATATCACAATATGCAGCTCATACTTGAGGAAAAAAAACATCCAAAATGAGGTCCAAACTGAGCAAATACATTTGATCATGTTGATGTTTTAGAGGCCTTAGCAATCGGTTTATCAAAAATGACAAATAGTCTCATATATAATTATAGTGTTAAAATGCTAAATTTTATTAATTTACAAGATGATAACTGTACACCCTTGACATATAAAATGATCATATGGTCATGTGATGAGCATAGTTGCAAATAATAAATGCAAAAAAAAAAAAAAATGTAGCCAGTATACTGTACAGTAGATATTGTGTAGTATTCACTAAGTAGTAAGCTAGTTTTTCATTGTCTGTGTTGGGGTGGAGCGGACGTGGGGGTCTGAGATTACACTACTAATCCGATAGCAGATGGGGGACACCTACGTAGCCCCGCAGAATCGGCCCGGATTACGGAAACATGTTGCGCTAATTAGGGGACGACACTCACCACCTGGCTAAATCTGTGAGGAGCCGTTTGGTCTTTGGACAGAAAGACAGAAAAAGAGATAATTTCCTGTATGAGGTCTCATCTGTTTGCAATCGCTGACTTCCCTGCTGACAGATTCTGAGTTCACTCTGTACAGATGTTACTGAGACATGCAATTGCTGACCAGTTTCTTGAAAACATTAGTGAGAAACATCAAGCGTTTAAGCAGAAATGCTTTTAGCCATTAATCTGTAAGTAGGGATATCGTTTATTTAAGCCTGTTAAGAGCTGAAGGTCTTTCGTACCAGACGGCGACTTTTTGTAACAATTTCTCGATACACTGATCAATTTCCCCACAAAACAACTGACAAAACTGTTGATTAAAATGGGTATTTTTTATAAAATTGGTAGATATTAAGGCCGTTTAATTCTTCCATTTATTAATTGCTTTTTAATATATATATATATATATATATATATATATATATATATATATATATATATATATATATTAGGGGTGTAACGTACACAAACATGACGGTTCGGTACATACCTCGATTTTGACGTCACGGTTCAGTATGGTTTCAGTACAGCAGGAGGGAAAAAAAGCTACACATTTTTTTTATTTATTTTTATTTTTTTATTAAACAATGGTTTCCTGAACAAATTGCTTTTGCTTTAAATAATTTCAATTGCAAATAAAACTTTCTTAGGGATAAAAATTTACCTCAGCTTTTGCTCTAAACTATAGGGAGCCCTTTTACATTACTATAAGGTTACAATTAACAACAGAGCCCAAACTTAAATTCAATTACTATTTATTTTTAACTATAATAATCAACACTGAAATTAAAAATTTGTATGCAAACATGTAAATTGCACATAATGCAGTTTTTAAATTAACTTCTAATTTATACAATTTCTATTTGTTGTTGAAATATAATCATTTAAACAGTGGCTGTCATAACTTGTTTCATAACAGATTTATTTAAACATACATTAAATAATTAAGACCACTAACATGTAAAGTAAAATATAATGAGTATATAGGCTGATATATCTCAAAATGCTCTTCTCTAGACTTAATTTCTCAAGCAAATAATGAGCTGCAGACACTGATGACTTGCCTGGTAAATGAAATGCTACGTGACATTTTGTTTACAAGCTGTTTTAATGACGTCTTTCAGTAATTGAAACACTGACTGAGTGATTACGTGAGGCATGATTTGGTAATTCATGTTTATTTCGCATTAAAACTAGTAATAAATAGGAAATGATGATTGCGGTCACTCGTTACAACTGAAGCGTCTATACAGCGATCTGTTACTCCACATCAAAGAGCACCAAAACGCCATTTATTATTTAAATTTCCTGAAAAAAAAAAAAAAAAAAAACTGTGATTTACCACAGGTGATATTTATTACTATCAAAAACATTTTTTCTGTCACTTTTAATCTGCAATCCAGACTAATAGGGTTTAGTGGAAGAGACAGTCTGGACGCCACCAGACACAGGAAAATGTGAGAAAGAGTGATCACATGCCTGACTGAGAGGAAAGAGCAGAGAGATTTGAGTCTGTCTGAGGGAACTGCTCTCTTCCTCTTTATGCTGAGAAACTCTTCAGATCCAAGACTCACACCAGACAGAGACTTGTGCTTTATGGTTCACAAATCCACAGTGATTCTGATACAAGAAGGGGAAATTTAAACTGCTGTTGAGAGACTTTGTTTAGAGGTGATGACGCCTGTCCAGCCTTAGATATTCACACACTTCATAACTTTAAAGTGTAATGTTTAATGTGATCTCCATCATAGCAGTGTCCTGTTAAAGCCATAACATACTCTATGTTAAGAACACATTCATTCATCAAACAACTGCTTTTCCAATGGAAAACATACCTCTGCTTGACATGCCAGACCATAGTTTTATTAGTACTCCTATCCCAGATATATCCAGCTAAGGTGCTTGATGATATTTACTACTGCACTGAAGAAAAAAAAAATGGTGAAATAATTTTCGTTTTGAAATTTCTATTATCCTATATTAGGTGACTTTAAATACTGTGTACTTACAGTACATGTAAATGAATCATTTGATACAATGTACTTGTTGTGTACATACATGTTTTTACATTGCACTTATATTTTACAAAATACCTGCATGAAATTACATCTGTAAATAATTTCTGTAATTACATTTATAATTACACTATTGACTAACTAACTAACCCTAACTCCCTTACACCTTAACCCACTCTTAAACCAACTCATACCACCAAACCTGTCCCTAACCTTACCCGTATGATGCAAAGTGGAATTTATTTTAAAGAAAGCACACTTTTAAAGACAACAGTGTTTGTGAGGTTTCAAATGGTGAAACTGACACTTTGTGGTTGCCAAACATTAGTGGATCATGCTCATAGTTACTGTGATTATGTACACCTGTAGTTACTCTGCTGTGAACTAAGAAAACTGACTTCATACATCCAGTCCTGCTCCTAGAGGACCACTATCCTGCAGAGTTTAGCTCCAATCCTAATTGAACCCTCCTGAAGCAGCTTATCAAGGTCTAGGAAATTGCTAGAAACGTTCAGGAAGGTGTGTTTGGGAAGACTGGAGCTGAATTTAGCAAGACATTGGCCCTCCAGAAGCTTTGTTTGTAGACTAAAATCATGATTCATTAGTGTTCTCCAAATAAACCAGAGATCAGGTCTAAACTGGGACTAAAAACAGAAGTAATTCTTAGTTAGGAAACTTCATGCTTTGGTATAAGGCTTATTTATCCTTTTCATGTGTCCTATTATGACTCACATAATGACAAGCTAGAGATTTTCCCCTCTTTCTTCAGGAAAATCTCTTGCGGTAATGCCTGTTATTGGGTCGTAAAGTATTTCATTCTAGCAAGTCAAATACCTTACAAATGACAGGTGCTTTATCTCATTTGATTATTTCTCTCTTAATTTGGAACCCGACGTGTACAAACCTAAAGGCATGATTGCTCATGACAAACCAAGGCATACATTCACGCAAAGACAGCTTCACTTTATGGAACCTGAGTACAAAGCAAAAAGCAAAAAATGGAAAAGTTCAAAGTCTAAATTCTGTTTGGATGAGCCAGATTCAAAATTGTTGTAAAAAAAAAAAAAAAAAACTAAAATCATGCATAGCAAACACTCTTGAATAACATATTATTTCTTGACTTGCACTGTAAAGAATTTCAACTTACTTCACCTAATGCAGAGCAACGATAGCCACAGATATCTACCATGGTCTAAAAAGTATAACAAAATTGCACATTTTTCACAGTTGCATGGTACATTACTTTATTTGAACGCTAAGGTTTCGTTCTTCTCATGTCATTTAGAGCAAATCCTGCACACACTATGAAGTGATGATGATATCACCCTCTTGCTCATGCTCATGCTCAAGCTGTGCTAGTTTTGGGAGAGCTGTGTTTAGTGGTGTTTGGGTCAGGGTGGGGTGGATGTGTAGGTGCTTATTTGGATTTTTGAGCGGTCAGGATGTTAGAGATCGTCCCATCAGAGTCACTCAAACACAGGTGATCAAAGCACTGCCAGAACTGTTTCCAGGGTCAAACTGACCATTACTACAAGAAGACTTCAATGTGCTAACCAAGCAGTTGTTCCTGGAAACTTTTTTCCCATATGAGTGGATTTTCCATCTTAGAGTCATATTCTTTGGTGGTAAATATGGTTGTAATGACTCAGAACTGGTGGTATATTTAGTTTTTGACACTCTGGATTTTACCGCACCTTAAGTTCAGATGTTGAAATATTTTTTCAATGCTTTTAAACAAATTGTTTTGCAGAGCCAGACTTTTTTGATTGTCAGTATAAAGTCTGGTCCACATTGCAACTTATTCTGATCAAGAAACACCCACTTGGACAGGAAAAGAGCATCTGATTGTCATGTCAAATAACCGACCATATTTTTATGTTATGCTTAGGAGAAAATAAATCCAAAATCAGTGATACTCAGATGATAGACTAGATTGAGTTTATTCTATACAAACGATTGTACAGACAACAATAAAAAAAGGGGTCACACTTTAGTTTGGGGACCAATTCTCACTACTATGACTTTTGCTATTAACAATGACCTTTTAACTATGCTTATTAAAAGTTAGTAGGATAATAGTGGGTTGGATTTAAGGGATCTAGAACAGTGGTTTTCAATCTGGTCCTGGGGATCCACTGCTCTGCACATTTTGTATGTTTCCCTTATCTGATACACTCAGTTCAGTACATGGATCTCTCTCTTAACGAGCTGATGATTTGAATCAGGTGTGTCAAATAAGGGAGACACAAAATGTGCAGAGCAGTGGGTCCCCAGGACCAGGATTGAAAACCACTGATCTAGAATGTGGTCATGCAGAATAAGGTATTAATATGTGCTTTATAAGTACTAATAAACAGCCATTATTCTAGTAATATGCATGCTAATAAGCAAGTAGTTAATAGTGAGAATTGGTCCCTATACTAATGTGTTATCAAAAAATTTAATAAATTTGTTTAGACTTTGTAATCAGATTTTCTGTCCACTTAAACCTGATAAATAGTGCTGAATATTCCACATAGAAACCTTTGTATCTTTCGAAAGACTGGAATCGGTGGGTTGAGCCCAGCTCTTGTTTTGGTGTGTAATATGCATCAGACGGTCAGTGAGCGGGCTGTGGGTGGAGACTCTCATCTCTGCCTGGCTCTACTAATTATCCATCTGCAGGCCTCAGAAGTTTCTACATTTGGAAATATAATTAACTATATCAAATATAACAAATAATCTGCCCTTGTCTGGATATGTTGTTTCACCAGGAATCTTACATTGTGTGCCTCTGAAACATTAAAGATAGATCAAGGTGTTACTTCTATGTGGGTTGGGCTGGTTGTTTTGTAAAACTTGAACTTGGCATGAACTGGCATGATTGATCAGCTCTGCGAGCATGTGTATTTGTTCAGCATATAGGTTTGCCTATCAAATACTGGTCTGT
Source organism: Spinibarbus caldwelli (assembly GCA_039654775.1). NCBI lineage: Eukaryota > Metazoa > Chordata > Actinopteri > Cypriniformes > Cyprinidae > Spinibarbus > Spinibarbus caldwelli. The sequence continues at coordinate 23,342,958 of CM077233.1, read as the reverse complement.
AGATCTGCAGATCTTTATTTCATTTGTCAGACATCTGGCCTTGCAGATTAGATTTAGGTTTCTGTGTTGTCATAGCAATATCATTTTACACAGCCTTCATCAGCATGTCTGTCACAAGCACAGAACCAGAAACTTTGTGCTTTGCTTTTCAAAGAGAGATATGGGAAAACTCCCCTATAGTGAAAAATAAATATACTAAAATGTATTTGAAATACATTTATTTCATGCTACGTATACTACAAATACATTTATATATTTATGTACTTAATAAAAATACCCTGCAGTTGGTAATTTTAGTATACTAAACTGGTATACTTAAAGTCTGCTAAATTGGAACAACTAATTTTGTGCTTAATGCACTTTAATTGTAAGGAAGTAGTGCTGAAGTCAAACTAAATATATACTTAAGTATATTTTATTGCTAGTGGAACTGTTGCAAGTATACTTCAGGTACACTTTAAATATCTTGCATTTAAAGACCGCTATTATTCAAAGATCATACAATCCTCATCAATAGTGACATTAAAACACACTTTATGCTTAATATTAAGAAATGTGCATTGTGCACAAGTAATGCTCCAAATAAAGTTTAATTATAATTTTTATATCATATTGATATAATATTTATATAAATCTTTAGCAATATATGTCATTAAATACATTAACATATACTTAGTATGAAATAAATGTATTTTAAATATATTACTTTTTCCTAGGGACTTCTCCATTCTCTATGCTCTTCATTTTAACATTTAATCTGTCTGTAGTTGGTTTTTAGTGAGTTACATTTAATATACAGACATAATCTCTTTTGTGGCAGTGTCAACTTCTTTCATTCTTCTAAAATAACATTGCATGTATCTTTGTGAAAAAGAAGTGCGCTTGAATGTGTACTTGTAGTGTACTTTAAATCTTAAAAAGTATATTAAAAAAAAAAAACTGTGCTTGGAGATAATATAATTAATATAAAGCCACTTAAGTGTACTTAAAGAGAGCACACTTTCGTGTACTTTGTAATGTCAGATTAAAATATTTTAACATTTTACAATTCATTCATTATGTTTTATGAATCTTTTGTCATGCTTCAAAGTACACTTATTTTTGACTAACATACACTGAAAAAAAATGATTCATTGAATTTACTAAATTAGTTTTAAGGTAAGTGGTTGCAATCAATTTATTTTAGCTACATTTAAATAAATAAATTTAGTTGAATAACTTTCAACATTTTTTTTTTAAATGTAGCTAAAATAAATTGTTTGCAACTACTTACCTTAAAAAAAAAATTAGTATATTTTTTTTCAGTTTACTAAAGCACATGTAAAGTACTTGATATCATTTTAACTGTGGAGTGTTATTTGATATTACATTTAAAGTTATTACATTGTAAATGTAATGAATTTCAATATTACAAATATGTAATAACATATTTTAATGCATGACAAGTTTCAATAGAAATTATATTAAAGTATATTTTAGTTTGTCATAAATATTTGTTATATTCAACAGTACACTTTGGCAGACAATATAAGTAATTATAAAATTGCATGTACTTAAGTCTGTAAGTGGGTAAAAAAAATAAAAAATAAAAAATAAAAAAAACTCTAAAGTTCAGCTAATTGCATTTAATATAAATCTGAACGGTTATTCATTTAATTGCAAATGACATGCAATTAATTGTCCAAAAATTACACACAAGTATATTCACACAATTCACACAAGTATATTCTTTTAAAGCTTATTATTTCCATAAGAAGTACTCTTTTTTTAAAAGTATGCTAAAGTGTACTTCTTTATCACAAGGGTTTACTTCAAAAAGAAATGCTGAGTGAATCTGGGTAATTTATTTTTCTCTTAGCCCGTGTTAAAAAAAGTTATGGACCAAACCTACAGTACCTTAGCAACTTTTCCGTCCACCATATTATCAGACAATTGTTCTCTGTTCTAATGCATGCGTATGGGAAAATCATATCATATATGGTTAATCACATAATATGGTTAATCGGTTTTACCTAATATTTATGAGTGACATGTATCAGCTTAGCAACTTGCTACTGGCAAACTCTATTGGAATCAGTCGTGAGTAAATGCTTGAGAGGTTTGGTTTCAGTGAGGATACTGCCTTAGTTGGCAGCTGCCTATACAGTCAAGCAGTTCAATTTAGGTTTTAGGACAGACCTAATGTCTTCATATTACAGAAGTGTGGTTGAAAACAATGTTCAAAACCATTACGATGGCTTGCCTTTGTGTGTATAGATCAGATTTGAAGTGTTGGGTTTCCCTCTGGCCAACAGCTGCCGTGTTGAGGCTGGAAAACATAACATAGCCATCCGCTTTAAAGCGGCTCCCTGTGTGCATATAACGCTGCTCTGGAAACCTACAGAGAAAAACAACAAGAGCAGCCCACATCTACACACACAGATAAACAGTATAGGTTTTTCCAAATTAAGATGCCATTTAACAGCAGCGGGTTAGTGTTCGCATCAACGCACGGTTGGAGAGGGAATCGTGCGTTTTGTGCTGGGGTGGGTGGTGTACGGTTGACTCTGAAGGGTGGGGTACAGATGGGCCTCTGGTGACTGCAATATTTTGGGGGAGTTCCATGCAGCAGATGTGTGAAAGTAGGGCAGACGTAGAGGACAGCGCTTGTGTAAGAGGTGGAGGTCTGATCTCAGCACATGTTTGGAGTTTGAGCGCACACATGTGCAGATGGACTGTATGTTTGAGCGTAAACATCTCCACAGGCCAGCACAAAGTCACTCCTATTGAAAAAGACAAAGCTAACAGTGCATTAGTAAACTGTTGCAGTGAAAATTATCTTGTATTGATTAAGTTAAGTAATTTCATAAACTCTGATTATAGAGCATTGGTTCTGGAATTAGCCAATACATTCCTTTCATTTACTTCACAGAGATTGTGTGGGGAAAAAAGTGAAGAGTTCATGAACCAAATCAATTAGATCCTAGTATCTGAAAAAATAAGATAAAATAAAAATAAAATAAAAAATACAAGACTGTGTTAAATCAAATCCTTAAAAGAATGTTCTTAAAATTCATTGTAATTGAAGTTAGGATAACCTTTAACTTGTCTTAAATCCTTAATGGTAAGATGCTGAGTTTATGAATTTATTAGGTTGTTTTAAATATTAAGCATGAAAAATTATAAAACGTTAAGCATATAAAACATATAACTACTACAATATTTTACTTATATAATCTATTGTCATCACTGAAACAGCCTCTGCCACTTATTCCCGTGCGCACACCTCCTACTTTCCATAATCAACCTCCCAAGGAGAATTTTCTTCCCTGCAATAATAATTTCCTCAATGAGAACCTGCAGCTTTTGCCTATTGAAGTTTTTTATTTTTTTTTTCTTCCATGTCAAATTAACCAAATGCTTTCCAGTTTCCAATGTTGTTGCAACACACGTTGCAGCCTTTAAAAGCGAATGATTGTGAGGACTGATACTTAAAGGTTTAAAGATGATTTGGATTTAGATTTGGCGGTATTGAATTTGTTGTATTACACTACTTTGGTTTTAAATATCTTAAATATAATATAAATATTTAAATATTTTAAATATCTTCCTAAGAATGTTTTTTCAAGAATTGTTCTTCAATTCTTTCAAGCTTTTTTGCGGTAGATTTTGTCTAGAGGTTTTTTTTCTGAATCCGCCCCTGATGACTTTTTCTTCCTGCAGTGATGGGAGTGTTTTATAGCAGTATTAATTCTTGAGTTGAGCAGCTCTCGCTGCTGTCTGTAGAGGAAGAAGATGCTGGCATAGCAGACATACAGCCCCATGTGTCTCCTCTTCTTCTGCTGATCTCGCACATTTTACACACAGTCATTTTTTCTAATACAGACTCACAGCCATGGAAGTGAGTTTGTTATGAATGGGGTGGATTTACTTTTAAGGGGTCAGACAAACACATATTCTTCAACTTTAGCTCATTTTTAAAGACTTTGCATTGCATTTGAAGCACACTTTACTTCCTAAAGGTTGTATCTGTGAGATTTACATTGCTATAAATCATTTCTTAAACCGTTGTCATTTTTTCTAGCTGTGGAAGTTACAGGACTTTAACTTCACTCTCTCTGTGTGTCTTTACACAGAACTCAATGAACTTGCCTCCAGACAAAGCAAGATTACTACGGCAGTACGACAACGAGAAGAAATGGGAACTCATTTGTGACCAGGTAATACATTCTATCCTTCTCTTACCTCCTCCATTCTCACAGTCTTTCATCTAAAGTAAAGTGCAGCTAGCAGCTAAAGAACTGAAGGTTTATGTAATCCCAGAGTGACTGGTAGGTAATGCTTGAAAGGTTGCAGGTTTGGAACCGGCATGGGTTGATCCATGGACTAGATACATAACCTCAAGATACTACAGGGGCATTGTCACCTGTAGTTCACCCCAAAATAAAAATTTTGTCATCATTTACTCACCCACATATCAATCCAAGTGTTATTTTGGACCCCTCTAACTTTCATTGGATTGACAAAACATTCTTCAAAATGCCGTCTTTTGTGTTCTGCAGAATAAATAAAGTCATACCGGTTTGGAACGACATGAGGTTGAGTAAATGATTACAGAACTTTCATTTATGGCTAAACTTTAACATGGTGCCCCACGTTGTGCCCTATGGAAATAAATTCCACCGATCCCAGTCATGTATTTTAGATTTCACCTCGCATTTCAGTGAGACAAGTGTAAGCAATCTGTACTACATTGAGTCATTGCTTGTTCTTCAGGTGACCCTGTGGCCCTGCAGACATAACATATTGTCTCAATCTTGTTCTCATGAAGACAACACAACTCGTCTGTTTTGTGTTTTCTATTCATCCTCCATTGTTTGTCCCATCCAACTAGTGATATTGACAGAAATGTTGAACTATACAGGCTATCATGTGACCTCCCCTGATAAATATTTTGTAAGTTGAAATCACATGACTTGCCACTGCTACTACCAAAAACAGTAACAAAAATAATAGGTTTGCTTTATATAGCACTTTTTAACTTATATTTTTTTAGTGTAGAAAATGCAGTTTTTTATACTAATGTTAAAAATGCTATACTGTCTCATACTTCTACCCTTTCTGTTCCTTACAATGCACTCTAGACCCTAAGAAGAGTCTTGCTCTTGTGTTAACTTCACAAACACACACACACACACTCACACACATGCTTGTTTCTGTGAATCGTGGGGACTTTCCATAGACTTATATTACTTTTAAACTGACCAAATTATATTTTCTATTCCCAAACCCAACCCTAACCCTAAACCTACCCCTTACAGAAAACCTGTTTGCATTGTTACACTTTCAGATAAACATCATTTACTATTTTTAATAATATTTCCCCCTCATGGGGACCGCAGGCCAGGCCCCACTATGTCAAAAATTTCAGGTTTTTGGTCATTTGGTCCCCACAATGTAGCTTAAACAAGTACACACACACACAGACATGCAAACAGGCCACATGTTAAATGTCAATGTGATATCAGTGACTGATGTGTTGTGTGTGTGCAGGGGCCTTGTGTTGTTTTGATGGAACTAGGTCTCTTCCTCTTTCCTGTTATGTGCTGCTGTTGATTGGATGTTGCCAAGGGAAACATCCAAATGTGTAACAGAATGGAATACATATTTGATATGGAATATATTAAAATTATTAGTATGTATAATTATTATTAATAAACTATTAATAATAATCTTAATCATTATTAATCAAACATTATTAATAATAATAATTACTATTACTTAAATTCTGTAGCATTTCCTATGTAAGGTTTGGAGTGTTTGCTAATGAGCGGATGATCTGAATCAGGTGTGTTTGATTAAGGAAACATGCTAATGGGCATTGTTGTTGGGGCTCCAGGAACAAGACTGAAAACCACTGACCTAAAACACAACTGACAAGATTATGGATGCATGGACTTATCCCTGACCTGCGCAATACTCAATATGAATATACTGGACCTCAATTACATTTTGCGTTTTTACTATGCAAATCTGTGTAGAAAATGTAAAATACTGTTAATGAGTGTTGTTAATGGGCAAAAAATATATATTTGCTTGGACCATGGTGTTTACAACATGTATTTAGCATATATTTGAAATACATATATCTTTGTTTGACTGAATGCCAGTATCTGTGTCCTCACACAGTTGGCCAGTTGATAGTTTAGTCTGAATGCTGACTAATCTCTCTTAGGAGAATTTAGAGCAGTGTGCTTGTATTTATGTAAACCCTAACCCTAATCCCATACAGTATGTAATCTGTCAACCCAGTTACACTCTGAAAATAAATGTTTTGCCTTAAAAATAAATCAATAATGCAGTTTGTATCAATCTTTTATTGTAACTTCTAATGAAATTACATTCAACCAATGAACTACTCTGAGATGGAGGACCTTAATTAGTAGTGTAAACACAATTTAGTATAAACTTGATTACTCATTAAAATAGTATAGTATAGTTATAGTATATAACAAAATAATGTTAGCAACTTCCAAGATTTAATAAAACCAGTAATTTATTTATTTTCATCTTGCAGCCATGCATTAAGTTGTGGTAATAGCTCCCTTGAATTATTTTTTATTAAATGGTGAAGCGACAGTCTGATCACACAGAGACTGATATTGTTCAAGCAATCATTGTGATTTGTTAAACTGTAATTGTTTGTGGTGTGTTTCTTAGTTATATTCAGAATTTGTTATTCAGAATTCAAATAACACTGCAGAACTTTGTTCATTTGCAAAATTGGAAATTAAATATATGAAGTGAACACTGCAGAGTCGCACATGGTACTCAACACTCCAATGAAGATGATAATATGATAAACATCACTGAGAGTAAGAACATATTTTAATCATGTCACAATGCATGCTGGGAGCTCACAAACTCTTAATAAACATCAACATTATCAACATAAAATTGTTCAGCAAACTTTGTTAATCTTGTTGGGACAACATTATGGGAATATCTGTGACTCAAAAAGCCCCACAAATTGGATTATTCCACTCCACATCCCTCACACACCCACAACTAATGCAAATATTTACTAACATTTATACTCTAAAATCAGTAAAATGATGAACACATCTCCATATCTCTCTTTTCCAGGAACGATTCCAGGTGAAGAATCCTCCTCACACATACATCCACAAGCTGCAGAGTTATCTTGACCCAGCCGTGACCAGGAAGGTGAGTTCTGGTCTCATTTCCTCAAATCCAGTGTGGAGTGGCCTGTGTGTGTGCGTGTTAAGGCTGGTATGGGTGACCTCAGATGATAAATAGCTCCTGATAACTAATTTATCTTGACTACACTGTGACAGCTGGGTATGGACAGGAACAGCTTGCATTCTACTTCCTGCTGGGGAAACCTTACTTCCTGCTTGTACACACTTGATTCCTGTGATAGAGATGTCACATCCTTCTTCACAGCTGAATTTGAAAGTAGGGAAAGTGTCTAGCTTTAAAGTGATCATATAATAGAAGAATTTATTTCCAATCTAAAGTACTCAAGACTTAATACTTCCTCCAAAATGACTGTTTATTGAAACAGAGCCGTTCTGAACCTTTACAGCGTTCTGATATCAAACATGTGGTTTCAAAAACACATGACATATTCATTATACACCTTATTAATAAAACAGGCCAGCAGATGAACCCAGAATATTAACACCAGTTCACGTTAATTGTTTTCCTATAGAAAAGAAAACGCTTTAAAAGTGCAATTTATTATCTTGTGTTTACATTCTAGGTTCATCTGCATGGCTGTATATAGTATGCATCATCAATGAGGTTTAATTAGATGTTTTAATACCACTGTCTTAAAGCGTTTTAGAATGTCCAACTGTTTTTAGTGATTAAATATAAATGATTTAAGATTAAAATACTGGTAAGTGTTGAACATATATTTTGTGCCCAAAACTTTTTTTTCTCTCTTTTTTTTTTTTTTTAATCTAAATATTCATGGCTTGAACCGATGGAAAATTGACAGGCTTGTGCAGTGCTGTAGTTCTGCAGATGTTTTTCCCTCCAGGTCTGCACACCAATCACATGATTGAAAACTTTGAATTACTCCTAAACATCAGCCCAACTAAAGATTACAGTAAAATGTGGTAGAGTCCACTAAACCTAGATTCACATAGCCAGACTTCTAACTTACACCATAAAGATTGTGGTTTATTCAGGCCAAGAACTGCCCACTTGGTCAAGAAGAGACTGTCCTACCAACAAGTAAAGTCACCAACCACAGTTTGTTTGTGTTTGCATACGAACATGGATCATTTTAATTTATTCAAGTAATGGTACAAAGTGTTTCAAATAAAGATTTGATCTTGAATCTCAAATTTTGGCAAATCCAATAATTAGTTCTTCCTCAGAAGTGACATTTTAGTATTGTTTTCTTGTATACAATTTACATGCAATACATGCAATATTTTAGCGAGTAAGTGAACAGACTCTAGGCGGTCTGTGGCCTTGCCACCAGAGGTTGAGACCAGTCATATTTCGTGGCTGTGTGTAGCACCTTCAACTCTGCAGATCCTTCTGAACACTGTAATATAAAAAATGAGTGGATATTCATTTGCAACAAAATTTTTCTGATCTTAACAGTTTGAAAAGCTTTTGAGCAGATTGTTTGTGATTCTTTGCAAAGATGGTATTATTGCACAAGAGGGCAAAATACTAAAATCATACCTGTGCGTACAAATCACCTCAGTTTCCAGGTGAAATGAACACTAGAGGCAGTAAATCTCAGACAACTTTAATCCTGAGTTTCGATTAAGAAAGCCTAATTTTCGCACAATTCATTGCACAATATTATGTTATCACCTCAAAACAATTTTAAAATACTGCGAGATTTGAAAACTGATACACTATCGGGTATGTTTAGGGTTGGTTTAGTGTAGGGGATATTTCCAACATGATAAAGCATTAACCTTTTAGCGACACTTTCCAGACATTTTAATTCTGAACCTCCGCAATACGTACCTGAAGCAACATAATAAAAATGCAGCAATATGTGCCTGTACCAATGTAATAAAAACATGGCAATGGTCACGTATTGAATGTGTGTTTTAGCGCCACTCACTGGACCCCAGGTTGTTAAAACTACATTGGACTCCAGCAAAAGGGTGTTTCCATGTGGGTGGGAAAAAAACACCTTAAGAATTCATAATTTGGCTCAAAACCTTGATTTAAGTGGGACCTCGGTGACATTATGATAATAAATTACAATGTCACCCCTGAAGATAAGTCATAAAAACTTTGACCAAAAAACAAAAAGAAGCTATGACACAGGATGAGAGGAAAAGTAAGGAGAGGAGTGACAAGGACTTGGAAGAAAGCATGAGAGACTGGAAATTAATTTACATTTACATTTAGTTAGTTATTTAGCAGCCGCTTTTATCCAAAGTGAATGAATTGAAGACAGATGTGATTGAATATTAAAGGTCAGATATTATTGTATTTATGTGGTGTGGAATCTGAAGGTGATCTTGAGCTGATCTCATGGGCGTTACACCCCAACGGCTGACATCATGTCCCTAAGCTGACAGAAAGAAATAAAACAGAGACCATTGGATGGAGGATTATTAGGAGACATGGTGAAAGAGAAAAGGAGGACGAAAGACTTGAGACATGCATAAAAAACTGAGGGAAACAGAAAGTCCCAGAAAAAGTAGAGGATGAATATAATGAAAGTGGGAAACAGACAGAGAGGGAGAGAGAGTTATGGCTGTACGTTCTGGCAACGTCTCTTTTCTGCAGACGTGAACAGTTGTTACTTTGTGTGCGCCGAGAGCTGTACATGCGGTGCATTCCATACGCAGCTCTCGGCCAATGGGATCGCAGTAGGAAGAGGGTCACTCCAGAGGGTCCTGAGGAATGTCTGTACCATTGATTCCATTCCTCTCTGGAGAACTGCTTTCTTTTTCCCATTCTCTTTCCCTCTCTCTCTCTCCGCAGCTGGGAATGCTTAAAGTCGAGGTGGGAGTGTGAGCTCTGCACACACACTGGAAACACACACTTCACTCCACATGTGCCAAACACACCCACGCTGGGAACAACAGAGCACACACTCCCCTCCGTTTCTCTATTCTCACCATTTCAGTTGTTTTTATGCGTCTGTCTCTTTCACTTTGTCCCTTTCTGTGCCAATTGACCGTTCGCAAAGAGCTTGACTGACAGGTGATCTGACCAATCAGAACGCGGATATTGTGCGCCGCCGCTGCTATCCGCCATCTTGCCCGACAGCTACGGCCTGTCTCCATAGAAATACATGTTAAAACGGGGTAAAAAAGATCGATTGAATTGAAACTTTTTCAATATAACTAAATATAAAAATGTGCTGTGCTGTTGTTGGCTGCCACAGTAACGGTAATAAGCTAAGGTATTCCTTTAAAGTACTCAGAAAACCTGTAATGTCCGGTGGTGTATGCATGGCTTGCAGCGCTTAAGTTAAAAACTGAGTGTTAAATAATAAAATAATATGTTAAAACCTGTGCTCTTATCATTCTGTGCACAAAATCCCGTGAACTTCGCCCCGATCGGGAGCTGTATATGCACATGTGCGCTCATCTGTTTTTAATACAGGTTAACCGCGATGCTTCATGTCATCTTGCCTCTCATTAAACTATGACAGATCCTTTCAGTGTTGCCAACTAATTTTCAGAGAAAGTTGCTACAGGAAGGTTGATTTGTTGCTAAAAGTTGCTAAAAGACGTTATGATGTCGTTGCCGATGACGTCATTGCGTAATCACGATGCAAAATTGTCAAAACATCAAATTGCAGCAAAATACTATGTTAATTTCGATTTGTTTGTAAAATAATATGCATAATATATTATTCAAATATAAATAACAGTATTTTTAAATACATTGAATTTTTGAACACTAACACATTTTTGAATGATTACAATTAGTTTTTTTAATAGCTAGTAAACTACTGCACATTCTCAATCTCAACAATTATGCTTTAAGCAGTGTATTAGTAGTTAGTATGCTAAACTCTAAGAAAAGTCTGTAAAAATAGGGCACAATCTACTATGTTAATATGAAAGAATTTTCTGTATTATTTTCTCTTTTCTCTTTTTTTTTACCTGCATTTTAAATTACGTATTGTGTTTTCGGGTTACAGGGTTACAATGGATAATGTCCTGGAAAATTACTAGTATCTTTTCCATTTTCCTTACAGAGTACTAACTGATCAACAATAGCATGTACAAGCTACTAACAAAGTGTATCATAAATGAGCAATTATTAAATTATTATTATTATTATTATTATTAAATTGAACAGCTAACTTAATTCATGTGATGTGTGCACTGCTAGGCATCTTTGGTTTCCTCTTTTTGTGTAATTTGGATGGAAAATCTGTGCCTTTTTATTGTCACTTAATCAAAAGTTGCTAAAAGTTGCCAAATAAATTTTAAAAAATTACTAAATTTGTTGCTAGGTGCTTTTGGAAGAAAAAAGTTGCTAGGGTAGTCTGAAAAGTTGCTAAATTTAGCAACAAAATTGCTAAATTGGCAACACTGGATCCTTTACTCCAAAAAGACGGTCACTGCGACACTCTAAACTGATGAAACTATGGCGCCATGTGGTTTTTTAAACCATTTTCATAGGTTTCACGTTATATTATCGGCTCGGAAAATATGTAAATGCGCATGCCCAGTAGAGTTGCCACCTTCAACGAGGCAAAATAAGGAACACCCATTCATCCAGATGTTTTAATCCGTGCAGGTTTAGCGCATGCTGCGCTCGCGTGAAAGGGCTTTAACGGCGCGCGTTCTGGAGACTCCGTCGCTATGGAAACGAAGATGCCGAAATGCAATCACGCGCAAATGAGCTTCTCTAATACCTCGTATGAAATTGATTTCATTATAATTGTTATTAGTATTATAAACAGCGCAAAATACGTATTTGTTGATTCAACTATATGTTGGCATTTGTTAAATACGGGACAAATCGCGTCCCGTATTGATTTGATACGGGACGCATCATTTTACCTTTTAAATACGGGACGATTCTGTATTTTAAGGGACGGGTGGCAGAAGGTCCTGAGACCTTGTTTCATATCAGAAGTAACCTGCTCTGTCTTTGTCGGTGTGTTGTCAGTTTCCTCTTTGCTCTGCGATGTATTTTTCACTGCGTGAGAACATGATTTGTAGTGTGAGAGTGGCATTGTTTGTCATGGCAACAGTAACTAAGGGTGGGCGGGTTTTGCGAACGGTCAATTAGCATAATATGCATCCTAAATATTATTTAGAATTAGTGTGTAACATATTGTAGTATAGTATAATTGCAAGTTAAAAGTGCTCAGGTTGTACAATTTTTCAAGTGGACTTTTGAATTGTGATGGTCTGTGATTGTCTTGTGATTGACTTTTTATTAAGTGCTTTATTAAGTACTTTTTTATTTTGAACTTTAAAAGTCAATTTGAAATGGCATTTACTACATGTTTTATTTCATTAATCTGACATATTGTCAAATGAAACTGGATATTCAGTGAGGGGGAAAATTTAGACCAGGATTTTATTTTATCCAGGAATTGATCGAATGGTGAAAATGTGTCTCTACTGCAGTTTGTTGGAGAGGAGAGGTTAAAATATGGTGACCATACGTCCTCTTTTTCCTGGCCGGGATTTCTAAGTTGTCTGGGTTTTGGCTTTGTTTTTCTACAGATGTGCTCTTTACAGTCCTCATGTATTAAATAATTAGTCATTTTTAAAGTGATTTACATTGCTTGGACCATTCTTTGTAGATCCCACCTTCTCGCAAGCCATGATTGGTCAGTAATGTACAATGCTTGCTCACCATTGGTCAAGCTACTGTTCAGTTATTACCTTCAGCATGTATGAAAACAATAGTAAAACAAAGGCAAAACTTCAACACATTTTAGGTAATTTAGTAATCCTGGCCTGGACTTGTCTGGGGAAAACAGACGTATGGTGATGTCAGTGTCAAGAGGCATTACAAAGACAAACTTTTTTGGTAACACTATTTTATGGTGTCCTTGTTACACGTTACATGTACTTACTATTATAATAACAGTAAATTATGCATAATTACATGCAAGTAACCCTAAGCCAAACCCTAATCCTAACCCTAACTATATAGTAAGTACATGTAGTTAAAGCTGCAGTCCGTAATTTTTTTGTTTAAAAATTATCCAAAATCAATATTTGAGCAAGTACATAACCAGCCAGTGTTCAAAACTATCGCCTTACTTTAGCCCGATTCACAACGGTTAGCTTATAGTAATGTTTTCTAATTTGAGTGGTACTGGGAGGTTTTCGCAGGAAATTCGAGCATGGCACTGTGTCATTACGTCACGTCTGTAAACATAAAGAAGTTGTCCCGGCTAACGTTACTAGACTATCGCATGTGAGGATCCTGCAGGTGGCGCATCGTTTAATTATAGCCTATTCTCACAGCATCTGGAATAATTAAATGTCAAAAAATACTTTTGATGGCGGATTATAATCCAGAAAATATGATTTTTGACACATGTGAATGAAATTAAATTGTATTCCAGTTTTAAATGTGCTTCTGATTACAGATAGCCTGGGATTACACAAGATTTGTATTTTAAAGACAACCAGTTCGAAGGGAGCATAGTTTGCTTTTTGGGTAAAAAGAATTTCTTAATATGAAATTCGAATGATGTGACAATTAGAGATTAGACTGTACATAAATTGAACTCTACATGCTAATACACACTATACTTATAGTCACGCAATGCTGATATTTTTAACATTAATAATTTGAGAATAAAGTATAACAATAATAATAGTTTGCACGGTTTGAGGTGATATGAGCTAATCGATCGTTAGATTTAATCACCATTGGTAGCGCGATTTATTGTAATGCTTTTTTCCTCAGTTGGTCAGAACAAAGCGTGGCAGACTTGTTACTTACTTGTTCAGATGACAATATACGGTGAAAATTCTTATTTGGGTCATATATTCCAAGACGTAGGCTAGAATCTGTGATTACTACCCAGCAGGCACAAAACAGGCACGCAACGTCATAAGACGTTGATATTTGGTTAAATTTTGGTTGCGACGTCGGGTGACCAAAATTCAACGTAAATTCAACGTCTAATGTCAATGTTAAATTGATGTCCAATACTGACGTCAGCTGACATTGAGATTTTGTTGTTTTTAGGTTGTGCAACCAAAATCCAACGTTAAGTCAACGTTAAATTGACGTCAAATTTTGACGTCAACCCGATTTTCATTTTCAACCAAAATGCAACGTCTGTCCGACGTCATGTCCAACGTCAACCTGACGTTACATAAACGTCTGGTGCCTGCTGGGTAAGTACAGGATTCACACCGGTGTGGTGACTGACAGCCATTCATACTCCTCAAAACATCAGATTCATCCGCGCTGGAGCCGTGCCGGAGTACAACCCCACGCATGGAATATAATTCCACAAGGAACTGCAATTCCAGATTTTCAAACATAAATGGCAACAAAGAGGCAAAACTTACAGACTGCAGCTTTAATTAATATTAGTCAGTACTTAAATGTATAATTACACTGTAACAAGGACACCTTAAAATAAAGTGTAACCCCTTTTTTTCTATTTTAATAGAATAAAACCAGGAACGTATTGAGAAAGTAAATGTTTTTTGTTTGTTTGTTTGTTTGTTTTTTGTCATCTTGCCTTCTAATTTTTATATGGATTTAGCTAGATGCTAATTAGTAAACATAAACACTATGTAACAAATGTATGGGCGTGTGTTATCAAGGCATAATTTTATAGCATGGTTATGTCCCGATATTGGTGTAGACTATTATTTTGTTACGTACTTAAAAGTATATACTTTCCTATCACCATCTAAATACATTCTTGAAGCATATAGTATATGAATGTGAATTCTATCTGTTGCTGTCTGCATCCCTCTCTAACACCCTTTGATGCAATCATTTCAGTGTCTGACATCAGTGAATCAGATTGATTGTCATGGCTGCCGTCTAATTAGTGTTGCAGAACTGCAGCAGCAGTTTCCAGTCAAGATTTGGCAGCATATCTCATTCAGCTGATGAAAGCAGTGTGTCTCTCTCATTGAATGGCGGTTTCACATGCATTTCACCTGACACGTGATTGGGTCGGCCACAAAGCCACTGTAACCATGGCTACAGAGAACAAAACTGGGCCCACAGTTTGGACTCAACACTATTATGAGACTGACTAGAGAAAACAGCCAAACACACCCGTTACTTTGAACGATTTTTCAGTGCTTTAATTTTTTTATAATGCCAGAGGTTTTAGATGAGTGAATGTGACTGGGTCATTGTTAAATTCACCCAATTATGTTTCATTTAAGAATCACTTTGTCTCTGATTTTTAAATAATAGGTAAAAATTAATGATTAAACTGTAGATAAAATTAAAGAAATAAATATAGATGTAAATAAAGCAATAGTTAAACATAGAGTATGTTTGAGTTCATGCTGAGATCTTTTGATTGCAGACTTTGGCATCTTTGGAAAATCTGAGCACAGTTTGAGACATTTTTGAGATATCTCCATAAAACTCTACATTAAAAAGTAAACTCAAAGTAAAATGAATGGTTGATTTATTTAAATTCTGCATTTTTATATTTGAAAAAATATATATATATTTAAAATCATTTTGTTTAAATTATATTTTTTCACTTGATGTGCAGAACACATACAGGAATAGCTTTACAGACTAATTCCATATTATAGATAATTTAAATTTTTTATGGTAAAATTAAGTTGTAAAAAGTCATAATAATAATAATAATAATAATAATAATAATAATAATAATAATAATAATAAAAAAATGTTTATTAAGTATGTGGTATTTATAATAAATAATCTTTTTACTTTGTATGAAAATTTTAATCTTTAGGAAAATACACATTTTTAAATAATATAAAATCCAAATGTAAGGTTTGAACCAGACCATGAATATAATTTGAGAAAAAAAAAAAAAGTAATGAATTTGAGTGTGTGTACATATATTGTGTGTGTGTATGTATCTATGTATATATGTATATATGTACAGGTGCATCTCAATTCAACTCAAATTGTGAAACTCGTGTATTAAATAAATTCAATGCACACAGACTGAAGTAGTTTAAGTCTTTGGTTCTTTTAATTGTGATGATTTTGGCTCGCATTTAACAAAAACCCACCAATTCACTATCTCAACAAATTAGAATACTTCATAAGACCAATAAAAAAAAAAAAATAGTGAATTGTTGGCCTTCTGGAAAGTATGTTCATTTACTGTACAGGTGCATCTCAATAAATTAGAATGTCGTGGAAAAGTTCATTTATTTCAGTAATTCAACTCAAATTGTGAAACTTGTGTATTAAATAAATTCAATGCACACAGACTGAAGTAGTTTAAGTCTTTGGTTCTTTTAATTGTGATGATTTTGGCTCACATTTAACAAAAACCCACCAATTCACTATCTCAACAAATTAGAATACTTCATAAGACCAATAAAAAAAAAAAAATAGTGAGTTGTTGGCCTTCTGGAAAGTATGTTAATTTTCTCGCATTTTCTCAAACAGAAAATGCGCGCTGCGTTAATCGCGCGTTAATAAAATTAGCTCCGTTAAAATGAATTTGCGTTAACACGTTAACTTTGACAGCACTAATATATATATATATATATATATATATATATATATATATATTTTTTTTTTTTTTTTTTTTTTTCCCATTTGCTATTTATTTAATGCTGTTTCTGTCTGTGAGAAACAGTTGCAATATTAAAATAAACTTCTTCTTCATTGTTATTAAACCTAGTAGATGAAGGCTGTAGTAAAGGCTTTTTCTTCTTTCTGTCCTCTGCAGAAGTTCAGGAGGAGAGTGCAGGAGTCGACGCAGGTCCTGCGGGAGCTGGAAATCTCATTACGGACCAATCACATCGGGTGAGTTCATCTGTGTGTATGCGTGTTCAATAAATACTCACACTGGAGCTGTGATCACTGCTCTGAGTAACACAGACACACTCCAAAAGCCCTCATGTAAGATGCATTGAAGCTGAAATAATGCTCTTTTGTGTGAGGCAGCGCATGTAGCAACCAAATGCTCCTGACTGGACTTGTCATATTTCTGAACAGTGGAATTCTGCTAGAATGCCAACCGACCAGGTTTTTGTTTTGGGAATCCCTGCACAACCTAATCAGACCGGAGAAATTCTGAGATTTTGTGAGAGCTGAAAATCACATACCCAGTTACATGCTGGGAACTAGGATTGACCGGATGTGGAAAGGCTGATAGAACTCGGCGAGGTCAGGAAAATGTCACAGCCGGAAAATGGGAAGATGTGATATTCCAATACCAACCAGCACACACTCTTTCCTTGTCATCCCATAAATGAGTGTTATTATAGTTTCATTATTTCAAGGGCAGTTCAGACCAGACGAACTTATTCCCAGAACCCCCCGAGCTACTAGACATCCCGTACAGAGATTTAGCTGCCGTATGGTACTAAACTAGATTACATAAATGATCTAGTTAATCCAGATGAGATAAAGCAGTATGCTCACAGAGGGTTTGACAAACACAAAACAACAGAATGGTAACTCAAACTCTGTCCCTAGAGTCGCATATGTGTTCCTTCTTTCCCCAAACAATGTTTCTCCCATTTGTACATTATGTTAAAGTCTTATATTAAGGGATAATGTATAGTCAGCTGATCATTAATGCAAAATAAACCCTTTGAAAATAATATTTGACTTTAAAGAAGTATTCCAAGAGCCATGCAATGCAAATGTATACAAACTTAACAATTTGCTTATATGAGACTAGTTCTATATTCCATAGTTCCCTCATAATGTTCAGATAAATACATTTATTCACACATGAGTTAAATTGCTCATTAGAAAGTCAAAAGAAATAGAGACATAACTCATTTTTCTTTCACAACTGTGAGGTTTTCAGGCGTTGGCCTACTTTTCACTGCTAAGAAAAGGTGAAAACCGGCTTTTGATCATTTCTGGGATCCTCGCGGTCTTTGTCAATGTGAGTGTGAGTGTGTGTGTGTGTGTGTGTGTGTGTGTGTGTGTGTGTGTGTGCGGTATTCTGGGATGTCTCTGCCGTGTCTTTGAAGTATCTCTCGTTGCTGTTGCTCTCAGGGAGAAATCCAGCTACGTAAAACCTTTGCTTTCAATCTCCGAACTGCGTTGAAGCTGTTTTTTAGCTACTGAGACGCTGTTCCATGATGCATATTTCATGATGTCTGTCTCCGTATGGAAGTGCGGTTTCTGAACGCTGGGACACCCTGTGAGCTCTGTGGAGTCTCCTGGATTATCTAGTATAACTACTGCATGTTTACTAGTGGTATAATTAGTGATATAACTCTATAATATAGTAATGATAAAACATCAAAATAATGCAGTAATGCATGCAAACTTTTGATGGACATTTTTTATTTTATTTTTTTTTTTTTTTGTAATTCTCTCTCTCTCTCTCTGTTTAGGTGGGTGCGGGAGTTTCTGAATGAGGAGAACAAGGGTTTGGATGTGTTGGTGGAGTATCTTTCATTTGCACAGTATGCTGTCACGTAAGTCACCCGTGATTGTACTGAACACAATGAACACAATGGCTCCTTTCACCCAGACCGCTGCTGTATCTTTGAGCGGCTCTGACTACATGCCTTACTGCTGCTCTGAGAGGACTCGTGAGTGTGTGTGTATATGTTAGAGAGTGTGCACAGCCTGTTCACTGAGATCAGATCAAGTCACAAGATCTCTTTTACAACCAATAGCATTTTACAACCTGATAAGTAACTTGTTTAAGTGTGTTTTGGGGGGAAGACCCCAGTGCCACAACACAACACACTATACACACTATAAGATTTGTTTTTGAAAAACGTCTCCTAATTCATTAGTTTATTAAATGTATATTAAAAAAAAGTAATATTATGAACTTTTCGTTTACAAATTTAAAAGGATTCTTTTCTTTTTTAATATTTTTTAAGCTTAATTTTCAGCATCGTTACTCCAGTCCTGTCATATGATCTTTCAGAAATCATTCTAATATGCTGATTTGCTGCTCAAGAAATATTTCTGATTATTATCAACAGTTTTATAATATTTCTTTGGAAACCATGATACATTATTTCATGATTATTTGATGAATAGAAAATCAAAAATAACAATGCAAGTCTTGTTTGTAACAATGTAAGTCTTTACTTTCGCTTTTGATCGAATTATTTCTTTTAAAACTTTTAAACAGTTGTGTAACTAGCCAATTCAGTAGGCATTGATTGATTGATTGTTTGATTGATTGATAAAAAACATCAACTACACACATTTTCAAAAATGTGTTCATGCTATACACATATGTAAATAAAACATAAATTTGAAAATGTGAAAAAAGTTTGTGTTTTAAAAAAGCAGTCATTACAGTCATTTAAAAAAGGTGATTTTTAGTATTATTGTTTTACCATAATTTTTAAAGTATTATTTTATTTTATGAAAGTATTAATACATGTTTCTTAAGTGAATTAGGGTTAGGATTATAATTTTTGAAGTGCATGTAATCAAATGTCCCATGACCTCAGATAAAGTATGTTTTAGGAGGATGTACAAAAAAAAAAAAAAACAACAACAGCAAAAAAACTATGTAATATTCTTCCTGAGCCCCTGCTGTTGTGCGTTTGACAGGTATGACGGTGACAGTTCTGAGAATAGCACAGAAAACATGGATAAATCAAAACCCTGGAATCGATCGATTGAAGATCTCCACGGAGGAAACAACCTCTCGTCAGGTGTCACAGGCAACAGCATCTCCAGAGCCAGCAGACATTCAACGATAAGGTGTGAACGCACAAACAGATTTTTTTTATTATTACAGCAGAATCATAGCAAACAAGACGCTGATAGTATCTAACAGTTCTAATCTGAACGCGATATGGTTTGTCCGACTGCAGAGAGTGTGTATGGACTCCATGTGATTTCTGAAAGGCTCTTTTGTGTAGTCATGAGGCCTGTAAGACTTTAAATGGCTTAGGAAACAGTGCACCATGTCAGAACACAGTTGACATGTGTCTGTCTGTCCGTCTGGCCGCTGACTCACAAAACAGGCTTAGACGGTTTTATTCTGATGAAGAATGGACAACTGACACATCACCACCATATAAGTATTAATACAGGAACTTCCCTGTCTGTTATTGAGCAGCTTGATGATGGGACAGAAATATTTACATGGGGCCTTAGGGGATCTGTTTGAATGAGTTCAATATGTTAAGACCCCTGTCACTTGAATTGTATTAAGGTCTAAATCTAGAGAATTCCAGATTCTAATTTTGGAATTCTGCTCAGTTGTTTCTTCTGGGCTCATATCTAAAGCTCATATCTATTCAGTGGAGTTCTGCTAATATATGAGACATGCATTTTCAACAGTGTGTAAGACAAAACAAAGCCCCTGCAGAGTGATCTGACTCCAAAGTCTCAACCTGAATAAGGAAGTTTTATAAAGAAATGAATGTAGACTCAGTATTTTTATTTATTTATTTATTTTATTATTTTTTTTTTTTACTGGCAAAATAGTTCAATGGTCTTTGAGATAATACTGAAAATAGTATTCATAATGAAGGTCACCCATTCTACATTTATGAGTAGGTGACACTCTTAAGGCCTGTTCACAAAGACGATAACTCTAAATAGTTTTAATAATCATTAATTCTAATTCTATGAGAATATGGAAGCTCACACCCCAGCCATAACAGTCAGTGGTCATTTATCATTGAAATATTATAATAGTGTTTTTTTTTTTTTAGTTTATATATATATATATATATATATATATATATATATATATATATATATATATATATATATATATATATTATGATTATTATTATAGATTTTTTTTATTTTAGTTTTAGTTATTTTAGTACCTCAAGTTGTACTAAATGGAAATGTTTTCTTGGAAACTAGCTAAAATAAAATTAATTAATTATTTAAATATGATTTATTTCAAGTAATTTTTATGGTTTTAGTTTTTGAATAGTTTTAGTTTAGTGTTAGACTATATACAGTTAAACAGTGTACAGTGCAACAGTTAAAAAGTAACTTTTTGTGGTTTTAGTTTTTGTTAGCTTTAATAATCCTGATTTCAATAACTACATAGAGGAATGAAATCGTTGGAATCACTTTAAAACTTTTTAAAAACTTTTTCAGCTGATAAAAACAGGCAGCCAATCAGAATCAGTCTAAAAAATGGCAGAAGATATAACTACTTGTATCAAACAGAGGTTGGTGTGGATGCCAGTGTAGTTATCATTTTATAGTTATTGATCTAATTATCTTTCTTGATGTGAACGGGCGTTCATCAAAACTAAAACATTCTATTCATATGTGCTAATAATTTTCTTTGGCTGTACAACTTTATTAATTCTGTGTACCTTTAAATGAATAAAACACACTTTGGTCTGATCGTTTTGCTAGAATTCTGTCACAGGTTCTGTTAAATTCATCTGTGTAATTAATGCACTCGTCACTCTGTCTGCAGTTTCCTGTTGTGTGTTCCCATCTGCAGCACAAGGCATGTTCTTTTTGTTCTTTAGATAGAGTCTCCTTTCCTCTCCTCTCCCCTCCATGTCTCTCTAAAGTGCTGAACTATAGAGGCTAGATTAGCAGAGTGAGTTCAGTAGCTAGCTGTGTACCTGCTGCCTCAGATGTAACTTGCCATCATGTAGTGTGTCAGGCATTTGCACTCATTTTACTTGTTATTTTAAGCTGTTTATTTAGATCATGCTGCTGTGCAATGGATTTATGAATTCTCACCATAAACTTTACATCCAGTAGGGTGATTGCATAGATCAAAGGTTCTGCCCACATACAGTAGTTTTGTTTTCATGCTTTCCCTCAGTTCTTAGTAATTTGTAGGCTTAAATTATGTGCTGTATTCAATTTTTTAAAACAATAATTCTCAAATTTCCCAATGCCCTCCTGAAGAACACAAACTCATCCACAATGCCCAAAGTGCTCAGAGAAACGAGGGTATGTCTGCTGCATTTAGTGTTTACGATTAGCTCAAAGTTTTATAGATTTTTATAGAATTCTGTAGACATAAAATAAAATAGTATAGTGCTAGAGTATTGAGTTATTGAGTTGACTATTGATAACTACTGTTTATAATATAACCTCATGGTAACACTTATATGAAGCATGTATTTAGAATACATTACAAGGGCTTTCAAAAGGCATTACAGTGCATGCATTATATTAAAATATATTTTATAATATGTTGTATCATTGTTAGAAATTTTGTGATTTGTTATATCCACATGCGTTATAATGGATTATACTTCCCAGACGTATAAGTTATCTTTACATTGTTTATTTATGATCTGCGCAGTATCTTCCTACATCTTAGGAGTTGTTAGGAGTAGTTGTTCATATTTGAGTGTTTCCAGTGAGGCTAATGTTAATTTCAGTGTGAACTAGTTTAAGCTCACTAGTAGCCTGTTAACATTTCAAACTATGCATTATTTGTTGATATTAAAATAAAACATACTCAAAGCAAATGTCATATATAACACATTCATGATGCATGGCTATTAAAAATACTTAAAACAGACAAAGACCACTTATAAATATAATGACCACATTATAAAGCCTTTTGTACTGTATGTTTACAAGAAGGCTTTGACCACTTGTAAGATGTAGTAGGATATTGTTTAGATCTTAAACAGTTATCAAGACTTATAATGCATTATAACTATGGGAATAATCCATTATAATTAAGATGGATTTACTGTATACATGGATATACATGGTGTTAATCATGTGTTATAAACCAATTATACTGTTCAAATTATAACCACAAGGTAGGTAGGTATTATAATGTTTGTTATGATTATTCATAAGATATTTATATAGCAATATTCATGCAAAATAAGGGCAATGCATTATAGGTATAGTGTTACCCAAGTTAAGGTTTTGTCAAAAATATCTGTGACAAAGTCAGTTACCACAGAAAGTGTAAGCTCAGATAGGGGTGGGCGATATGGATCGTCTCTATTGCGGTTACACGCTCATGTGACGTTGCTGTGCTACATGGTCATGAAAACTTATCATTTACAAGCATTTTTAAGCATTGCGGTTTAAAAATAAGTGATTTTAAGCCATTGAAATGCAATAGGCAGCAAAAGAGAATTAATTTCACTATTTTGTGCTGTTAAAGAGCAGTGCGCACATGAAGACAGTGCTCATAGAGCGCGGGAGTATTGAACTGAGCATTGAGTTATTTTTGCTGCTTTATAGGCCTTGAACAGTTAAATACACACCCTTGTATGTGTATTTAACCGCCTTTGCAAGAATTCTTGTAAACACAATAATTTAGGTCTTAAATGAAAGTGAACAGCTGAGGAAGAAAACACATCTGGGTCACACTTTATTTTAAGGTCCAATTCTTGCTATTAACAAACCATTAACTACGACTTTTGCCTCAATAAACTCCTAATTTGATGCTTTAATAGTTAGTAAGGTAGTTGTTAAGCTCAGGTATTGGGTAGGAATATGAATGTAGAATATTTTCATGCAGAATATGTGTTTTATAGGTACTATTAAACAGCCAATATGTTAATAATAGGCATGCTAATAAGCAACTTGTTAATAATGAGAATTGGTCCCTTTACTAAAGTATTGCCCACGTGTAACAGTATACTGGATCCAGACAGTTCTTAAAGTGACAGCAGTCTAAAATTCCTACTGTCTGTCATTCATGTTAGCCAAACAAGAAACGAGAAATCTCTCACTGCTCTAGAATAAATCACTTTTGTAACTTTAATAAGAAGAAATATATATTTAATTTACACAGAGTAGAATATGCAGGGTTTTATACATTTGATTACTTTATACAATGTATCTAGGATTTCTTATTTATTTGTTCTATTTTTGTCCTCTTGCTTGTAATTCGTTTCTTATGCTTATTTAATAGCTGACTGTTTGCTTGTCTTTTTTTTTTTAGGCTAGTAGTAGTTTTTTGTGATATTATTGACACTTGTGACAAAAATTGTGACATTTCTATGGTGTCAAAAATTTCTATATCATAAAGATCCTATTTAAACCAAAAATAACTATATTGTAATATATATTGTTACCGTAAAATAAAATTAATTCTATCATGATACAGTGGGGAAAAATTATTTGATCCCCTGCTGATTTTGTACATTTGCCCACTGACAAAGAAATGATCAGTCTATAATTTTAATGGTAGGTTTATTTGAACAGTGAGAGACAGAATAGCAACAAAAAAATCCAGAAAAACGCATTTCAAAAAAGTTATAAATTGATTTTAATGAGTGAAATAAGTATTTGATCCCCAATCAATCAGCAAGATTTCTGGCTCCCAGGTGTCTTTTATACAGGTAAAGAGCTGAGATTAGGAGCACTCTCTTAAAGGGAGTGCTCCTAATCTCAGCTTGTTACCTGCATAAAAGACAACCTGTCCACAGAAACAATCAATCAATCAGATTCCAAACTCTCCACCATGGCCAACACCAAAGAGCTGTCCAAGGATGTCAGGGACAAGATTATAGACCTACACAAGGCAGGAATGGGCAACAAGACCATCGCCAAGCAGCTTGGTGAGAAGGTGACAACAGTTTGTGCGATTATTCGCAAATGGAAGAAACAAAAAATAACTGTCAATCTCCCTCGGTCTGGGGCTCCATGAAAGATCTCACCTCGTGGAGTTTCAATGATCATGAGAACGGTGAGAAATCAGCCCAGAACTACACAGGAGGATCTCGTCAATGATCTCAAGGCAGCTGGGACCATAGTCACCAAGAAAACAATTGGTAACACACTACGCTGTGAAGGACTGAAATCCTGCAGTGCCCGCAAGGTCCCCCTGCTCAAGAAAGCACCTGTACAGGACTGTCTGAAGTTTGCCAATGATTCAGAGGAGAACTGGGTGAAAGTGTTGTGGTCAGATGAGACCAAAATCGAGCTCTGTGTCATCAACTCAACTCGCTGTGTTTGGAGGAGGAAGAATGCTGCCTATGACCCCAAGAACACCATCCCCACCGTCAAACATGGAAGTGGAAACATTATGCTTTGGGGGTGTTTTTCTGCTAAAGGGACAGGACAACTGCACCGCATCAAAGGGACGATGGACGGAGCCATGTACCGTCAGGACCAGGGCATTGAAGCCAGCCAGGGCATTGAAAAAGGGTCATGGATGGGTATTCCGGCATGACAATAACCCAAAACACACGGCCACGGAAACAAAGGAGTGGCTCATTAATTAAAGAAGAAGCACATTAAGGTCCTGGAGTGGCCTAGCCAGTCTCCAGACCTTAATCCCATAGAAAATCTGTGGAGGGAGCTGAAGGTTCGAGTTACCAAACATCAGCCTTGAAACCTTAATGACTTGGAGAGGATCTGCAAAGAGGAGTGGGACAAAATCCTTCCTGAGATGTGTGCAATCCTGGTGGCCAACTACAAGAAACGTCTGACCTCTGTGATTGCCAACAAGGGTTTTGCCACCAAGTACTAAGTCATGTTTTGTGAAGGGGTCGAATACTTATTTCACTCATTAAAATGCAAATCAATTTATAACTTTTTTGAAATGTGTTTTTCTGAATTTTTTGTTGTTGTTGTTGTTGTTATTCTGTCTCTCACTGTTCAAATAAACTTATCATTAAAATTATAGACTGAGCATTTCTTTTGTCAGTGGGCAAACGTACAAAATCAGCAGGGGATCAGATAATTTTTTTTGCCCACTGTATAAGGTTTTGATCATATCGCCCACCCCTAGGCTCAGTCCTCAATTTATAATAATAAAGGAGTACTCATTTGTAGTGATGCACTTCCAGAGGAAGTCTTTGTGGCAAAATACTGCAACAGGATATGCTTTAAATACACACTCGTTGGAAGTATAGCCACAAGATTACTCACTACACAGCATGTGACAAGTGTGATAAAATCACTCACTAAACTTATATTTGTAAATTTATATCCAATGTTTCAACTTCTTTATCAGAATAGGCATATGATGTCAGAATATCTACAGAATACTGTATCCACCTATACCACTAAAAAGACAATTTGGACGCTTTCAGTACAGTCAAGCCATGTCATGTTTATTCATAAAGCACTTTATACAATACAGACTGCTTCAAAGCAGCTTTACAGTAATAATCAGTTTCAATGTCACAAAATTTGGAAACAATAAAAATAAAAACAACATTTGTAACTATAAAGTAGCTCTACAGAAGACAAAACTGGCATTATTGAGCTCAATTTAATTTAATTATTCATCAGTTTTATTTGATAGTTAAGTACAGTTAAATCGATACAGTTCAATGAATATTAATTGTCTTTTAAGCCCCAAATAACACATTTAGGGGCTTAAAAGTTCAAATAACTTTTGTTCAGATGATAATTATAAATTCTTTAACAAAGCTTCACATTTTATATAAGTTCTAAACCCCAAATATCTCAAATACAACATTTGTTATATAGTTACATATAGTTTTTTTTTTTTTTTTTACTTATAGTTTTTTTTTTTTTTTTTGTTTTGTTTTGTTTTTTTCAAACTGACAAACGAGACCAAATTATTTTCTGTTCTCTTATCATAAAACACGTAGCTTGGAGCATCAACTTTTGCAACTACAGAGGATGTGTTTAAACGTGTGTGCTTGTGAAATCACCTGAGAGATACGAGTCAGGAAAATTGTGTTCAGGATGAGCACAGTCATACATCCGGATATACAGTATGACAAAGACATTACACACATGTGCAATTCAGGCCCTAAATGACACCCTAAACGCTCGTGGTCTTCCTCTGAGTCCGTACTTTCGTGACGTAATGCCGCTTTTACTGTCGGGTAGAAGTCTGCTGCGGAGCTCGCCCCAGTGCGGGTTCGGCAGAAGTTCGTATCGAGGGCGCATAACGGCCGCAAAGGGGGCGCTCGCGAACACCCTTCCTAACACTAAAATGAGGAATGGGACACCCTACGGTTTCGGGGACTTAACGGACACGCGCACATGGCGGCCATTGTAAATCCGCAAAACCGAAAGTGCACATGAAGTGTTCCATTTGGGACAGGGCCTCAGTACTCTCTGCAAGAGCTTCTAGACCCTTGTGATGTTTTGGACAAAAGAAATTAGAAGGTGGAGTTACAACTGAAATGTTATCAGACAATAACTTTGTAAAGACATTCACACATTATTATTCCCACTCATGTCAGAGTTGAAAGACAAACCACATCACAGCAATAATGCAGCTGTGAAATTCTAGAAATCAGTGCAGACTAAGGGTGTGTGATGTTGACAAAAAATGATATCAGGATATTTTCTGGGATTTTGTTGAGAACAATAGTTAGGTATTTCACTGAATGTGTTTCTGTACTGGTATATTAGCTGGTTTAAGCCTGTCATGGACATGTGACACTCGAAGCATTTCATATTCTCCACATAATTTTTCTAAATTTATTAGATTTTTGCATCTTATTTTATGTCAGATTCTTACATTTAATCAATAAATTCAACTGGAATAAGACACAACTGTTACCAAATGAATTTAGTATCCATTTTGTATTGCAGAAGCAGTATTTAGATGTATTTACACTGCAGTTCTTCTTCTTTCGGCTTCTCCCGATTAGGGGTCACCACAGCTGATCATCCATCTCCATTTTGTTCTGTCCTCTGCGTCTTCCTCTGTCACACCAACCACTCGCATGTCCTCCATCACCAAATCCATGAACCACGAAATGTGAATTTCCATGAAATATGATGTTTTAATGAAATTATATTTTAAATATGAAACTAAAACCACCAGTAGGTGGCAGTTCACTGCATTAATGAGTGAGTCACTGAGTCATTAATTCAGCTGATTGATTCAAATGGCTGATTGATTTAGGAACGAAGCAATTGACTTTCTTTATGAATGGATCATTGAATCAATGATTCATTCAGAAATGATAATTCATTCAGTAATGACACACCACTGTTTGTTGATGCACAACAGTTCTGTTGCGGCTTTGTTTGGAATGATTTTCATTGGCGAAATAGAGCAAAAACTCACAATATTCATTTCCTGTTTATTGAACTATTGAACGAAATAAATATCAAATTTTCAATCATGCTGATATTCAGGAAAACAGCACACTTGCTTGCGTTTATGGCATTGCTTAACTGTGTCATACATTATACGACATATGAACTGCGTTAAAATGAAAGTGGATGTGTTCTTGTTTGTTTTTTTGCAAAGTGAATGACTATGCTTACACATGGTTAAAACAACAATCACAGTATTATAATAGATGATACATATTACACACCTCTAGTGCAGACCTGTGTGTGTTAATGTTCTGTGTGCATTGCTGAGTTCAGCATTGAGTACAAACCATTCCCTCAGGCCCTGCTGCTGACATATTACATTATGTGTGTGTTTGTGTGTGTGTGTGTGTGTGTGTGTGTGTGTGTGTTTTCAGAAAATCACGCCCAGCTTGTCTTGTGACAGTCTTGAAAAGAACTGTGTGCCCTTTGTGTTAGTTTGTGTGTATACCTTCTCTAGTCTGTTTGTGAGCCTGTTTAGATTTCTCTGTTTGTCCTGTACATAATTTTGTCTTGTGTGTGAGTATGTTTGTATGTCCTTGTCGATTGGTGTGAGTTAGTAAAAGTTGTATCTATTTTATACCTGTTTGTGTGTTCTTTGTGTGCATCTGTTGCTGTGCGTCTCTGTTCTCACACATAAAAGCCTTTGGCTTGGGCTCAATGGCTGGCATGCATGTCAATGACGCTACTGTTGTGTTGTGGAGGTGATATGTGTGCACAGAGCGCTTTAACTGCTGTAAGATAATGCAAATCCTCACACATCACTCACAGGAAAAGCTGCTGACAGATCTAAACACTACACTTGTAGCATTTAAAGAAACGGTTTCAATATAAGAATGCTTCTTGTGGTCCTGATCCCTCTGCCTTGATTTAGTCTTGTTAGTCTACATCAGGATATGACTCTAGATTTGTGTTTACAAGAAGATGATGCATATTTTTCATGCTTGCAATCATTTTAAACATCTTGAGAAGTAGTTATTTGTTTAAAATAATAGTTTAGCTTTTAAAAGGAAGAACTAGGGTAAACGTACCCATTAAGCACACTTCCATTTTTGAGATCAGATTATAAAAAGAAAAAATAATTTATTATCCTACTTGATGTCTTAACCAATTGATATGTTTGTTACTACGTACCTCCTTTATTTTGGGTAAGTTTCACTACTTATTTTAAAATTAAGAGATTAATGTTCAGATTTTTGCATATTATAACCTGTAACTTGGATGTGGGAAATAATTACATTAGATCCAAAATATAGTTTTAGCAACATAGCGCAGACGCTACAGAACACAGTTAGCTGAATAGCTGTATAGTACTACGCTAATATATTACTTCACAGGCATTACTGGCTTGTACTTTTACATCCCTAATATTATGAATTGACAGTTTATTGCTGGTCTTTCGTTTTACAGTGCTGTAATTTTTAAAGATTTCATATTATTTTAAGGTGAGCTTAAAGGGTACACTACTATGAAAATCACACAGCTCCAGTGTGACATCAATAAGAAAAAGTATAATTTCATAGATATTGTTAATAATAGTTATAGCTATATTATAATAATAATCGTATGAAAATATTTATGAACTTAATACATGACCTAGACTATTTATTTAGCAAAATCCTGTCATTTTAATAAATATTACATGAAATTTATTAAAAATTGTTGCTGCTCCAATTAAGCTCAGTGTGCTCTCTTTAAGCTCTTCCACATTGAACATCTATGTAAATACTTCATAAACAGACTTTAAATATTAACTGATGGTTGTCACTTTAAGTTAAGTCAATTGATTTTCTATGGATTCTGTCAACTCAAATCTACAGACTGGCTGTGACCTTTGGCACCTAGCTTCAACTTCTCCAGACTGTAAATCGCTTGAAAATCGGAGCAAAAATCGTGTAGTGTATTCCAGCCTTAAGAGACTATAGATAAGTTGACATCCATTTAATAAGAGGCTTCATAATGAGGCTAATTTCTGTGTTCATCCCCATGAATGAAATGTTTTATTGGTTTGTTTTATCTGATTTTTGAATGTTACTTAGCTGAACGTGGACTAGTATACAGATGTTGCAATGTGCTTAGATGACACTTCATTATGAATATATAACTGATCGACTTGAATGCCTTGTTGCTTGATTTTAGCGTTCAGATATTTTGTGATTGACTTTGTACCTTCAAAAAAAATATATTTTTATAATTATTCTTTAAATTTTTTCCTTAAAATAAACAAGATTTTTTAATAAAACATTATGTGAGCTCAATGGGAACAGGGGTGTGCTTAAAGGGTACAAAAATGTACCCATTAAGCACAGCCAGACCTTTTGAATTTAATGATGTATCTCTTAATTGAAATGCTTTTGTCATTTAAAATAAAATTAAATATTTTTGTGTGAGAGATTAATATTTTATTTTAACATAACTTTTTGTACTGAAACCAATATCTTGTGCACTAAAAATGTCTCAATGTAGATTTTGGTGAGCTTAATAGGTACGTTTACCCTACCTTTAAAAAGTTTGGGGTCAGTAAGATTTTTTGAAAGAAATTGATATTGTCATTCAGCAAGGATGCATTAAATTGACAGCAAAGACATTTATAAAGGTACAGTTTCATGTACATTTGTTGTTCTTTTTAACTTTCAATTTGTCAGAGAATCCTGAAAAAATGTTTTCCACAAAAAATTTAAGCAGTACAACTTTTTAAACCATGATAATAATGACACTGTAGACTGGAGTAATGGCTGCTGAATATTCATCTTTGCCATCACAGGATTAAACTACATTAAGAAAAAAAATAGTAAAATAAAACAATTATTTTAAAGTGTGATCATGTGTGTGTGGATTTGTCAGAGTAACTGTTTCAGTTGTATTTTTGATCAGATTAATGCAGTCTTGGTGGGTATTAGATACTTTTCAAAAACATTAAAAAAATTTTACTTATCCCAAACTTTTGATTGATAGTGTATGTTATAGCTATAACATCATCTTCATGTTGTTCCAAACCTGTATAACTTTATTTCTTCTGTAGAAAACAAAAGGAGATATTTTGTGGAATGTCCAAGCTGCTTCTTTTCTGTTCAATGAAAGTGAATGTGAATAGCTCAGACATTCTACTAAACATCTCCTGTGTTCCACAGAAGAACTGGAGTCAAACGGGTTTGGAACAGCACAAGGGTGACTAAATGATGACAGTATTTTCATATGTTGGATGAACTATTGATTTCATTGGTTAGTAAACTTCAGTTGTTGTTTTGCTCTCAGGTCTAACACGTTACCCAGCCGGAGGACACTGAAGAATTCCAGATTAGTATGTAAGAAAGACGATGTTCATGTGTGCATCATGTGCCTACGAGCCATCATGAACTACCAGGTAAAACACTCACAGACCTTTGAATCTATATTAGTAAAGACCTCTCATAGGTCTTTCCATTCTCTCCAGATCATAGAACACAATTCAAAATCAACAAAATGACACTTTTTCGTGAACCCTTTATAATTAGTTCAACTGCTAAATAATCACAAAAAGCACATTACTACTTAAAGTTATTATAAGTAAGTTAGTGTGATAAACATGCATGAATTAAAATTAATGGTGGGATGTTCTTGGTGTTAAAATGAGTAATTAAATGCAAAGATTATGCAGTGTTTTATTTTATATTTGATGTAAAAGTTTTGAATTACTGTATTAATTACTGTAATACTGAAATTCCTGTAGTATTAAATACTGTTTGTTTGTTTTTTTTTCTGTCGTATGACTTGTACATCCAGTGTCAAACGTAAATTTCCCCCAAATCTCTGGAAATGACTGCTGCAAAATCAGTAATTTTGATACAAAAAAAATCACTCAAAAATGGTTAAGTCCTGGTGAGACTGGTTTTCATACTACATCCCTGACATTTGCTATATCCAACTTCTAACACTCAGAAAAATCTTGACATTATTAGAATTAAAGAAAAAAGATCACAAACAGTGAGGTCCAGCTGTTCAACAGATTTCAGTTCATTAGTGAAGAAATTGTGGGCCTCACTTATACAGAAAACCCGTACACACACACACACACACACACACACAAAGCTGTTTGGAAAGCTGTTTGGTCTTTATCATGTTTTATGTTCAGATAATAAATCTTGAAGATCCTGCCATGTTTATTAATTAGTCCTCTCTCTGTCTTTCTCTCAGTATGGCTTCAACATGGTCATGTCTCACCCTCATGCTGTGAATGAAATTGCACTAAGTCTGAACAATAAGAATCCCAGGTAACCCATTGAGCTGGGGTAAATGTGTGTGTGTATCTCTGAAAGAGAGGCTACTTTCCCAGAATCCACCGCTTTAATTCATGCAAGTTGTGAATCCTCTTTCAGAGTCATAAATACTGGCAGCTACAACAACAGACCCCTTAATCTCAGTGTGCAGTTGGATGGGTTCTTTACTCCATCTGTGTAAATTACAGAAGTAGGAGAAAATGATGATTATTTTGCTGTTTTTGGGGTCAATAAGATTTTTTTTTTTTTTTAATGTGTTTGAAACAAGTCCCGTATGCTGTATTTATTTGATCAAAAATACAGTAAAAACATCAATATTGCAAAAAATTATTACAATTTAAATGAACTGTTTTCTGTTTTAATATATTTTAAAATGTAATTTAATCCCATGATCAAAGCTTGAATTTTCAGCATCATTACTCCAGGGTTCAATGTCACATGATCCTTCAGAAATCACTCTATGTTGATTTGCTGCTCAAGAAACATTTCTGATTATTATCAATGGTGAAAACAGTTGTGAATTTCTGACCCCAAACCTTTGAACAGTCGTGCAAATCTTCTGTATCTTCAAAAAGATACAGAAGAGAAGGTTTTTTTTTTTTTTTTTTTTGCCAAAATGTGCAGTAATAGCCTCCGTAATCATGACAAAATGGATGTAGTGTGTGATATTGCTCTCTGCTGGTGCAGGACTAAAGCTCTGGTGCTGGAGCTGCTGGCCGCTGTGTGTCTGGTTCGAGGAGGTCATGAGATCATTCTCTCCGCCTTTGATCATTTTAAAGAGGTACATACACACTAATGCTATTTCTAACACACACATAAAAAATTATTCAACTTCAGATAATAGAATTACAGAGGCACTGTTTTCATTTTAAAAGCTGTAGTCTGTGTTCCAGAAGTCACTCAATGATAGTTTAATAGATATGATCCATGATAACAGATAACTATATATATAACTGAGGGCAGTGTGTGAAGTTTTAGGATGACTGTCCTGTACAGTAAATAGGTTTAGACACACACCTGCTAAACATATTGTTGTTTATTTGTTTAGTAGGAGGATCACAACAGCTTTTGAATGTATTCATATCTCTCTGGTCTGTGTAGGAGAGATCAAGCTAGTATTATTTCCTAAGGGGATGATTTGTGAACAAAAAATGAACTACTGTACTGCGTCAAGGTGTTTTTGAAATATCAAAAGATTTTATTAGAGGCTAAAAGAGATTCAGCTGGCATCAAAATCTCATTTTCATTTTTTCTGGGCATTATTTTAATGTTCTCTCTCACTGCATGAGCTATTGCTTTGCAGGTGTGTTCAGAAGATCAGCGGTTTGAGAAACTCATGGAGCATTTCAAGAATGAAGATAATAACATCGACTTCATGGTATGGGTTAGACTAGCATCCAAATATACACATTTCCATTAGCAATCATGATTATTAAGACTCTAAAATACATACCACACTGTACCACTGATTGACACTTTCGGCTGTGAGATATAATTATTAAAACAAATAGCTTATTGCAGGAGAGACTCATATCCTACTTAAGAGCTTCATTAAGCAGCAATACAAGAAAATAATATCATATATAACAGCATTGTCAAACAGGCTAAAATATTAAATAAATAATGATAGCACAATTTAGCTTGCAAGGATAATGTTCATGTAAACATGCCCGACTGGATATTTTCAAGCATATTACACAGCTACTTACCAAATAAATACAAATGATGTATTGATTTGAGTTTAAAACACAGCTACATAGAAACAACGGCCCGTTAAGTTTAGCGCTTATTATACAAAAACTTTTTTCTGCAGAATCTAATAATTGAGCAATCTGAATTAAATATTCCAAACTGCTGTACACATTTATTTTGTATAGTGCTTTTAATAATACACAGTGTTTCGAAGCAGCTTTATAGAAAATCATGATGTTAGTATTCATAATATATTAATATCTTCATGACTTATAGTTGCATTTAGGACATTATAGGCACATTATAGTTGATAAGATACATTTTGCTACAATATAAACAATCAAGCAGCTGACATTTGTTAAATGTGAAATATGTGTGTAATAAGCCAACATATTGAATAAATATGTTGTGTGCATGTGTAAAATGTGAATATGTTCTATTTCTGCAGAAATAGAAATCTGCAGCACTTTCTACAGTGCATTTTTTGTTATTCATATAGCCCCAATCCACAGCTGTAAATAAAACTAATTAAATAAAAGTAATAATTAATATTTCTATTGCTATGTATTTTCATTTCTATAGTTAAAACTCAGATTTCTTCATCAATAAATCAATTGAAAGTCTTCACTTTTACTGGGTTGAAATGTAGTATGGTGTATATTGTTTTTTCAGGTTGCATGCATGCAGTTCATAAACATTGTGGTTCATTCTGTGGAAGACATGAATTTCAGAGTGCACTTACAGTATGACTTCACAAAGCTGGGTCTGGACGAATATCTGGACGTGAGTAAACTTCAGTGCTGAGTCTTCTGATGCTAATGTTCAGTATTGCTCTAACCGTTGAGTGAGCTTCAAGAGGATCCATCACTCTCTCTCTGTCGCTGTCTGTGAGTAGAAATTGAAGCACACCGAGAGTGATAAGCTGCATGTGCAGATTCAGGCGTACCTGGATAACGTGTTCGATGTCGGGGCTCTGTTAGAGGATGCAGAGACCAAGAACGCAGCGCTGGAGAGAGTGGAGGAACTGGAGGAGAACATGTCTCATGTTAGTACTGTTTTTACAGCTACATTTATTATAAACTTCCAATCCAGAAAAACTATCATGTAAGTGCCATATTCAGGAGTGCTTACCATTAAAGGCCTTTTGTTTAACAATGCACCAGCTGCCCAACAACATGACCTTACATGACCAGTATTGAGTTCAGCTGAAAGCCTTTAATGATAAAGCAACATGATAGGACCCTGTCATACATGTAGCTTGACCTTTGACCTATTGTGACATTTGAGCCATCTGGCCAAAGGGTGACTTCCTGACCTGAGGTAATTTCCTCATTAGTGTGGCATTGATTTTTATAGTGTACTGCATAGTCAAGAATTCAGATTAATCAGGATTCATGAATGCTAAAGTGATATTGCTGTGAATCTGAAGTTTAATATTTACGCAACCCTGGCTGTGTTAAGCTCTTGCATGTTAAAATCTCAACCTCTTTTGAGATTTAAGTGCTCTGTCTCAGCATGACTTTTTTGTGTCTTTGTGAGTCTGCGTTCTCTAGCTGGAGTCTTATTTCTTGTTGATTCTTGTTTGTGGTGTTCTAGCTGACAGAGAAGTTGCAGGACACAGAGAATGAGGCAATGGCAAAAATCGTTGAGCTGGAGAAACAACTGATGCAAAAAAATAAAGAGCTGGAGTCTATTCGGGTAAATGATGCATCCTGAGTTGACTATACGGTTTGTTACATTATGGGTTCTTCGAGTGTATATTATTCACAATATCTATAGAACCTTCCCTTTCCAAATGTACATTTATACCACTTTTTACTGTACTTTCACAAAACCCAAACAATGCTCATCACTGTACATTATTCCGACAAAGAAACAAATGTTTGTCTTCATAGTCAAAAACATCAAAACTGTCTCTAAAACAACTTTTCCACTGATGTCATCTGAGCCTTATTAACTATTAATGTGAATCAGTATTACTGCTGCTTTCAAGTAGTTAACAAACTAATTTAAGTAACAAATTTATGTAATAAAGGTTGTCAATAATAGCAGATATTATTAAATTTGAAAAAAGAAGCATTGGTAGCACTTTATTTTACAGTCATGGTCCACATGTACATAATATGTACTTATTGTGATTACAATAACTGGGTAATAAGTAGGTAAACTGTAAGTACACATACTGTAAAATAAAGTGCAACCTTTGGTATGCATGTACATTATCAGGTCTGACTTTATTCTAATGGAATACCCATTTTTAATCATCTATTTAATTCCTGAAGTGCAATGCAGTCATTTTTTCATCTTGTTTTATTTTAAAATGTTGTTTCATATTGATTTGAAAACCTTAAATCCTATTAACATTTCACTGTCAAGAAAAAAAAAATCACTTGCTCTCTTATGTCAGTTAATGGTTACGTTATGCATTATTGCAGATTTTATACTCATCTAATCTGCAGTTTTTGATAAACAGTTTTATTTTTATTAATTGTCAAGCCCCATTTATATATTTAAATGTTACATTTCATTTAATTAATTAGCTGTTCGTCAACTCACAAACCCCCTGCAGTTCACACACAAACCCCCAGGAGTTTGCTTTAACTCAAATCTCGTGCTCCCTGTGGTGACAGGAGGTGTATAAAGATGCCAGCTCTCAGGTGCACACCCTGCGGCGGATGGTGAAGGAGAAGGACGAGGCCATTCAGAAACAGAGCAACCTGGAGAAGAAGATCCATGAGCTGGAGAAACAGGGAACCATCAAGATCCAGAAGAAAGCGGATGGGGACATTGCCATCCTGACATCCCCTCCACAGGGGAATGGGCATCTGCCAGAGACACAGGGCGTAGCTGGGGTGTCTGGTGAGGGCATGGTCAGTCACGGAGGTGTGGCTAATGGGGCAGCACATGGCCTGACCATGCCTGATCCTCCGCCACCCCCTCCACCTCCTCCTATGCCGGAGACATGTGAGTGACCTCTCCTGATTCTATATACTGGATGTGAGTTTGACATTGTAATACAGTCTGATTTATTCTATTCGGATTACTTGTATCACTTTGTTTTGCTTGATGCCAAAATCAGAGGTGGACAGTAAATACTCTTTAAAAAGTATCTACTTTATCAGAGTGTTTTTCTTTGGAAAACTTTTACTTCGCTACATTCCAAAGCATAATGTTGTACTTTATACTGCACTACATTTCATAAATAAAAGTTTTCTAAAGAAAAACACTTCCTACAGACACTTGAAAATGTACTTTTAAAGCAGAGTAAAAATGCTTCACTACTGTCCTCCTCTGGCCAAAATCCAAAACAAAACTGCCCCTAAAATTTAAGATAAGGGGGCAAAAAAATGCCACTGCCTAATTTAACTAAAACTGTTACTACTCTTGCATGTTAAAATTTTATTGGTAGCAGCCTACAATGTTCTGATCAATTAGGCTGATTGAATTAGTTGAATAAATGCAAGTCTTTGACATAAAAGGCAACACAGATACATTTTAATAAGGACATTTTTAAGATTGCCCCTTACAAAGGCCTCTGAAAATCAATCCCAGTGCAGTTTATTCTGGTCAAAATACATCCATTTAGACAGGAAGAGAACATCTAATGTAGCCGATAGACCAACCACAGTTTGTTTGGCATGTGATGTTTAAAGGGGAGAAATCTGAAATTAGATATTACTCTAAAAGGAAAGTGTAATATACGTGTGCACAAGAATGTATTTTTTTAGGTGACTCTCACAAAGTACATTTTTCAAAATCAATCATATATATAAACAGCTAATGGAACCTGCAGTTACACTTTATTTTAAGGTGTCCTTGTTATAGTTTAATTATACATTTAAGTACTGAGTAATATTAATTAACTACATGTACTTACTATATGGTTAGGGTTAGGATTAGGGTTTGGCTTAGGGTTACTTACATATAATTATGCATAATTTATTGTTATTATAATAGTAAGTGCATGTAACGTGTAACAAGGACACCTTAAAAAAAAGTGTTACTGAACCTTCTTCCTCTTGTGTTTTCCAGTATCAAACGGTCCATCTGCTGCTCCAGCACCAACTCCTCCTCCTCCTCCTCCTCCTCTCCCCGCTGTGGATATATCTGCCCCTATACCCCCTCCACCGCCCCCCATGGCTCCTCCACTTCCAGGCTGTGGATCTCCCACCGTCATCATGAACTCAGGACTGGCAGGTAATGAAACTTGCTTGACACTAAAGACAAAACCATAACAGTCATGAACAGCCATTATCATATGCGCAAACCGTGATACAGTATACCAAAATAGGAGGAAAATCCCACTGATTTAGACCCAGATGTGTATGCCGCAAACTTCTTAAGAAGCCTAAAGTATGCATTAGTTTGTGCTTAAAGTTCATGCATCAGTTGAGAATGGCTGTGGATCTCTGTCACACTCTGTCTCCTCTCATAGAGCACTGATAACAATCATCATAGCTCAAGAGGTTTATTAGGTTTCCCATAAAAGGTTTAATGTCTGAACAAGCTCAAATGAATCACTTCTGTTCTGCTGAAGAATCAATCTCTTTGACTGTACAGTATATCAGATTTAAAAAAAATAACATCAGATGAAAAATAAATTGTAATTTTCTTAATTTAATTTATTAATCTGATTTAATCTCTGCACAGTTTGCGTGAAGTTTTGCATTGATTTTAATGGAGCAAACACGGATGTCCATTGCACAAGAAGTAATAATTAGTGTTAGAAATAGATGGAGGCAGACTCTAGAAATATTACAGAAATGTGCTCATAAAAACATTTGGAAAGGTCTATGCAAATTCTAGCTATGCAAATTCTCAAATCTTGCAAGACTTACACTACCTTTGAAATAATTTCATAATATTTCATGAAGTCTCTAATGCTCACCAAGGCTGCATTCATTTGATAAAAAATACAGTAAAAATAGTATTAATGTACAAATTCTAACAATTTAAAATAATGTTTTAAAATATATTAAAATGTAATTTATTCCTGAATTTTCAGCATCATTACTCCAGTCTTCAGCGTCAAATGATCTTTCAGAAATCATTCTAATATACTGAAACATTTCTTATTATTTATCAATGTTGAAAACAGTTATGCTGATTAATATTTTTCAGGAAACTAAACATATTTTGTTTTTCAAGAAAAAAAAAAAAGTTTAAATTAACTGCATTTTTTGCAACATTATAAATGCATTTTCTCTCACTTTTGATCAATATAATGCATCCTTGCAGAATAAAATACTCATTTATTTTAGAAAAAAAAAAAAAAACATGTCTTACTGACCCCAAATGATAGTCTACATACATAGTGCAGAGTATACAGTAAATTTGAACAGCTTTTTTTATTCAAGCCTTCACTTAATTGCTTTTTATTATAAAAAAGCTGTGTTTTACTCCACAGCTTGTTGGTAAGTAACTTCTCTCTTAAATCGTTCTTTATCATTGCTTATGAAACAATCTATATTCAGGATTCAGCGGTAATGCACGCTGTAGGAAAAGGCCAATCAGTTCTTTGGTATCAGAGGTTGTGTTTTGTTTGCTCTTTAACCATGTCTTTCTCTCTGCTTATGTTTGCTCTACCTGTTGCGCCACCATAGAGGGACCCATCAAACTGTACTGTAGGTTTGCTGTGTCATGTCGTGTGTGCTCAGTCTTGTGTGTGTGTGTGTGTGTGGTTGTGGTATTTTAGTCTCTAAGAAAACACACTCAGTTCCTCTGTAATCTTGATCTGACAATGACTATGAAGCTGCATTGCTGGTTGTTCCTCTTGAAACTGAGCATGAAATTGGATGCTTTTTTGCAGAACTTTTCCTTACTGTTTAAAACCCAGAGAGGAACATTCTTTAGACCTTGCTTACAGAGTTCGGCAAATAACAGGACTGTAATGCCAACCTATGAGACCACATGTTCCATGAGATGTAAGCTCTTATTTCTACACTCCACAGTGGACAAAATCCCTCTTTCCAGAGCTCAAGCCATGAACCGCAACCTCATGGAAAACAAAACTACAATTCACATCAGCTCCACATCTACAGATCTATTTGTCATTAAGTTGCCATTAAGAACTGCAGAACGTCTCGGTTACGTATGTAACCCTCGTTCTCTGAAAGAGGGAACGGAGACGTCACGTTGGTAATGACCGACTATGAGATCCCATAGTCGGTCATTACCGACGTGACGTCGAGAGTGACCAACTGAAAGGGAACGTCTCGGTTACGTATGTAACCCTCGTTCTCTGAAAGAGGGAACGGAGACGTCACGTTGGTAATGACCGACTATGGGATCTCATAGTCGGTCATTACCGACGTGACGTCGAGAGTGACCGACTGAAAGGGAACTCCAGAACCCCGGTAAACACAAACACAGTCCACGCGCAGTTTCACCTAGAACACAATTTATACCACAGCACAAATACGTACTGCATTCATAGCATCGCTGTCGTAGAGTAAAATATGCTCTTCTACAGTTGCATCAGTACTCTGATGGGCTGCACAATACTGTATATTGAAATATTAAAAAAATGTGAAATGGCTTAGTACAATTATTACAGCCAAAATAAAAGCTTGATAGTTTAACATTTTAAAATGAATTAACATTTAAATATTAGTAATATACAATTCATATTTTTATTAAATACTCATTTTTTTA
Organism: Spinibarbus caldwelli; assembly: GCA_039654775.1. Classification (NCBI taxonomy): domain Eukaryota; kingdom Metazoa; phylum Chordata; class Actinopteri; order Cypriniformes; family Cyprinidae; genus Spinibarbus; species Spinibarbus caldwelli. The sequence continues at coordinate 23,302,273 of CM077233.1, read as the reverse complement.
TTTTAGAGTACAGCTTAATATTTTTTTAATAATAATCACAAATTAAAAAAAAAAAATAATAATAATTTTCCCAAACTGTTCAATCCTAAAAGCATCAGTCTTATAAAGTTTTATAAAGTCTTATAGAGTATAAAGTTTTTTTTATTTTCTGAATTTTAATTTATTTTATACAGATGCATTCTAGAATCTAAAATGTTTTTTTGTTTGTTTTGTTTTGTTTTTTATCACTGAGTTATTAAAGTAATCTGGTGAAAATTCCCTTTTTTCACATCACAGTAAAACAAGTAAAACGAGTCTGAAGAAAACCTTGCTGTGCCAGCTAGTTAGTTAAATGCTGATTTTTAGTAATTTACCTGATTAATAGCAGTTAAAGGTGAATCTGCCTCCTCCTTGAGGACTAAAGCTTGTTACTGTCATAGTAACACAAAAAAATTGAAGTATGGACAGCATGCTGTATTCATGCAATTCTGTAGAATGTTTCTGACTTTAAGTCAGTCTTACAAATGCCAGAATGTCATTGCATTGATAATAAAATATGAAAGCAAGTGGCATTTCCCAAAAAAAAAAGGAGGTTTCCCCAAAACTAGCTTCACTTTTCTTAGCCATTTAAACAATTACTTTTAATCAACTTTTATCAAATGACCACATTTAACATTTTTATTGTCCCTTTATATAAATAAATGTTCATCATAAGGCAGTAAGACAAAAAAATGCCATGCCCGCTAAGGCTTTGTAAGTGTTTGATTGTGTTGTGTTTGCATGTTGAAACAGTGTGCCGTGCCGTTACAGGCAACTGATCGTCAGATAAGGCGATAGTTGCGTAAATTCAGGAATGTTTTATACACACTGGGAGTTTATTCTCGTTTTTTCTGGCCACACTTTCTGCATGGCCTGATATCACACCATCATATTACCCATAACCCTCAGCTGAACTGGAAACTGCTCTCATTCCTCTTCGTAGCCTTTGATCAGAGATCAGGATTGTTGGATTTTGATTCAGCCTTAATCAAGCATGTTGCAATTTGTATTTGCTGTGTGTGTGTGTGAGTCAGATTCAGTCATTAACTGGATTATTTTTGTGAAGTGTGAACCTGGATAAATGAAGGAAACCCAACATTTGACTCATTCTCATACTGAGATGCTGTTTGAGTCACATCCTCATATGTAAACCCAAGAACAGCCATGAGCGTCTGTCTCATTGCCTAAACACACAGGACAACGATATTGCTCAGACGTGCTCTTTCATAGTTTTCAATTAAGTTTTCAGTCACGTTTCATAAATTTTCTCTAACCCTTCTCATAGTATTTATGTAAATCAAAATAAACACAAATAAAACAGTTGTTGACATAAGAATATGCAGTCATAAATACAGTTTTTTTTCAACTGCTTACACAGAAAATCTTTACTTGTCACACAATTTCTGAAAGCTGACACTCAAACACCAGAACCATACACCAAAACTGCAAAACCATACACTAATTCTCTGCCTTTGACTCAGTTTTCAATTTCATATAACACTTTTTGCAAAACACAACACACAATTCTTTATGTAACACACAAAATCTAAAGTTGTTTGCAAATGTTTGTTTTTGAGATGTGTTCATTTTGCAAGAGATGTGAGGCATTTTGCATTTTGTGTGTGCAATTCTTGGATTTGTGTGTAAAGTTTTGAAAAAAAAAAAAAGGCAAAGTTTTGAAAATGTAAGCATGTTTCTTTGATATGTATTCTGAGCACAGTTTGAGACTGATTTGATATCTTATTTGTAACTCCAGAGGAGACACGTGAAATGTCTTTTTCTCAGGAGAAACATCTGAGAAGAGTCTCCATCTAAGCTAGTCTCTGTTTGATTTCATTGCTCTCAAGGAGAAACAATTAAGACATTGGTGAGATCCCATTTGTGCTTTAGCTTTCCTCTAGGAGTCTGTAATTCTGCAGTCTCTCATTATTATAAAAGTGGCTCACGTGTGATTTAGGATCAGAATATCTTGTCAACAAAATCACATTGATCAGGATATGAGAGACTAGAGCTGTTTTAGGCTGAGAGTGTTAATGCTGACAGTATCAAAGGTCTCATGTTCACACATTTCCCCTAATGTTCCCTCACAACTGTGCACCGGGCACGTTCAGATCTGTGCCTGCTGTTCACAAACCAGCTCCACGTCACTCAGACTGCATGTTTTGTGTTTGTGTTACTGGCATGAGGTTGCTGACATGTGCTTTCTGTCATGTGTGTAGCTGTGAAGATCAAGAAACCCATCAAGACTAAATTCCGTATGCCGGTGTTTAACTGGGTGGCGCTGAAGCCCAATCAGATCAACGGCACTGTGTTCAACGAGATCGATGACGAAAGAATACTGGAGGTGAGACGGACACGGTTTTGAAAACATTGAAAAAAATTGAAACTTGGTCAAAACATTTGTTTTTGTGATACACAGTATATGATGCGATATGAAGGTATTAAAGTGCATTCATTTCATAATTCATGCATAATATGTTGCTGTATAATACATGATCATGTTCAACTCCCAGTTTTGTTTTATATGTTGTAATTTATTATATTCTTTACAGGATTAACTCTGAATTGGTTATTCTTATAATGTATTACATCAGAGGATATAATTATGAAAATGATGCATTACAGTGTGTACTCTGATGCATAAATGCATTTTAAGGCATTTATATATAGTACATTACCATTCAAATTTTTTTTTTGTTTGTTCTTTGCTTTTTTCATCAAAGATTCATAAAATGTATTAAGAGTGACAGTAAAGTCTTTTGCATTGTTGCAAAAATAAATTTTAAATAAATGCTGAACTTCCTATTCATCAAAGAATCCAAAAAAATGTCTCACAGTTTCCTCAAAATATTAAGGAGTCCAACCATTTTCAACATTGGTGTTAATAGAAATGTTAATTTAGCATCTAATCAGCATATTCAGATGATTTGTTAAGGATCATGTGCCACTGAAGACTGACTTCAGTCAGTCAATGATGCTGAAAAATCAGTTTTGCAGTACAGAAATGCATGACATTTAAATTATTATTTAAATAATATTATTTAAATACAGATTATAATAGAAAACATTCATTTCAAATTGTAATAATGTTCCACCACATTATTCTTGTTGTTGTTGTTTTTTTACTGCATTTTTGATCAAATAGATGCAGCCTCAAAATAATTCAAAAACATTTAAAAAGACCCAAAACATTTTTGTATACAGTACAGATATTTACATCGGTGTTGAATGACCCACTGTGAGGAGATTGTGTATATTTGACACTGACTGTATTAAATCTGGTAAAAATAGTTTGTTTTTCTTTATATACTGAATTGTTGGCTTGTTCTTTAGTTCCATGTTGATTTGCTTTAGGATTCCAGGCTGGCTGTTATTTTATAGTGTCAGATATAAAGATCAGTGAATTTAATGGTGAATAGTGACTGTGGTTTGTCTTTTCAGGATCTGAATGTGGATGAGTTTGAGGAGATGTTTAAGACGAAAGCGCAGGGGCCTGCCATAGACATCACCTTCAGCAAACAGAAGACCTCTCAGAAAGGACCAAATAAAATCTCGCTGCTGGATTCCAACAGAGCTAAAAACCTGGCCATCACGCTCAGAAAAGTGGGCAAGACATCAGAGGAGATCTGCAGAGCCATTCAAATGTAATGTACAGCCGACATCATGGAGTAAATACAGTAGAAAAGATCACCAACATCTCTTTATTAGTGCTCTAGAAATAGTTTAAAATATTTGTAAAAAAAAAAATAAAATTATTTATTTTTATGATTAACCATGAAATTGGGCTCCAAACAGGACTGAAAACCGCAGAAATGTGAACACATAGGAGGTCGTCAGATTAATGAGGATAATGCTTTGATCTCTGTGTGTGTATACAGGTTTATGTATCCTGGTGGGGACTTAAATCTGAATACACACAGACTCATGGGGACTCGTGTCACGGTGGGGACAAAAATTGAGGTCCCCATGGGTACAAAAGCTTATAAATCATACAGAATTAGTTTTTTTTTGAGAACGTAAAAATGCACAAAGGTTCCTGTAAGGGGTAGGTTTAGGTGTAGGGTTGGTTTAGGATGATAGAAAATATGGTTTGTACAGTATAAAACCATTACGGAGAGTATGGAGAGTCCCTACAAGGATAGCTGACCAGACTGTGTGTGTGTGTGCAAGGCTTGACCTGCGGACCTTGCCGGTGGATTTCGTGGAGTGTTTGATGAGGTTCATTCCAACGGAATCGGAGCTGAAAGTTCTGCGGCAGTATGAGAAGGAGCGCAAACCTCTGGAGAACTTGACGGATGAGGACCGCTTCATGATCCAGTTCAGCAAGATCGAGCGTCTCATGCAGAAGATGACCATCATGGTGTTGGTGGCCAATTTCACAGAAAGTGTTCAGATGCTCACACCGGTAAGAGCTGACAGCACGTTTGCTCAAGAATTAAGCAGGATTTTCTAGTTTTCACTTCAAATCTTCCAGGCAAATTTAGATAACCAAGACATGCCCATGGATCTCCTCATTTTTCTATAATACCCGTTTGTTTTCCTCTCACTGTCTCTTAAATTCTTTCATAACCCTTCTTCACATGATGCTTACCATGAATACAGTGCAAAACCATGTTTTCTTACAACTCAAAATTTGTTATAAAACTTTTTAATAAGGTAACAGAAACCGTAATCTTAAGAAAATGCTGATCGTTCACCTCAAACTAAGGTCAAACTAGTATATTAATTTTTACCAAAGCTTTTCTAAATATACTTGAAAACACTTTCATTGTTTTAGGGATTTTATTGTTCTAGCAATAAACAGTGAATAAACAAATCAATTAAATCAAATTTGGAATTTATTTAAGCTCAAGATGTAGCTAGTTTAGGACCAAATATTGGTTTGTAGTTACTGATGATCTTATTTATATTCCTCACAAATTAAAGATATATACTTAATACTACTATTGTTCAGTGATGTTTCAGGGATAAACAGGTGAGCTTGACAAGTGCAGTCAATACTACAATATGTAAAAAAAAAAAAAAAAAAAAAAAAAAAATGAAAAATTAAATGAGTAAAAAAATGTTTGCTTGTAGCATACAGTTGAATTGGCGCATATGATATCATTTTGGATGTTTCACAATTTTTGTAACACTTTACAATTTTTAATGTATTAACTAGCAATGAGACATTTGTTACAGTACATATTCATTTTTGTTAACGTTAGTGAATAAAAATACAACTTTTGTTAGATCATGTTAGCTCAGGTCTATTATATAATATTAACAGAAACTACTTTTTATTTTTTATTTTTTAATTATATGTTAGTAATACTTTATAAGTGCTGAGATTAACATTAACTAAGATGAATAGATGCCGTAGAAGTATTTTTCATGTAAACTGCTACTCAATTTTTTAAACTAGCATTAAAAGTAGCTAGCTTTAATGAAGAAAACTATAATGGTCAGCTGGACCTTTGTACAGGTTCTATTATTGCATTTTGTTTTTGTCTCAACAGCAACTTCACGCCGTTATTGCAGCATCTGTCTCCATCAAGTCCTCACAAAAACTCAAGAAGATTCTGGAAGTAAGTGTTTCACTTCTGCTCTGATTCATTTTTCTCCAGTCTGTACGTGTCTTTACTGAGCGTGCGTTTCTTTCTCAGATCATCTTGGCTCTGGGAAACTACATGAACAGCAGCAAAAGAGGAGCGGTGTACGGTTTCAAACTGCAGAGCTTAGACCTGGTACAATTTATTTATACAATCTGTTAAAGTTAAATCCTTATGAATAATGAATGCTCAAGAAAAAACACCAATGATAGGACATTCAAACCACCATAATAGATTTTAATAATAATATTATAATAACGTTGATTTAAATGGCTGATGAAAGTAAATTGCACCAAATACCTCTGGAATATTTCATCTAATCTTATTGCATTCTTCTTCTGAAATAAAACGACACATTAATATATGCCCTTCATTTGTGTTTTAATAATTCATGCAGTTGAAGGTTTAAATGTTCTGAGGTTTTGCATGTTTTCCTGTTCCAGTTATTAGACACTAAATCAACAGACCGCAAGATCACTCTTCTGCACTATATCGCAAATGTAGTGAAGGAGAAATACCAGCAGGTGTCGCTCTTCTATAATGAGCTGAACTATGTGGAGAAAGCTGCAGCAGGTATGAAACATGTCATACCTCAATTTGATTATATTTGCAATAAACAGGGCAGGCCATATTTGCTCAGACATCAAAGTTTGACGGAACAGATCTCAACTAAATGAGTTCTGTCTGTGTATTCTTTAGTCTCTCTGGAGAATGTCTTATTAGACGTGAAGGAGCTTCAGAGAGGGATGGATCTGACGAGGAGAGAGTACAGCATGCATGGCCACAACACACTGCTCAAAGATTTCATACAGCAAAATGAGAATAAACTCAAAAAACTTCAGGATGATGCCAAGATCGCTCAGGTGCCGCGAACACAGCACACACATCACCAAAACACAGCTCAATAAACCTGCTTCACTCTCAGCTAAAGGGGTCACATCATGAGGAATCTTGTTTTCCTTTACTATTTGATAGTATCATAAAATCATATAAACATAATATAAATTTTATAGTTCAAATGGAGCATCTTTTGAAAATAAGCTGCAAAATGGCTTATCTAAACTTCCACAACTTTCTTAAAGTTAATTTGAGCTTTGCTTTACCATATTTGATTAGCTCTGTGTATGTACAGATATGAATAAAAGCCTAAATTAAACGTGTTCATCATATTAAGCAATTATGTCTCTTCAGAAGACTTGGAATAAACTGTTTGATTCATATAAAGGGAAAATAATAAAAACTGTATCATCTGACACCTTTTGATTGGGATTGTTATTAAAAATTTTAATTTGAAGAGTCAGAAATTAAATTTCATGTGATTCTCAATATCGTTTATCTCTATGACTTTTCGTATCTCATTCTCTCAGGATGCCTTTGATGAAGTGGTGAAATTCTTTGGCGAAAACTCCAAAACAACACCCCCGTCCGTGTTTTTCCCAGTGTTTGTGCGCTTTGTGAAAGCATACAGGGTAAAGCGACCAATCACCCGCTTCGCTTCATCCAGTCACACCATTAGATCATCTGCTTCACTTTCTTCAGTCGTATGAACCCTAACAGCATTGATCACTCATGTTGCACAACTTCCAAATGCCTCACTGATGAGTATCTTCTCTCTGTCAGCAAGCAGAGGAGGATAATGAACAGAGGAAAAGACAGGAGCAGATGATGATGGAGAAGCTGATTGAGCAAGAAGCTATGATGGCGCAAGAGGATCAGAAGGTAGTGTGTGTGCGCGCGTGTGTGTGTGTACTGGTATATATGGTTTACGATGACACAAATGTGTATAATGACATGGGTACTACAACGTAAACATGGTTTATGAGGACACTTCCTGTGTCCCCATAAAACAAAAGGCTTAAAAAACATACTAAATGATGTTTATGAAATTCAAAAATTGGCAGTAGTTTCCTGTAAGGGGTAGGTTTAGGTGTAGGGTTGGTGTAGGACAATAGAAAATACGGTTTGTACAGTATAAAAAACATTATGTCTATGGAGAGTCCCCGTAAACCACAAATTCAAGTATGTGTGTGTGTGTGTGTGTGTGTGTTTGTTTGTTGGGGAAATGGGTTACTTAACTATAATTTGGGGACAAAACTAGCCTCTGAAGTGTGCTAAGTCTGAAACCTAAATCAAAATCCAGGGATGTCATCGTTAGGAAAAATGATTCATGAATCTTTCAATGGATATATTATATTTATTATATTATTTTATTTTAGTCATTGTATTGTATTTTGTTTATTTCATTTTGTTATTTTAGTTTACTTTTTAGTAGGGTTTGTTTTAGGGTTACTTTTTAGTATATAAAATTATAAATAAAACACGTGGCAAATAACTTTATTAACAGCCTAAATGCAACATAATTCATGATAGTCTGCCCCTCAGCAACGTGAATGTTGTGAGAAAAATCTAAAATAAAAAAAAGGCCAGTTCATTTTCTTGTTTAACTGCAATTGGCAAAAAGTTCATTTTGAACCCTGTGTGTGCATGTACCTACTTAACCTTATTTTAGGGGCAAATTTATAGTTATAAAACTGACAAAATCTCTTTTTGGGGACATCCTCATTTGTAAAAACAGTATAAAAATTACAATAATACAGAAGGTTTTCTGTTTAGGTTAGTATCTAGAATTCATAACGAATGTCCTCTTTTAGATAGCATGTGTGTGTGTATGTGTGTGTGTGTGTGTGTGTGTGTGTGCGTGTGTTTCCCCATCCTCTCTGGAGACACAGTGTTTATGGTATAATGCGGTGTGACTGTGTTTAAACACATTATTTATCTGGTTAGAGGAGCATTTGTAGATGTTTTTAGATTGAAGACAAACATATTCAGCATTAATTGTAGATCTGTGAAATGTTATTGTGTGTGTGTTCAGTCTCCCTCTCATAAGAGCAAGCGTCAGCAGCAGGAGTTGATTGCAGAGCTGAGGAAGAAGCAGGTGAAGGACAGCAGACATGTGTATGAGGGTAAAGACGGAGCCATTGAGGACATCATCACAGGTAACTCACTGTTTGCTGATGGGGTCTGCATGCAGAGGGCTTTAAAACATACTACAAACAGTTGTAACATGTTAGTTTGAGCCACTAACCAGCTCTCTGTGACTGGTGGAAAGCTTTACTGCTCAATAACAATTTACTGACAAGTGTGATTACAGGCTGAATGTGTGTGTTCTGTTACTGCTTACAGCTGTGAGCTGGAGTACAGCTACTAAACACTGTGTGGGTAGTGATTAGTGTAGTCCTAAAGGGGTCATATCACACTTTTTTTTTCCTGAGGTCCACTTGTCAAGTCAAATTTATTTACATAGTGCTTTTCACAATACACATTTATGGAAAATCATGATGTTAATGATTAGATCTCAATGTTTGTCTCAATATCTTCATGCCTTATTTAGTAGATTAGAGCTGAGCAAAAATAGAGTTCACATTTTGTAACTATACAAGCCATCAAAGCAGTTGAGAAATCCTATATAGTACAAACTAATTACATGAGTGAACATGTGGATGAAGTTGGCTATACATATATATCCAGCATTTTTGACACCTCCTGGGTTTTTGTTAAAACTTCAAGACTTTTGATCAAACTTCTACACTTTCATATTCCCGCCCACAGACAGGCAGATATTTTTTGGGGGGAAAAAAGGGTAAACCTTTATATATTTTGAACATAGAATAAGCATAAGTGACATATTAATGTCATCAAAGGTTGCAGAGGTTTGAAATGAGCTTTTGTTTAGATGGATGGATAGATATTTAAATAGATCATTTAAATAAAAGCTCTCTTCACTGTGGACTAAAGGATTATTTCAAAACTGCATTATGTCTGACATGTGAAATGTAAATGTGAATTCATTGATATGACCTCTTTATAGATTTTTTTTTTTTCATTTAAATTCTAACCATGACAAAATCTCTAAGAGCCTAAAAATTAGAACAGAATTATTTTTGTACCGTTTGTGTAATTCTGGAATGCTATTTTAAGTGTGTATGTAATCCATATTGAAATAGTTTCAGCTTTATATAATAGCTGCTATAGTACCATGTGAATATTAGTGCGTGCTATTGTGTGTAGAAAGTGCTAACATTGTGCTTGTTGCTCTGGCAGTTAAACCCTGTGTTGTTTGTGTGTGTGTGTGTGTTTCGTCTGGATGCAGTGCTGAAGACTGCCCCCTTTACTGCGCGCACGGCCAAACGCAGCTCGCGTTACTTCAACGAGGAGCTCCACTTCTAAAGCTTAGACTCTCTCTCTCTTAAAGGTCGCTGGATAAAGCTGCTTTCTTTAATTCTGTGTGTGTGTGTGTGCTCCTTCACACTTTAAATTCCTTGTTTTATTTCCCTGTGGGGTGACCCTTCTGGATGTAGGCCGGTGTACCGACGAAACATGCTACCTATCAGATTGTGCTACCAATAATATATTTGCATTCTTTTAAGGGTAAGTTTAGGGTAAGGGTAGGTGTGGACTGGTAGGTTTAGGGTAGGGGTGGGTATGGACATTAAAAAAAAGCCTCAAATCACATAAATAAGATGCTGGTAGCACAATCTGATAGGTAGCATTTTTCGCTATCGATATGTGTTACCTATCTTTTTAATGGGAGGTAGCACAATCTGAGCGGGTAGCACAAATCGTCAGAACACCGGCGTATGGATGTGATGTCATGGGCGTGTTCATTTTTACTTTCTTTTCTAACTAAACTCCTGCATGACGGGAGGTTTGGGGAGGCGAGCATATGTTGACTCCGCAGTTTTCTTATGCATGGAGTGTGTCGTAAATTCATATTCATAATTTTAACATGAATATAATAAGAGGAAATATGATGTCACAAAAACCTAAACACGTCAGAGTTTAGAATGAACTCCCTGTAAATTTCAGCTGTTTTAAAGTGAAGTGTCAGCTCTGTTGGTTGACTCAGAGCGCCCTCTGCAGTTTAAATAGCAGGCAGAAGTCTGAAAATATACATTATGTCACTCTTCCAAAATGATTCATTTTGGCATTTTTGTTACTGTGTCATCAAAAGCATTGATCCCACTTTATATTAAGTGGCCTCAACTACTACTTTTTTGTTACCTTGAAAGGCTTTGTCTTTATAATAGGGAAATTAGTTTGGCTATAATGCTCAGACAACTTGCAAAACAGTAAAACCAACATGACAAAGAATCGTGATAAAATCGTGAATCGTGATATTTCTAAAAAAAAAAATAAAAAAATCGTGATATGATATTTTTTCCATATCGCCCACCCCTAGATTCATGAAACATTCGTATGCCGCCAGTCTCATCGTACGAATGATCGTATGTTGATAAATCTGGCGGCTGAAAACAATCCTCATTTGAATATCAGGCCCCTAAAATCACCCCGGTTTAGAAGCCTCGCCCCTAGAGTTTACGATACGGAGAAATAAAACCCCGCCAAAAAGAGGAAGTAATCTCATGAAAGAGAAATTGATCTTACTGCAAAAACACCCGTTAACCTTGTAACTGCAAAGAATTTCATATTTTTTTATGTATATTAAATACCGGTAAATATAAGGAAACCTTTACAAACATAAACATTATTTAGCCTATTTAGTTACTTTCAGTCCACAACAAATCATTTACTTTTAACGATATTACAGAACAAAAATGACAAAATAAGCAGCCATAAAATTATATATTCAACTATAATATATATATATAAAAAAAAAACACGCTATAAGCTGGCATTTATTATAAACAGCACATAAACGTCAAGCAAAGCTGAAACGGCATGCGCTCACGAGCCTCTCTCGTTCGACAAGAATCCAGATTTTTGCAATATTTGTATTATTTGGTTGTTAAACTATTATTTATTACGTCGCCTAAACTTTATACTTTATACTTCACTCATGTTCCAATATTCGCGTAAAATTCTATACATGCGTAAAAATGTTTGTTTGGGCACTGCGCGCTGATTTCACACCTTTTAAAATAAACAGTGTAACTTTTATATTTCGTTGACTGCATTTTAGTTTGATGATGAATAGCTGAAACGTCAAGCAACTCTAGAACTAATGTTAGTGTGTGCGTGAGGCGCCAGCGCGATTCGATTAATAAAATCAAATAAAGCTATAAAGAAAATAAATAAAATGTATTAAGAGTGTCACAAAAACAAGCGTAGCTTATACTTGTTGCACAGTTTTTTTCTTTTCTTTTTGTTTTATAATAGGCTATTATATTTTAGCCTATTATATATTTTGTGTGGTCCTATTTATTGTATTCCTTTTATAGACTTAATTTCTGTTTTTCTCCGTTCACAGAAGTGCTGTAGGTGCATGATGTGACGATTGAATCCTCGTGGTCTGTTGTTTACGCTGCTATTCGCGCATATAAAGCTAAAGCCCTGTATAAAACAAACAACAACAACAACAAATACATTTTAATCCTACTGGTTAACGATCGACTAATGAGCTTCGATCGGTTGACGGTCAGGAAAATAAACTAAATGAACAAAATGCTGTCATTCTACAGTTCTCCACCCGATTTACTATGCTGCGCGTACACGATCTGAGACCAGACGTGAGATTTGATCGTAGCCACCGCTCACGTCCAAGTTTTGCGTTGAAACGACCGTGCGCCCAGTTTTCTGTCGTACGTTCGTTTCGTAAATGAGGCCCAATGTACTTATTGTGTTGATACTGTATTGCAAATCACTTTTGCTGCTACTGAGGTGGGATATCATACGGGTAAGGTTAGGGACAGGTGTGGTGGTATGGGTTGGTTTAAGGGTGGGTTAAGGTGTAAGGGATGGGTCAAGGGTGTAAGTATAACTGTAATTACAGAAATTAATCACAGATGTATAATTACATGCAGGTATATTTTTAAATATAAATACAATGTAAAAACATGTATGTGCACAATAAGTGCATTGTACCAAATGATTAATGTAAATGTAAGTACATAGTTAAGGCAACCTAATATAAAGTGGGATCAAAACATTTTTTAGATTATTATTATACACAAATTGCAGAATGATCCATTACTCAAAAAGCACTTCAGAAACAGTCATGTTCGTGATGCTGGTGTGCTTGGCATGGTTTGTGACATTATTTGCTCATGTGTTCATTTGTCCATGTCATTGTGAGTGTGTGTGTGTGTGTGTATATATATATATATATATATATATATATATATATATATATATATATATATATGCTAACAGAGACTTGTCATATCACTTGCATGTTGTTGCTCTTTTGTTGGTTTTGATTGTTTCTATTGTCCTCTTTTGTAAGTTGCTTTTGATAAAAGTGTCTGCTAAATAACTAAATGTAAATGTATATAATATATAATGTCATTGAATTTTGGAACCATTCACATTATGCTGGTTTTCTGCATTTTTTCACTCTTCCTCCATCTTATCCTGCTCTGATGAGAAATTTCTGATATCACATGACTCCATGTGTTGCACGTGTTTAACTTGTTGCATATTGGGATGGTTTTCTCTTATAAGCATGTTCTGTTCACTTGCTTCACTGTATGCATTTGCACGGGGTGAATGACATTTCTCATTCAGATTTACTTCTGCTGTTACATTTAGGCTTAAATCTCACCAAAACAGCCTGTCCAGGTCATAATTTAACTCAAAACAGGACTAATTACAGGCTTTGTCCTCTTTATGTGAAACACATTTAATTGTTACTGTTATGAAATTTGACTGGGAGGACATGTTTTTGTGAGATTCACTTGCGTAGCATTGCTTTTAGTTTTCACCATGGACCATGACCGCTTGAGCTTCACTTACTGTTCATCCTGGCCTATAACAATGCACTTCTGGGAGGCTTGACACATTGTCATTGGTTTCACTGTTTAAACATGAAGTGACCACACAGACGTCACTTTGTTGTATCTGGACGCTGGAGCCATTGCGCAGAGCAGCTTGAGTCATAGAGTTGATTACCGCAGAATCACCAAAGCTTCAGTAACACCCTCCAGCGCCTGCCTGTGGCCTTTGAACTTTCCTCTTTGAGCCCTGGGCAGCTTGGCTCCCTGTGCCACGACTTGCGTCTGGTCCAATCTGCTCCGATCTAACCTCCATTTTTGTTTCCTCTCCACTCAGCCCTAAAGAAGAATAATATTACTAAATTTCCCAATGTGCACTGGAGGGTAAGGAACTCTTCCAGTAGTACCCCAGTGGATGCTACTCAGACCTGGCAAGCATCTCTCTCTTTATTATTATTTGTCTTTCATTCTTCACCATCCATCATAGATCAGTTGCTTTTGACACTGAATACAAAAGCCATCTTTTTGTGTTCTCTTTCTATCTGTCGTTCTACTTAACACACATCAGGCCTATTGAGTTCTGACCCTCAAGGGCCAAGTCTCTAGGTACTCATGTACATCACCCTGTTGAACTGATTTCATTTGTAAATTAGTTTGATTAGGTGATGCCGTGACCCGACACACAGAGACTCTGCCTGCATAGTCTCATGTTGAACTGACCCACACTTAGAGATAGTTGAGTTTTCATTAGTGCCATTAAAACCTTGCAGTAGTTACACTGACCCCAAAATGAATTAACACTTTAAAAATGTCAGAATGTCAATGCATCACATGTAAATAAATTTATTAAAAATAAATATAAAATATTTAACTAAAATACATTTCTTAGGTTTGAAATAATAAACCAGTAGTTCAATTATGACAACTCTCGGAATAGCAGTAGCATGTTAATATGACATATTGATATGATATGATAATGTATTTGGTCTTGGCAGACTAGATGAGAGCAAGTATGGACACACATGCTGTGAGCATATAACATTTGCTGCTGCTGCTGAATGAATAGGCATTTCCCGCAGCAGATCTGGGCAGGTGGAGCTGGGGGAGGTGGAAGGTTTCTCATACCACACTGCCAGCTTACAAAGAACACTGAACCAGACTATTTAAATGTTAAGCAAGCAATCTCATTGGTGCCAGAACCAGTTAAGACCAATCAGCTTGTGCCATAAAGTAAATTATGTTATTTCTAGCAGATTGCATGTAAAGGACTATGAAAATCAGACTGCACCATCGGGGCCGGTGTCCCTGCAGAGTTTAGCTCCAACCCTGATAAAACTCACCTGCCTGTAGCCTTCTATTAATCCTGAACAAACTGATTAGCATGTTCAGGTGTGTTTGATCAGGGTTGGAGCTAAACTCAGCAGGGACACCGTCGATCCAGGACCGAGTTTGCCCATGCTTGATCTAGAGCTTCCTGACTGAACTAGATATATGTACTGTAAATAAAAAGACACCAAAGTATGCTTTGATAAAATCAAGACGTTTATTGTTACCACAAGTCCAAGAATGCAAATGCTGCTTGCTACGCAAACTCAATTTATGAATCAACATGAATTCTGATGTGAGACTGTAGGGAAAAGACCATTTAGCCATGCATTCTGACTAAATAAAAAATATGATTATATTATATATAATATGCACAAAATGGCGATTATATTTGTCTATTTGCAAACAAACTGAATCACTCATTCTGCAAGTTTCATAAATATGCCAGTAGGTGGTGATAGGAGAGTATCTATAAATGAGTCATTAAATCATTCATTCAGACAATTTGAAAAAAAAAAATGATAATAAAAAAAAATAAAAACACTGATTCAGTCAAAACACTATTGTGTGTGTATCTAAAATTTGTTATGCAAAATTCACATCTTGTTTACTGAACTGTTCTCCGCAGTCAGTATTAAAACAGCTGTGATTATCTGCAGCTAAATCACAGCCTCTTACTTGTGTAGTATAGACTTAACATTAGATTAATTTATATTAAAAGGAATGTTTTACAAGGTAAACAAATTGTACGTTTTTTTTTTTTTTTTTTTTTGATGGACCCTTAAAAGTAGTACTTTTTACATTGCAGCACACTCGCAGTTAATCGATTCTGTGGTTACTCTGCTAAGATAACTTGAGGAGAATTGACTTACATTTATGAATTTAGCTGACACTTCTATCTAAAACAACTTAGACTGCATTTAAGGAATTCCTGCTTTGCCAGGGAATCAAACCCATGACCTTGGCATTGGTAGTGCCATGCTGTACTGTTTGTGCTACAGGAATACTGCACAGCTGTTAAAGTGCACCTACTATGGATTTTTGAAAATGACCTTTCATGCAGTGTGTAACACAGCTCTAAGTGAATGAAAACATCCTACAAAGTTTTAAATCTGAAAGTGCACTGTGTATAAAGTTATTGTCTCTCAAAAGAAAGAGTCGACTCTGAATCATTGAAACGAGTCGTTTTTAAAACGAAACCCAAGCCGTTTCATATTGACACCAACATGAAACATTAGCATATTGCCCGTCCACTTGTTGCACGTGCAGACCTGGGAAAACATGAACCACTTCAACCATGTCGGACCAATCACCACAGATTAGCATCACGCAAAGGCGGGGTTTGGAAAAATGAATCGCTGAGCGAATCGTTTGGGAGTCGTTGAGCAAGTAAGGTAAAAATAAACATATTATAAGATGATGAAAGAGTTTTTTGACCTTGCATGCATGTCAACCTGTTGTTGGGGACTCCCAAAACCAAAATATGAACCTTTCATAACCCATAATAGGGGCACTTTAATACCTTCAAAACACAAGTTTATTAAAAGTCATTGTCATAGAACAAAACTGAGGTACTTCCTGCAGCATTTGAGCACAAGATAACACTTGTATTATATTTTGTCATATAATGCAGTAACATTCAGACATTTTATGTGTGATTTCAAATAAATTTCGGGGCCACTGTTAGTGTTTTCCCAACAACCTTGTTAAAAACAAGTTCCTAAACAGAGGCAAACTCCATAGTTTCCATTCTCATTTAATTCAGAAGCTGAAAAAAAGTACTTAATCCAGTAAAAACTCAAGCTGCTTTGCCCAGTTGACCACCAGCATGTCCAGAGGATCTAATCTGAAATACTGACATCATTTTATTCTGTTCCTCCTGCATCAGATCTGAGAAACCAGCCTTACAGGCGTGCTGACGCCGTCAGGAGGAGCATTCGAAGACGTTTTGATGATCAGAGTTTGCGGCCAATGAACAATGCAGAGGTGGTCATGTGACGAGGGCAGAGTGGATGTGATTGGATGTGCTGGAGAAGTGGAGGAGGAGCTAATGAAGGACTGATGAAGATGACAGCAAAGCCTACTTAAAGTCTGAAAGCCAAGTGCCTACATTTAACATCTGTCCCATCAGGTGTTGAATCATACATGTGTTTTAGTCAGTATCTTCTGTCTGTGAATTTTTATATGACAAACGATGTCTTGATCTGTCTTTTATCCAATGGCGCTTCAATTGTATGGCAAGATCAGTGTTTTTTCTTGAGAAAGCGTCTGAATGTAAAACTATTTCAACACTTTATGTATCATGAACCTGTACAAAGGCCTCTTACATTCCAGTGCTTTCACCACAGATCAAAACCGACCAGGCGTGTGTTTTTTTTTCCCAAATCTACTGGTCAGTCTTAAAGATCCCTGTGGGGTCTGTCAGAGCCTGTTTTTATTGTAGTGTTCACATAGGGGGCGCATTCTTGTGTTAAAAAAAAAAAAAAAAAAACAGACAGATAGAGCCCAACAGTATGGAATACAGGTTGAGAAGCATTTGAAACGTTTAAAAACTTTGTAAAAGTTGTAAAAATATGTTGATGCTTGAGATGCTGTAGGGTGCAACATAGCGGACAAAGATAACAATAATAACATTCCTGATTTGAAGGTATTTAAATGTGTTGCTCCCAATACCCACACCTGTGGTCTTGGCCACTTGAGAGCATGTGTACACAATAGGAAGTAAGTACACTGTCCCAGGTATGAAAAATGCCAAATCACCACAATTAAATTGTCACCTGAACAGTCATTTACAAGTTTATTTTTAAAGGGCAAAGTATTGAAAATCTAAATGTGTAAATAAAGCTCTGTACTTACATTTTTATTTATTTTTATTTTTTTTGTACAAAACTGTTGTGTGTCCTATTGAGTAATCAAACAATTGTCACCTAATGGGACACACTTGGGACCTACAGTCTTCACGCCCACTTGAAAATATGGGCCAAATACAGGAAATACCATTGCTATCTCACGACCAATTCGTATGAATTTGCGTATGAATTCGTACAACCTCACTTGTACTATTTTGTATGATTTTTCTACACCCCAGTGGCGGGTACGATTTCATACAAATTGGGGAAGTTGTAAAATATGTACAATTTAGCAAAAATTAGCCACTTAATATGTAATATGTACAATATGAAATATGTACAAATATGAAATATGTACAAATTGCCGTGAGATCGGATTGGAAATACATCATGCAAGTGCACAAGCGGTCACATACAAAGATCACAAGTGTGGGTGCTGGGACAGGCCCTTTAAAAATCATTTTAAACTAACAGACTAGTCAGTCGTCTGTTGGACTAATTGACATCCTGGTCCAACCCTAATCAGAAGGTGTTGATCACAATCATGGTGGAGTTACTGCAGGGGGCCATGAATGGATGTTGCACTATTGGGCCGCAGAATTAGATGGAGTTCAGTTAAGTAGGAGAAGGTGTAAGGAAAGGTGTGTTATAAAAAAAATGATGTTAAGTACATGGGACAAAGGCAAATGTGAAATATAAACCAGAGGCAGCAGAACTCCAGTACCTCGTGTTTCTGAAAGACTGCTGACAAGTCTTAATTAAAATGCTGCACAAGCAAGACTGCATTAGGTTTTGAAAAGTTTCAAAATTCATTGACTATTTAATGTTCCATGTTCAACACAGGTGAAGCTCTATGCTCTGCCAAAATCTTGTTTACATTAAAGCACTTCAAATGAAAGTTTATGGGGTAAGGCATTGCGCAGGAACAAATGTAAAAGTACAGTTTTTAAACTAAAACCTCAAGACTTAATCCATGTTCACTTGACTACTGTGATAGAATCAAATACTTCTCTGTTTTAAAACCAATATTGTCTTAACCAGCATAACCAGCAATATAACACTCCTGTCAAGACCATGTAACTGGATGACTTTGCCAGAAGTTACAAGGGTTAACATAACCAGAAGTCCACGGTAGTCTCTGTGCTAAAATTACAAAACATGTCAGCTCAAGAAGCGCTTTAACAAAAATATGAACTTTGCATTTTCCCAGCAGGCACAAAACAGGCACACTGTCCGACGTCATGTCCAACGTCAACCTGACGTTACATAGACGTCTGGTGCCTGCTGAGTTATGTCTGCTTTTAAACCCTTGTACACTTGCTCTGTAGACTTCCATTGAAAGTGCACTGAGGTAAATGGAATATTGTTTTATACAGAGGATTGAATATGGAGTCTGTGGTAATTGACAGATGCTGTCTATTCAGATGTTGTTTTGAAAACAGAATATTCCTTTATGAATTTTAAGCACTTGCCACAACTTACTGCATTGGTGACATTGGCTCTTGTTCTTCATTACACAAGATCAGGTTCCTTACAGAATTGCTGTAACTGGGCTTGCTTTGTGCATTCTAGGTCTGATAATGGGAAATAAGGTCTGTTATATAAACTGAATTTTGTGTGGTTCTATAATGACCTGCACAAATGAAAATTCACATTTCTTGAGATGTGTAATTCTATTTAAAAGCAAAAATATAAAACCACAAAAAAATATATGTTTGTTAAATGTACAGATATTTTGCTATAAAAATTGTTGCATCTTTTTAATTTTTTAATCTTCTAATATTGTACATATTGTTTTAAAACAATACTGTTTAAAAATCATTCTGTACTACAACATTTGAATATTTTAACTTATAGTTTTCTCTTTTTTCCTGCATTTTGTATATTTAATAAAACTGAAAACCTGAACCAGGTCTTTTAGACATGCAGCCACATCACACTAGAACGTCCCTTTTGCATTAAAACATGTCAGAAATCAGATGCAGTAGTAGAATTATAGACGTCTGTCTCATCTCTCTACATTCCACTTATAAAAACTGGATTAAACTGGCATTTTTTCCCCTAAAATCAATGTATCTTAGGCATTGAATGCTTACAGTACTGCAAAAAAAGATCTGTTCTCAGATTTAAAGTTAGATGATTTCTCAATGCCCAATTAAACTATTTACACAATGCTGGTCTTCTGTGTTGTT
Organism: Spinibarbus caldwelli; assembly: GCA_039654775.1. Taxonomy (NCBI): domain Eukaryota; kingdom Metazoa; phylum Chordata; class Actinopteri; order Cypriniformes; family Cyprinidae; genus Spinibarbus; species Spinibarbus caldwelli. The sequence goes on along the minus strand of CM077233.1, from coordinate 23,282,567 downwards.
CTTGAGTGAGTGAACAAAAGTAGGATGTTGCCCTCCAAAAAGCCTGGTGCTGAAATTTAAGGTCAAGATCCAGGCTGCAAGGCAAATATGGCCGATCAAGTCAATGCATTTTCACAGAATAAAAGACTTGAGTCCTGTTGCATAAAGCCCATTTCTGTGGCTTCCCAAGTAAACTTGAACTTGGTTTGAGCAAACTAAAAAGTTTTTTTTTGTTGTTGTTGTTTTTTTTTATTAATGTGGATTGTTTTTTACTTTTGACCACCATGGTAACTTTCCCCACACAGCTAACCTACTCTGGAGGTTGTTTAATTCTGGGTAAAAGATCCCAAACTGAATCAGCTGTGAACATTTACACAAAAAAGCCATTCCCCCGTACCTCTTGCTCCAAATTAAAGGACACCTATTATGCCCCTTTTTACAAAATGTAATATTGGTCTTGGGTGTCCCCAGAATGTGTCTGTGAAGTTTCAGCCCAAAATACCCAACAGATCATTTATTATAACAGCTGGAAAATGTCATTTTTGGGGTATTTCTAAAAAAAGAGCTGATTTGGAGTGTACCGCTTTAAATGCAAATGAGCTGCATATTCCTGCCCCGTCTCCAGAAGAGGGCGTCGTGTATACGTCTCTCTGCATTGCATATACAGCAATAAACAGCCGGTAGAAGCAACATAACTGAGAGCGAGAGAACGTGGATTGCTTGCGAGACATTGTTGACGTTACAGCTGCTCTGGTGCGGAGAAAATGGAGGACAGCTTACAACCGCTGAGGGCGGAAACTATGGCAATGCTGGGCTGTCAATCAACACCTGTGGCCCGGCCCTAGGCAATGTGACGTCACACTGCGTGAGAATCAAAACGGCAGGCCTAGTGAGACTGACTTGGTTTAAAGGGTCATGAAACCCCAGACTACTTTTTCTGATATTTTAGCAGAGGTGTTTGTGTTGCACATCATAGAAGACAATGTTAGCATCCGATCATTTTAGCTGTTGGAGAAAACTGGTTGATTTTAAGCTTTTTTGCGCTGTTTTCATCTTCCGGTTTAAAATCTACATCGTGTGGATGTCACTTGTGACGTGACAATGGACATCGATGTTGCATCGGTGTCTATTAAATTATTCATGAGACTGCCTGTTCTTATCCTATGAGAATAGGCTTCGCTTAATTATTCACAACAGCATGTGTTGATTTGCTATGACAGACGCTTCAGACTGTGAGATGACATCGCGCACATTAACTGAGAGAAACGTTCATGGACCGGAGGAGAGTGTTTGTTTTTGCTTTGTAATAAGAGTTCGGTACAAACACGACGATTCATTCACTTAGGGTGTGTTCACACTTGTAATTCAGTTAGCACACGTTCGTCTGGCCGACGTCAGCCCAATAGCGAAACGTCGGCCTCATTACCTAAAACATCTAATAAGAATCGGCCAGGCATAGGCCGATATAATTCGGTCAGTCCTCTCCTCAAGCGTCGCTCTGAGTCGGCTTCACTACCAGAGGCCGATGCCGCGCTTTTCTGTTTGAGCGTCGTCTCTTAGCAACCCACAAGAGACTCATCCCGGCGACATCTGGGACTTTCAGGTAAGATTTCACTTGAGCTAAATTTGAAAAAAATCCTATTTTGTTAATTCTGTGACACTTAAAAGGTACTAGTAAGGCACTCGGTGTACTACAGCACAGGTGAAGAGACTGGGGCTCATTTCCGACTAATGTTAACTTGTTTAGCTAACGGTCACAGTAGCGATTTTTAAAGTTACTGTTAAAGGTGCCATAGAATGGAAAACTGTATTTGCCTTGGCATAGTTGAATAATAAGATTTCTGTACATGGAAATTACATACAGTGAGCCTCAAACACCATTGTTTCTTCCTTATTATGTAAATCTCGTGAATAAAAAAGACCACTGAAAAATAGGCGAATCAGAACATAACATCGACTGTGATGTAACAGTCGCGATCACTAATAGTTACGCCCCCAACATTTGCATAGACCCGCCCATATTCTAGACCAGCCGCCAGCCGAACCATCAGAAGTTCTGTAGGTATTGTGAAGAAACAAGCGAGGACAACAGCCAAAATGGCAGATAATAGAAATAAATGTTATGTTCCAGGCTGTGCAGGGGATGTGAAGTGCAGGGATGGGTTTGTGTCTGTATTCAGAAAGGCACGGAAAGCAAATAACGCATTCTAATAAAATAACGCAAGCCACTAAAGGGACCTAAAGGCTCCTTGCTAGTGGTAGCCTGTTACAATGAGTTTTAAATTCATTGTTGAATAATAATTTAATGAGACTAAATTATTAATGTAATGTTTTAATTCTAGATAATTCTAGATGTTTATTTGTGTAAATGCTGTGTGTGCGTTGAGCTCTGCACGAACGGGGATCAGAGTTGCCATGGAAACGGGGTGTCAACACGACAACTGGCAAGCCGTAATCTGCGTCTCTCTCTGCGGTTTTCACTGCTTTCAGGTAAGTTTAGTCTCTAAAATCACACAGATATTACATACAAACATTCCTGACACGTTTCTTACTTGTTATTGACATGTTTCTATTAAATATTTATTTTATTGAAATAGTTTAGTGTCTTCGAAAAAGTCCGTTAGCATCTTAGCAGTTTTCAGGTAGGCTAATGTAACTCTATAGATTGAGCTCTTGTTTACGAAACTTTGGGCTTTTAATCAGATCTTCATGTGTATATGAGAGATTTTGATAGCTCTGTAAAGGTTTTGCTGGCGATTTGTCAATGGGTAATTGGAAGTAGGCTAATTTACTGAATCGATGACATCACTTACATGGAGAGTGCAATCGACTGAAAACAAATTCAAACACGTTTTGATCTTTCATGGTAAACAAATATTAATAAAAAATGTTCTGTGATTTCAGGAGGACAGAAAGAAACTCTACAGAACAGATGGGAAGCTCCAAGATTTTAACATTTCTGAACTGAGCTACTGACTTAGAAATAAACGTGAACTGAAGAAGCTCATGAAATAACTTAGTATGCATGACTTGTAAAGTTTTTTTTTTAAAGATGTCTCTTACGCTTATCAAGGCTGTGTAGCAAATCAGCTCAAAAGGGAAATATATATAAATAATTACAATTAATTATGATTAATTACAATTATTTATATCGGCTGACAGTAATAACTGTAGCAGAATTAAATTGCCATCAACTGATCGGTTCGTTCAGCGAACATTCAGTGTAAGTTCATATCAACTCTAAGAAAGGATATTTCCGTGGCCACAGAAAATACTTTCCTATTAATGCATTAGAGCATGTAGCGAGGGTCAAAAATCATAAAGAGACATTAATTTGCAAGGCAGAACCAGAAACTCATGTAATTTGTGCACACAACTTTTATTAACTAAACGCTAACACACATAGTTGAACTTTTGGAGGGAAAGTTTACGACTCTTTGTCTCCAAGCATGGTAATTTGCATATGTAACTGGATCAGAAGTTGATATACAAAATAGTAAAGATTCTTAGAACATTAATATGTTGCATAGGTATCATTATATAATATACCCTCTCAATTAGATCATCCGAAGACGAATTGATAGAGACCAAACATGGTATAAATGAGGTGATATTAACTAGTGATCTATCATAAGCATGCATAAAACAGTATACAATACAAGAACAGTAATAATATACACAATGACCTGAAGGATATGTGTGTTCATTCAAAGAAAGGTTTTTTATGAATTAATTAGAGAAGAGTCCATTTTTATGGCATAATGTCTTTCCTAAGGTTCAAAAATGGTGAGAGGGAGAATTCTCAACATGCCATTAGGTCATAAAGTTTATCTGGTCTGGCTGAAATTTCCTGGTTGTCATGGTAACCGGGGGCCTGGAGTCATTCACAGACATACTGGCACCCAATATGTGTATTGGGTGAGGGGTCTGTGACTATTTGTTAATCTAATGACTAATTTATTTCTGTGATGCAAAGCTGAATTTCCATCAGCCATTACTCCAGTCTAAAGTGTCACATGATCCTTCAGAAATCATTCTAATATGCTGATTTATTATCACTGCTGGAAACTGTTGTGCTGCTTAATGTTTTTTTGGAACCCGTGATACTTTTTTTCAGGATTCTTTGATGAATAAAAAGTTAAAAAGAATAGCATTTATTTATAATAGAAATCTTTTCTAACAATATACACTACCGTTAAAAAAGTTTGGGGTCAGTACATTTTTATTCTTTCTTTTTCTGAAAGAAATTAAACCTTTTATTCAGCAAGGATATGTTAAATTGATAAGAAGTGATAGCAAAGATTTATATTGTTAGAAAAGATTTATATTTTGAATAAATGCTGTTCTTTTTAATATTTTATTCAACAAAGAATCCTGAAAAAAGTATTGCAGTTTCCAAAAAAAATATTTGGCAGCACAACTGTTGCCAATGTTGATAATTCTAATAATAAATCAGCATATTAGAATGATTTCTGAAGGATCATGTGACACTTTAGACTGGAGTAATGGCTGATGGAAATTCAGCTTTGTATCACAGAAATAAATTATACTTTAAAGTATATTAAAATAGAAACCATTAACATATGCAAGATTACTGTTTTTTTCTGTATTTTTGATCAAATAAATGCAGCCTTGATGAGAATAAGAGACTTCTTTAAAAAACATTACAAGTCTTACTGATCTAAAACTTTTGAACGGTAGTGTGTGTGTGTGTGTGTGTGTGTGTGTGTACATATATATATATATTAATTTCAGTAATTTTAAGAAGGCCTTGACATCAAAACGTAAGTGACACTCGACCTAAAACTAAAAGATTAATTTATTAGCAGTAGTAGTATTTGTTGTATATTATGTATATTATGTACAGTCATGGCCAAAAATATCGGCACCCTTGGTAAATATGATCAAAGAAGGCTTTGAAAATTAATCTGCATTGTTAATCCTTTTGATCTTTTGTTTAAAAAAATTCACAAAAATCTAAACTTTCATTGGATAATAAGAATTTAAAATGGGGGGAAATATCATTATACTTATACTATTGGTCTATTGGACTTTCGGACTAGTGTTTGGCGCTACGACCTTTCCTTTTGTTTGGGAAATATCATTATGAAATAAATGTTTTTCTCTAATACACGTTGGACACAATTATTGGTACCCCTAGAAATTCTTATGAGTAAAATATCTCTGAAGTATATTCCCATTCATATTCACAATTTTGAGCACTCCAGGGTGATTATGAATATGAAATTATCCAGCCATGGCTTCCTGTTTCACAGAAATATAAATAGGAGAGAAAACAAAGCCCAAATTCCCTTAATCATCCATCACAATGAGAAAAACCAAAGAATATATTTCTAATGTGCAGCAAAAGATAATTGGGCTTCACAAATTAGTGAAGTGACTTTAAGAAAAGAGCTAGAGCAGTGAAAATTCCCATTTCCACCATCAGGGCAATAATTAAGAATTTCCAATCAACATAAAATGTTACGAAACTGCCTGGAAGAGGACATGTGTCTATATCGTCCTAATGCACGGTGAGAAGGAGAGTTTGAGTGGCTAAAGACTCTCCAAGGACCACAGCTGGAGAATTGCAGAAAATAGTTGAGTCTCGGGGTCAGAAAACCTTAAAAAAAAATTGTCAAACAGCACCTACATCACCACATGTTGTTTGGGAGAGTTTTAAGAAAAATTCTCCTAGCTCATCCAAAAACAAACTCCAGCATATTCAGTTATCAGACACGACTGGAACTTCAAATGGGACTGGCTTCTATGGTCAGATGAAACTAAAAAAAAATTAGCTTTTTAGCAGCAAACACTCAAGATGGGTTTGGTGAACACAGGGATAAAAAGTACCCCATGTGTACAATGAAATATACTGCTGTATTTTTGATGATGTGGGCCTATATTTCTGCTGGAAGTCCTGGACATCTTGTTTAGACACATGGCATCATGAATTCTATCAAATACCAACAGATAAAAAATCAATAAGTGACTGACTCTGTTAGAAATCTTATAATGGGCCATGTTTGGATCTTCCAACCGTACAATGTCTGTCAGATTGCTCAACAGCTTTTTTCCCCAGGCTGTGAGAGCTCTTAACTCCAATCCCCCTGTCCCCCTCTGAAACCATGAACACCTCAGCCCTCCCACTCCCCAACTCATTAAAAACTGTTGACAATTTTACTAAGTGCAATTCTGAATGTGCTACACACAGGTGAGTGGGCTATACAAACCACCTGTAGTAACGCACTCATCCCACTATATGCACACTAGACACTTTCTACAAACACTCCCTGCCACAAAGACTCTTAAGAAAATATATGTCTACTTGAACATTGCACTACAAAATAATACGTTTACTTGAGCATTGCACTACAAAATCTTTTTGCACTATGCACTGTCTCCCACAAAATCTCTCTTCTGCACAATAATGTACAAAATATATATTTTTTTTCTGCACAATTTCATGTACATATATCTCTTTCGCACAATTTCATGTACAGTATTTATGTAAAGTTTTTTGTACAGTCTCAGTTTGTGTATGTGTGGACAACTAGGTATAGCAGTTATAGTATTTTTAGTATATGTATAGTCAGATAGTTAACTGTTGTATAGCTCTATTGTTTTTTCTATACTTGCATTGTTGTATGTTTATCTTATGTTTAACTAGTATGTAGCACCGTGGTCCTGCGAGACACGACATTTCGTTCCACTATATGTCCACACATGTAGCAGAATGACAATAAAGCTCGACTTGACTTGACTTGACTTGACTTGACAATAATCTAAACACAAACCTCAAAAACAACACAAAAATGGGTCACTGAGCACAAAACCAAGCTTCTGCTATGGCCATTCCAGTCCTCTGACCTGAACCCTATAGAAAATGAGTGGGTGAACTGAAGAGAAGAAGCACCAACATGGAGCTGTGAATCTAAAGGGTCTGGAGTGATTCTGGATGAAGGAATGGTCTCTGATCTCTTGTCAGGTGTTCTCTAACCTCATCAGGCATTATAGGAGAAAGTTTAGAGCTGTTAAACTGGCAAATGGAGGTTTCAAAAAGTATTGAATAAAAGGGTTCCGTTAATTGACCCTTCGCTAAGCCACGCCTGAAAACCGCCACAGGCCAATCGTGGCTTAGCAACCGTAACTAGGCGCGGGAGGTCTGGCAAGCTTTCGAGCCAGGGAAACATGCCGAAGCGTTGTGCATATGGATTGTGCAAATCTGATACCCGGTATCCTAAAAGTTTGGACGGGGTGATGGAATTTTTTCCCTTCCCGAAACCTAAAACCCAAGGGGAGAAATGCCGGGCTTGGATCAAGCAGTGTGGGAGGCTCCATTCACAACTAACTGTCGACAGGATTAACAAAAACACTTACGTTTGCTCCAAGGTAAGAACACGCTAATGTTAGCTAGCAAGCTAACTCAGCACAGCATTGCTTGGAAATAATGACGCTAAAATATAAGGGGGCGAATGTTATCATTGCAAAGTGGTCAGGCTAATGTCGTGTGTTTATTCCACAAGATTTATGGATAAACTGTTTGATTTATAATTATTAGATTATTTTCACTTACCCTACTGTGCATGAACATCTGTTCCTCAATTTGTGTGTTTCCCATTTGAATGGTCAGCGTATGAGGCGGCTGCTGCTTGCGCTGGGATCTATAGGCTTTAGCTTCAATTTTGTTGAAATTATTCTCTAATCGGTTGCATATTATGTCGTGGATATATCCCTCGAATGCATACTGCAGTCCCTTGTGTCTTGCTCTCTCAGATATTTCACCTGTTCGCCAAAAATTACTAATTATCTCCTTGGGAATGTCTGACACCGGTGCATACATACTGTAATAGACGTGCCAGGCGCGAAAGCTTGTCAGGTGTAGCAACAGTAACTAAGGAGGGCGGGGCTTAGCGAAGGGTCAATTGTGGCCAATGTGTATTTCCCCCATTTTAAATTCTTATTATCCAATGAAAGGTTAGATTTTTGTGATTTTTTTTTTTTTTTAAATAAAAGATCAGAAGGATTTTCACAGCCTTCTTTGATCATATTTACCAAGGGTGCCGATATTTTTGGCCATGACTGTATATGTTATTATATTGTTATATATTCTTTCTTTTATCTGCATTTTACCGCTGCTCTAGCTTGTTTCCTTCTAATATAACTGTAGTTGCACAATAAATATTGTTGGCTCTGTGTCAAATTGCTTATTTTGTTCCTAGATTCTTCAATGCTGATGACCTGCTGCACCCCAGCAATGTTGGAGTGAACCTCCTGTAAGACAACATCTCCAAGATGCTATGAACCGCAGGACTAGTAAGTAAAATCTCAAACATATACTACTCTTTCATAAGTTTGGGGTTGGTATGATTTTTTTTTTTTATGTTTTTGAAAGTCTCTTTTGCCCACCACAGTTTAATGTATGAAATGAATACAATTTACTACAATTTAAAATAACTGTTTTCTACTGAATATATTTAGAGAAGTAATTATTTCTGTGATGATAAAGCTGTATTTTCAGCATCATTACTCCAGTCTTCAGTGTCACATGATCCTTCAGAAATCATTCTAATATGCTGATTTGCTTCTCAAGAAACATTTCTGATTATTATCAGTTGAAAACAGCTGTGCTGCTTCATTTTTTAAGGATTCTTTGATGAATAAAGTTTTAAAACAGTACAGCGTTTATTTGAAACAGAAATGTTTGCTCTAACTTTTGATAATTGATAAGACATTGATAATAACCAGAAATGTTTCTTGAGCAGCAAATCAGCATATCAGAATGATTTCTGAAGGATCATGTGACACTGAAGACTGGAGTAATGCAAATTCAGCTTTGATTACAGCACAGAAAACTGTTGTGTTAAATTGTAATAATATTTCACAATATTACTGTTTTTATTTCATTTTGATCAAATAAATGCAGCCTTGGTGAGACTTCTTTCAAAGATGTAAAAAAAATCTTACTGACCCCAAACTTTTGAACGGTAGTGTATATTACAGTTATGATGTTCCACCCACTTAAATGATACTTTGGCATGTGTAGTCCATTCTAAAGAGACTGCCTGTTCCCCAAATAATGAGGACAAATAATACATTTACTAAGGGATCACATGAAACGCTTTATCAATAAACCGATTTTTGAGAGCGTTAGTGGCAGTGTGCCGATTTCTGTTTATCGATAGGTGAAGTGTTTCATGTGATTGAACACCTGCCTAAAGTTTTTGGATGTACACATATTACACCTTCTTGTGAATAAACCAGTTATATATAGCAAAATAAGCACAAATGGGGGCAGCAGCAGCTATGGTGCTTGGCCTGTAATGAGGACACAAAATTCTAATACCAAGGATTTATCAAAGTCCACTAAAGTAAGTAGAGCTTTTTTGGTATTTTAATTTGAAATAGCCTTCCTGATAATGTTTGGGGCTCAGACACTCTCTTTTAGTTTAAATTAGATTAAAATACATATTTTAGCCAAGTATTCACACAACACATCTGATAACCGTGCAATGAAATAAATAATCTTTTGTCTGAAATAATATGAACAGCAGCTATGCTAAACTTTCTCCTTTTGTTTTCCTGTTTCTATCTCAGGATGCCCATCCCAAGGTTACTAGAGATTACGCCAGCTCCAGATTGAATCCAGCCTCACTTGTGAAGAATTCAGATGATGCCAACGCTCACAAACACTTCAGATGATGGCAACTGTACATAGACACACAAAACTGACAAATATTATCCTTATATTACCTATAAGGGTAAGTTTGATGATTTTCAACCCGCTTTGTATTATTGCAAAGTCTCTAATATCTTTAAATGAACAATATTTACTCTTTCTCTGAATGATGTGTACCTATATATCCCCTTTTATTTGTAAACAGCACTCCACAGGATGATGCAAAATGAAATGATGAGTTTTGACAAAATGACAAAAAGACACTTTTTGCAGCATCAAAATGAAAAAATGCTGTTTTGCATCAGTTTTGTTGACCAGTAAACTGGGTTCCTCGGAGAAAGAATAAACATTGTTCTTTTACATACGTTACCAACATTGTAACAATATAAAATTGATTGAAAATTGTTGAACTTACCCTTTAATAATGTTGAAGGATAGTGTTTAACTGAACACATGACTACAGACTTGTTTAGTAAGATTTTAACAGAAAATATTTTAGAATTTTTATCATGCAATTTAAAACATTTTAACTGCTTAATTATTGTTCGCCTGGTTTTTATTTTGTTTATGTAACTCTTGTATTATTGTAACTCAGTTTTTGCCATGAAGATAGCCTTCGATGCTGAGAGTACTGAACACGACTTATATTATGAACTACTGTCATATGGACATTATTTTGTTGCAAGAAGATGGTCTTCCCCAGTGAGTCTCAGTCACCTCTGGCTGATTAAAGGATGTTTTTAAATTGTAACCTTGAAATATGCATTTTTTTGTAAACCTACTTTGAAATGATAAGTATTGTGAAAAGTGCTATAATTATACAACGTTTAACCATGGTTTTACTATAGTAAAACTGTAACAAGCATGATTGTAGTAACCATGTGTTTTTTTTTGTTTTTTTTTTTTTTGTTTTTTTTTTTTTTTTCAAACCATGGTTTTGATGCCGTATTTTACTATAGTAATATCGTACCCTAACAGCACACATACGTCGGGCCGATGTCGACCCGATGTACAAAATTCCATCGGCACGATGTCGCTCAGGGAGCGTTTGCTAATCGGGAATATGTCGCCGCGATGTAGGCCTTTGATCGGAAATGCTCTCTGGCCGATGTTGGGACGATGCAGCTGTAAATATCGGCTGCTCTGCGTGGGCGCGGTTCACCGCGTTTTCCTCATTGTTACGGACCACCCGCGGCTACCGCTGCTGGTTTATAATAAAACAATGCACCACTCTCAATAACAGCTGCAAATTTATTAACATTTTCAATGAACATATTAAATATGCAAATACTTTTACATTTATCAAATGCTTTTGTCAAAAGTGACTTACAAATGAGAAGCATTCAATTCACGTATTTATACTCTTTCAAAAATTATCCATGGTTTTACCACAGCATTTGCAGTAAAAACAAAATTAACCATAGTTTTCCTACAATAACCATGGTTTAACTATGGCTGTTGCAGTAAAACCATAGTAAGTACAAAAATAACCATTACTACAGCATTTGCAGTACCATAGTAAGTACAAAATTTGCCATGATTTAAAAAAAAAACTATGGTTACTATATCAAAACCACGACGGCGTTTTAGTGCCACGTTAAAAAAATAAAAAAATCTAAGATTACGACATTAAAGTCGTAATATTTCGAGAATAAAGTCGAAATTACGAGAATAAAGTAGAAATATTTCGAAAATAAAATCTAAATATTACGAGAATAAAGTCATAATACTACGAGAATAAAGTCGAAATATTTCGAGAATAAAGTCGAAATATTACGAAAATAAAGTCGTAATACTACGAGAATAAAGTCGAAATATTACGAAAATAAAGTCGTAATACTACGAGAATAAAGTTGAAATGTTTCGAGAATGAAGATTAAATTTATAAAATTTTGAGAGTATTCTAACCTTTTGCGCATGCAAATTGCCTGGATTGAGAGCACCGGTCACCCGCAGAAGTTGCCAGGCCACCGGAATTTAGGCCTATTTGATTACTTATTTATTTATTTGATTATTTACTAATTGTTGCATCCGAGCGGCCGCATCATCTTACTGGGATGAGGAAGAGTCCATTTTAAGGACTCACGGAAACAGCTTAATATCAAGAATATGATATTTATTAACAGACTGAACAGGAACAACTTTTCATTTTAACATCAGCTCACACACCCAATCGACATTCCTTTGGGGGGCGCTGTAGCTCTCTTATTTAACCCTTTTTTAATACACTACAAATGTATATGTGGGATTATGAGCAGAAATCATACTATGTGTCATACTCGCGGGGACAGCAGGCTATGCTTGGAAATAATATTTCATGTCTTCCATTGCATTCGTTATTTGTAGTGCGCCAGCCACCCGATAGCAATAAGATTTGTGCTTTTGGTACTTTTAATATAAAACAAAGTACCAGCTTTCAAAATCAGTTAGCGAAACACAAATTATGTGTCTTGCAATAATGTGTTTTTCAAGCTCTTTAATGGCCAGATCGCTGTATTTATGTGAATCAATTCAAGTATAGGCAATTGTTTTCTTTGTGAAAATTCCAAAATTCCAAATTTGTGAAAATTCCACCACCTACTCCGCAGAAACGTCTGTGGCGTCCAAACTTTCATTCCTCACATGTAGCCTATTTAATTAATAAAACGTTCTAAAGGTTGAAGTGGACTCCAACTCCTTAACATAATTTATATTGTTTTCTTTTCTGAGGTATAGGCTGTAGGCTATAACATTAAGTGACTATTCACAAGCTGTTTTATTCATGGTATAATAAAGTAAATGATTGGACATAATATTTAACGTCTTCCATTCATTATTTGTAGCACGCCAGCCACCCAGTAATCGCAATAATTTTGTGCTTTGTTGCTTTTGATACAACAAAGCTCAGCTTTCAAATTCTGTCAGTTTTATCACGAAATACTACAAATTATAAATGTGTTTTTCCTCTTCATTTCAAGTTTATAGCAAGATATAAAAGTGACGGAACATCAGAAGGCATGAAAAAAAAACAGTATAGCCTAATTTATAATGAAAATGTCTCATTATTGTAATCGGAAAGATGATTGACTCACATGCCGCTTAAACTGAAGCGAATACAGCGATCTGTCACGCCACATTAAAGAGCGTGAAAAAAAAAACATTATTTTAATATAGATATTGTTTGTATTTCGCAATAAAACTGACCTATTTTTAAAGCTGAGACTTTGAAATATCTCCTGGTGCTCCTAATCCTGGCCATTTGCATGCGCAAAGGGCTAGAATATACTCTCAAAATATTATAACTTTAATCTTCATTCTCGAAACATTTCGACTTTATTCTCGAAATATTTCGACTTTATTCTCGTAGTATTTCGACTTTATTCTCGAAACATTTCGACTTTATTCTCGAAATATTACGATTTTAATCTCGTAATCTTAGAATTTTTTTTTTTTTTTTAACGTGGCACTAAAACGCCGTCGTACAAAACTATGGTATGAACCAAAAAAAAAAAAACAAAAAAAAAACGTGGTTACTACACTAATGGTTGCAACAGTTTTACTATAGTAAAACCATGGTTAACTGTTGTATAAGTATAAGCACCTTTCACAATACTTATTTCAAAATAGGTTTACAGAAAATGCATGTTTTCAAGGTTACAATTTAAAAATATCCTTTAATCAGCCAGTTGTGACTGAGACTCACTGGGGAACAAAATAATGTCCATTTGACAGCAGCTCAAAGATAATACAAGTCATGTGGTCAGTACTGTCAGCATCTAAGGCTATCTTTGAGGCAAAAACTGAGTTACAATAACACTAGAGTTACATAAACACAAAATAAAAACCGAGCAAATAATAATTACAGCAGTTAAAATGTTTTCAATTACATGATAAAAATTCTAAAATCTTTTTGATGAAATCTTATTAAAGTCTCTAGCCATGTGTTCAGTTAAACACTATCCTTCAACATTATTAAAGGTTAAGTTCAACAATTTTCAGTCCATTTTGTATTGTTACAATGTTGGTAACATATGTAAAAGAACAATGTTTATTATTTCTCCGAGATACCCAGTTTATTTGTCAGCAAAACTGATGCAAAAGCAAAACACATCTTTTTTTTTTTTTTTTTTTTTTTCTTTATTTTGATGCTGCAAAAAGTGTCTTTTTGTCAAAACTCATCATTTCATTTTGCATCATACTGTGCAGTGTTGCTTACACAGGGTTTCTGCAGGTATTATCAAATCTAATTTAGTGCTTTTTAATGCATTTTTAATTCCATTTTAAAAAAATGTTTAATGCCATACATGACCCATATATATATATATATATATATATATATATATATATATATACAGTGCCTTGCGAAAGTATTCATACCCCTTAATTTTTTTTCATGTTTTTTTTATGTGCTGTCTTATGTTAAACTCCTTTAAATTACTTTTTTTTCCCCACATCAATCTACAGTTCGTACACCATATTGACAAAGCAAAAACAGAATTGTCACAACTTCATAAATTTATTAAAAAATAAAAAACTGAAATAAGTACACTGCATAAGTATCCATACCCTTAACTAAATATATAGCTGAAGCACCTTTACAGCCTCAAGCCTTTTTTGTTTGATGCGGCAAACTTTGCTCATCAGCATTTGGAAATTATCTGTCATTCTTCTCTTCGCTTCTTCACCTCTCAAGCTCTGTCAGGTTGGATGGGGGCAGATGCACATTTTCAGGTTTCTCCAGAAATATTTGATTGGGTTCAAGCTCAGGCTGTGGCTGGGCCACTCAAGGACATTCACAGAGTTGTCTATTAACCACTCTTGCTGTGCGTTTAGGTCCACTGTCCTGTTGAAAGGTGAACCTTCTGCCCAGTCTGAGGTTCTGGATGCTCTGGACTGGGTTTTCATTAAGGCTATCTCAATATTTTGGTGCATTGAGCTTTTCTTATACTCTGAGGAGTCCCTCAGTCTCTGCCACTGAAAAACAGCCCCATAGCATGAGGCTGCTACCAGCACACTTTACTTTTGGGATGGTACTCTGCAGGTGGTGAGCAGTGCCTGGTTTGCTTCAAACATGATGCTTGGAATCGAGGTTCATCAAACCAGAGAATCTTGTGTCTCACAGTCTGAGGGTCCTTTAGGTGCTTTTTTTTTTTGCAAATTCTAAGTATGTTTTCATGTGTCTACACTGAAGAGAGGAGTGAGTCTTGCCACACCGGCATAAAGCCCAGATCGGTGGAGTGTTGCAGTGATGTTTGTCCTTCTGTAGGTTTCTCCTGTCTCCACATATGATCATGGAGCTCAACTAGAGTGACCATCAGGTTCTTGGTCACCACACCAACCAAAGCCTTTCTCTATCAGTTGGTCAGTTTGGCCAGGAGGCCAGCTCTAGGAAGAGACCTGGTTGTGTCAAACGTCTTCCATTAAGGCCGTTATTCTATTCTGAACATGGGCGTCGGAACCATTGTATGTGGGTGACCCACCTACTTTTTAAGACCAATGATATTGGACCCACCCACTTTTACCGTCTCTAATTCAGCGAATATGTCTGTACACTTTTCAGAGCGCCGTCAGTCAAATCCATTCCATATGACAAATGCCCTAATAAATTAAACTACATTTAGCTACAGACTTGAATTCCACACTGCTGCTTCCTCAAATCTATTCCACTTGGCTAAGCTCATAGACTGGAGTGAGACCATAAGTGTGTTCGACCAAAGTCCCTTTCTTGGTTCGACTTGAAGCAGCACCGCGCAGACCGATCGCTGTATGACATCAAAGCACCGCGAGAGCCACAGAGAACAGATGGCTCTGCGTGCGTTCAAATCGCTCTCGCGGTACTTTGATGTCATAAAACGATCGGTCAGCGCACTGCTGCTTCAAATCGAATACACCTCATATCACGAGCTGACCCTGCAAGCCGGTCCGTTTTGACGGCACACTTACGCTCACATCCGCATGTAAGCATGTCGTCGCCGTGGAAGTTCTTCATTGTGAGTGAAGCACACAAAGTTTACAATTTGTAACACAATATTGACTGTTTTTGCTCAAGTTCGCTTACGAAGTTTCAATCAAAGCCACAGCAGAAATGTGTTGTGTCTCCAAGCTACACACAGCAGTGTTTCGATATTGAATGAATCCAAGTTTTTGAACGAATCAAGTGAGTCAATGATTCAGTGACCCTTTCGATTCTGAATGAATCAGCCATTTGAATGAATGATGACTCGCTCATTAAAACAGTCGTTTACCGTTATCTACTGGTGATTTGGTTTCATATTAAAAAGTATTGCTTTTTTCCCAACATTTTTAACTTGTATGTTCAGAAATATTTAAAGCATTAATCTTATAAAATTACTCATGCCGTCAAATACAGTGTTTTATACAGTATTTGCGCCGCAAAATACGCCATTGTGATTACAAACGCCGTAAAAAACGCGCGAAAATACGTCAATGACGCCGTATCTGACTGCGTTTTAGTGTGCATGAAAAGCGCCGCTTTTTACGCCGTTCATATTGCCATATGACGCCGTAAAAAAAAACAAACGCTGTTTTGGTTGCACAGAGCGTGCGTCATTTACGGCGTTTTCCTTGTAGTATAATGAGCCACGCAGTGTTGCCAACTAATTTCAGAGAAAGTTGCTAAAGGAAGGTTGATTTGTTGCTAAAAGTTGCTAAATGATGTTGTGATGTCATTGCGTAATCACGATGCAAAATTGTCACTCATAAAAAAAAAAAAAAACATATTTAAATTTATTTGTAAAATAATATGCGTAATATAATATTAAAATATAAATAACTGTATTTTTAAATACATTGAATTATTAAACACGCATTTTTAAATAACAATTTAAGTTTTTTTAATAGCTAGTAAACTAGTAATACTACACATTCTCAACAATTATGCTTTAAGCAGTGTATAAGTAGTTAGTTAGTATGCTACATTCTAAGAAAAGCCTGTAAGAACAGGGCAGAATCTACTATGTTAATCAGAAAGAATTTTCCGTATTGGTTTTTACCTGCATTTTAAATTACGCATTGTATTTTCGGGTTACAGGGTTACAATGGAAAATGGATAATGTCCTGGAAAATTAGTATCTTTTCCATTTTTCTTACAGTGTACTAACTGATCAACAATTGCAGGTACAAGCTAGAAGCTACTAACAAAATAAACAATTATTAAATTATTATTATTATTAAATTGAACAACTGCAAATAGCAGCTAACTTAATTCACGTGATGTGTGTACTGCTAGGCATCTTTGGTTTTCTCTTTTTGTGTAATTTGGATGGAAAATGTGTGCTTTTTTTGTCACTTATCAAAAGTTGCCAAATAAATTGTAAAAACTTGCTAAATTTGTTGCTAGGTGCTTTTGGAAGAAAATGTTGCTAGGGTAGTCTGAGAAGTTGCTAAATTTAGCAACAAAATTGCTAAGTTGGCAACACTGGAGCCACGGTTGCTGATTTCCACAGCCAGTAATATTGAACTGTTCTCACCCAATCGATGATGAACAACCAGACCAGACCAATTCACCACGGATCGTTTTAGCAGAAGTGCATGTGAACTGATAGGAAATAATTATGTACAAAGTAACTTTATCTCTACTAACATTGAACATAGGCCGATTCCACGTCTTTATCATACTTTAATTGTTTATTACATGGACAGCATTTTAGCATACCAACCCCATCTGCATGCTGCTAAGCGACTGTCTGCACTGCTGTCGCCACAGTCCTGACATAAACGAGCATTTGCATGCTGCTGTAGTTATAAAAATACACTGTTTTAAACGTATTTTAATATTTTTTATTGTAGCGTCATGTTTAGGATTAATCTCCAATCTGTCTACAATATGCTATCCAATAACTGCACTCAGACCCAGAGGATATGAGTCGTTTAAAATTATCAGATCAAACCAGTTATTTTTCAATAATACAGACTCTGGGCTTGGAATACTATTTCTTTATTTGAATGACTCAAGTTTGATTTAACAAATCGAAATACGAACAAATAATAAAGAGAAATGACAAATGGTTTGATTTTATTATTAATACCATAATAATAATAATAATAATAATAATAATAACAACAACAACAACAAAATTAAACTGTTTGTCATTTTTCTATTTCTTTTTAAGTAAAATTTAACTATCAATAATGTTCGTATTTCGATTTGGTGTTAAATCTCAAACTAGTCATTCAAATAAAGAAATATTCCAAGGCTCGTTTATTCAAAATAACTCTGCAAGATTTGCTGCAATAACTTTGCTGCAAGATTTAAGTATATTTCATGGCCAAAGAATAAATAAGTCTTAATACACTTGTATGGGAACTAGGAGCTTTTTATTTTAACAACATTAAAAGTTTACATTTGCAATGACACTCGTGAACATAAATCAAAATGACAGTATCTTACAATATTTACATGATAATACAATGGCAATCAAAAGAGTTCAATAGTTATAAGTGACAATTATTAAGCGCCGAACATATGGGGGTGGAAACATTTGAAGGTTTTGTGGGTGATTTGGACAGTTGTTTTGGCATCACAAACATGAAGGGGGAAAACACAAAAAGAATTAAAAAAAAACAAAAACAAAAGAAAAACAAAACGGCATGTGATTGTACAACGCTCTCTTCCACAATCAACCATGACCGAGGTGTCCTTGAGCAAGGTACCGAACCCCAACTGCTCCCCCAGGGTGCCGCAGCAAAAATGGCTGCCCACTAACAAAAAATAAAACACCCTACTGGTGTGCATCTTGAGACAAAACAATGGCACTGACAATTTAAGAACAGTCAGTGCAAGTTTCTTTCAGTTAAAACAGCTCAAACATGCATTTTAGTCAGGGACTAAGCTGAAGCCTTGTCTGTGAAACCAGGGGTTATTGTTAAAAGAACTGTTGCCAAATATATGCCATACCAGTATTTACTTAAATCCAAACAGCAATTTTTTTATATAATGGAACAAATGAAGAGCCCATGGGTGCATTTCATTGTCTACGTCCAATATACCTTCACTCTCCAGGAAATGGAAGAGTTTGTAGTAAACATTAGTCAGTCCCTGCCATCACCCCAGAGCCTCTCAATTCTTCGGTCATGAGTTCTCCTGCCTCTGATGGCACTGCCTCTTCCAGATCCCCTGAAAATGTTCATAACACAGAAAGCATTTGTTTTCTCCTCCATGATCCATCCTAACCCTAGAAGGCACTTCACATCTGGTCATGGCGTTTAAGAAGCAATGCATTACAATACTGCTGCGGTTGTTGTTGAAGGCATGGAGGAAGACTATAAGATGGCTGCAGCTATTGATACCCTCATGAATGACAATCCTCCATCTAAACCAAAACAAACAAACAAGAGAGAGACATTAGACAAACAAATCCCAATTGTACAGTACTTATTTCAATGTGTCATGCTTATATGTAGCAAAATATATTACTATAATTAAAAAAAAAAAAACCTACTGTAATATTTTAAAGTGTTATTAATTGCTGTGATGCAAAGTTGAATTTTCAGCTTCATTACTACAGTCTTCAGTGTCACATGATCTGTCAGAAATAATTCTAATATGCTGCTTGGTTATTATTGGTATCAGCATAAATATTAAGTAGCACAACTGTTTTCAACATGGATAAAAAAAAAAGTGTTTCTTGAGTACGCAAATCAGCATATTAGAATGCTTTTTGATGGATCGCATGACACTAAAGACTGGAGTAATGAAGCTGAAAATAAATTGTAACACTATTTCACAATAATGTTTTTAACGGTATTTTTGATCAAATAAATGCAGCCTTGGAGGGCACAGAGACATCATTAAAAAAATTTAAAATTCGTATTATTCTAAACATTTGTACTGTACATCTATAAAACTAAGTAAGCTACTAAATAAGCTACATAACGCATTAAAAAAAAAAATTAAAAAAAAAAAAAAAAACTATTGCTGCGTAACCTGTGTATATTTACCTCAATTTATGGTTGCCAGTTTGTCATCAAGGTGCCACAGGGTGTTCAGTCCAGCGACACTGTAGAGTCTTCTCTGTGGTCTTTGGGATACTGCCCTAGGGTCAATTTGAACTAAACTCCAATGCACTGTTTCTCTGGACCCAAACACCATCTGCCCTCACAGCCTCAGATCCAAGCTGGTCATTCCCCAGCCATGAAGTCAGCAACCATTTCATCGAGCGCAGCATCTCTTATGTCGGAATATGACACGGAACCACTCAAATTGAACTCACAAACATATGCAAACATAATGACTGTTAATTTTCAATATATAATTCATATTAATGCAGAAACGATTATAAACTACCACTCATATGGATTTATGATGCTGAAAATTCAACTTTGAATCACAGGAATAAATTCTATTTAATATATTCCAGGGATAGGCAACATCGGTCCTGGAGTGCCAATGTCCTGCAAAGTTCAGCTCCAACCCTAATCATCAAGGTCTTCATGATCACTAAGGCTACAGGCAGGTGAGGTTTTTTCAGGGTTGGAGCTACTCCAGGACTGACATTGCCTATCCCTGATATATTTAAAAAGAATTGTTATTTCAAGTTGTAATACTTCAGAATATTACTGTTTTTACAGCATTTTTACAGTATCAAAGACGTAGCCTTGGTGAGAAGAAAAAAAAACTTAATTAAAAATATATTTTTTAAAAAGTACAGTTCACCCAAAAATCAAAAATTCCATTATTTACTAACCATAATATAATATATCCATAATGTATATCAATTGTTTCCAACTACATTCCATTTTCAGGTTTTGGAGTCGCTTAATGGGCTGAATCAGTTGTGTTTGATTAAAAAAGACACATGCAAGATGTGCCGTGTTGGTTTGGTGGGGTGGGATCCAGAAACGTGGCTCAGCGCCACTGATGTAGATGTCCTTTTTAGCGGAATAGAAAATATGATTTCAGAAGAAAACATTTTTCTCCATTTAATGCAAGTGAAGAGGACTCAACTTAGACCATTTTTGATGTTCCAAAAGTCCTTGTTTAGGTTATGAAGCATCTTCTCTAGCAAAATGAGCAGTTATTTTCAGGAAAAAATTGCCACCACATCATGTGTGACCCTCTCAGCTTGCATACGGTTGTGAATTGTAAAGTAAATCTTGTGAATGGACATCACAGAGCTTTTTGTTTTTAAATAAACATCTTACTTGTGCTTAAAATATGGATTTTGGACTGTAAAATGGTCTATATTGAGCCCTGTTCACTTGCATTAATAAAATCCTGGAATGTTTACCTCAAAAACAGGGGTTCTCAACTCCGGCCCTTGAGTGCCACAAATTTTTACCTCAAACCTTGATCAAACTCACCTGCTTGTAACTTTCTACTGATCCTAAAGACATTGATTAGCTCGTTCAGGTGTGTTTGATTAGGATTTTTAATGTTTCACTCACCTTGTTGTCCATTGTCAGTGAATTTATACTCCACCATGTCACAGAGCAACTGCCCAGATAGCAAGGTGACATTGATTCAATGTTGAAATTCCATCAGAATCATCATTTTGGTTGAGGTTGAAAATTCAATGCTGAATAATATTGGATCAATGTTGATAATTCAATGCTTTTCAGTGTTGAAAAGACAAATATTGAATCAATGTTGATTTTTGGTCAGCGTTTCACTTTAGACTGTCAATCCCTCATTCAACACTTAAATAAGGTCCATTTTCCTGAAATGTAGTGAGCACATGCTCATCAAACAATAATTATAATTATTGTGGTCATCCAGTTCATTAACTTAAACATTTTTATTTTTAAATCAAAATACTTTTAAATTATAATTACACATTTAAATTACAAATTATCATTTATATTATTTATAATTTATATACTCATAATTATTAGATTTAAATCATGTGGAATTTACATTTAATGAATTACCTAAGAATACATGTCAATAGAGAGAATTCAGAGTTTTTCATGCGCCACAATCCAGTCCATTAGGTGGCAGTAATGCAGCTAAAGCTGGCTGCCAACCGCCAATCAAATCAAAGCGCGGCAAAACAGATTTCAAATGCGAAACGGATGGAGACGAGGCCTAATGGGCAACGGCATACTGTTTTTTTTTTTTTGTTTTTTTTAAGAGGTAAGTAATAAAATATTACTTAAAAAAAAAAAAAAAACCTTGACAAAACATAACGCCTAGAAATAATAATATATATATATATATATATATATATATATATATATATATATATATATATATATATATAGGTGGGTTTTTGTTGTGAGCCAAAATCATCACAATTAAAAGAACCAAAGACTTAAACTACTTCAGTCTGTGTGCACTGAATTTATTTAATACATGAGTTTCACAATTTGAGTTGAATTACTGAAATAAATGAACTTTTCCACGACATTCTAATTTATTGAGATGCACCTGTGTATTATATATCTATATATATAAAATAATATAAAAAGTGGGTCGCGGCTTGATGACCATGGGAAAATGTGGGTCCCAAGGCCAAACCAGTTGAGAACCAGTTAACATATAGACACCCGACATATAAATAACTAAAAATTGTATGCCCCTCTACTACAGATCACCATCACTTCAAGCAATACAAATATAACTCCAGGTAAACTCTTGATCGACAGAACTTGAGCAACATCACAACTACCTTCCTAAGACTGGCATCAAAAATCATAAGCATAGTGGGGTAGCCTATGCAATGTTTATGTCCTCCATAGCACTAGATTGATGAAATTCAGTGGTTGAAGAGTGAGTAGAATAAGTTCACCTCATTGTACCTGTTTTTGCAAATGATTATTAGTGCAATGATTATTACAGCAAACCTTGAAAGAGTTTAATGGCAGTCACTGATTATTTAGTTAGGCAGGCTATACCATAGACATCTATGTATATATATCTATGGGCTATACGGCACCGTCTCTTGCTTGACTAGAGTTATGCACGTGCACAATTGAACACAAAGTCGTAGTTTTATAGAGTCGCAAATCACACCTGCATACAGGTGCGCACAGGGGAGACAGGTCTGCATTTATATTATATCCTTAACTGATTGCATATGCGATTATAAACTTGAATTTATATAAATTAAAAATTAATAAATACAATCAATATCTAGTTTCTTCACTCGCATTGGCAGATATTTTAGTCAGAAATTGTCAGCTGACTTCTAAAACCTCAGTGGCAGTTTCATGATGATCTAAAGTTACTGAAGAAAACATGATTAACAAAAATATCACTGTAGATTAAATTGAGCAGGTTTGGATCTTGTGAGAACAGAGCAACAAAAAAAGCATTATTTTATAGTTTATTTGTCAAAATTCAAGTTGAAAACAATGCTGCAGACATTTTTCAAATTGATAACATTGTTTTCCAAAAATTGCTTTTACAGACAATCTTACAGATTAATCTGAAGTTGAATAATAGTTGTTTTTATGCAGGCCTGTTCATTTTGTTCCATATTATCAGTGATGTTTAAAACTATTGGCAATAACAAATATACAACTAACTAAAAAAGGGTTCTGCAGTTAAAGGCAACATAACACTTGCAACCTCTGAAAATAATCTTACAAAATCCACATGCCCAGATCAAGAGTGCTGATGTTCAGACAATACTGCCTCTCACAGAGACTAAATGACAGTCAATGGATTCACAGCCAAATAGCCAACACTCGGATGCTCATCCATATTCTGTCAGCACATTCCAAGAGGATGCAAAACACATTACAGGAATGCAAGTGACAGAGACGGACAGACTGACAGAGAGAGATTTATGGTGCGTCCAGCTGCTCCAGGAGAGTGCGCCTCCTCTTTTCCAGCTCTCCTTCACTCAGTTCGCTTCCAGACGTATCCCATCCACCCTGAGAGGCAGAGAGATTCAGATCACATCTGGGTGGGAGTAAATGAGACTCTACAGACGCTGTCTCAGATAAAATCGCTTACCTCTTCTTTTGTACTCTTTCTTTTGGGGGATTTCTGTTTGGATTCTCCACGTAACTTCCCTCTGGATTTGTCATTCTCTTTATCCTTCTCTTTCTCTCTTCCTTTTCGCTCTTTCTCTCCTTCAGACTCAGGGGAGGCCTGCAAAAAAAAACAAAAAAAAAACATGGTTATTCTCCATATTGCTCATTATCCTATAATAGGCATTTAGAGTTATACACTTTATAAAACGTTATTTAATGAATGCGAGTAAACGTAGCGTCATAAAACTGAACATAGGAATAGACTACGGTTCTGGGTATTTAATAAACACTCATATTTAATACACTGTATTCAATTCCACAGACAGACAATATCAATAAATGATGGAGAAAGCCCTTCTTTAATGGGCAATTCAACTAAGGTCATTTCAGATCTTTACAAGGCAGAATTTAATTATTCCAATTGAACAAATATAAAACATCGCATAACTAGGAATTTTAATTGTCTGTAAAGCTGCTTTGCAACGATTTGTATTGTGAAAAGCACTATACAAATAAACCTGAATTGCACTGAATCTAACTCTACTTAAAATTATCATTATTCAAACACTAGCATATTCCGTATGTCCTAATTATATGCTTAAATATACTAAACAAAGCCGATCCAATGGGTAGAAATCATCAAGTTGCTTCAGTCCAGTAAGTGTTCATCTTGAAATATTACTAAAAATAAAAAAGCAATTCTTACTTTATAAAAAACAGTAAATATTTCACAGCAAGAACTAAGTACTAAGATCTGAAGGCTCTAGCACACAGTCCTGCACGCGGGCGGGACGGGTGAACCGCAAAAATTGACGGAAAGGGTGGAATAATATTGACGTGTCGGGTGCGGTGCGGGTGCGGGTCGGACTGGTGATAGGCACGGGCGGGTTGCGGGTACAATTATAACCAAGACTATTTCCACTTATTTCCACACGCTGATAGGCAGCTCCTTTCAAATTTGCTTGTGTTCGCGCGCTCTGTCTGAAGACCGGGCTTCTACAGCGGGATTTGCAAATACTGAGCACTGTAGCCAATCGACAGTTGTATTGACATTGATTGACAGCTGTAGGTCTAGTGATTATATTAAAGGGAGCGCTCTTTGCTCGCTTTTCTGTAGTTAATCTATTCACAGTTTGAATAAAAGCTTTAGTCTATTTCTCATTCTAAAATAGGCCTAACACATATTCAATGTGTTATAAAGTTCATATTTGACTAATCTAAGCCTTTTAGACCTGTTTAAAATAGATTGGTCACATGTACGCAATAGTTTTATATTGTTTTTACACGTTGGATGTTGTGCGCTCTCTCTCTCTGTTAACTTGTTGGGCTGCGTGTGTTAAATGTTATTATTAATTTTTAAACGCATTAACTCAGAATGACTTGTTAATTGCTTGTTACATTAAAAATAAAATAAAGGTGTTTTGTCTGCCTTATGTAGATTTAATGCGGGTGCGGTTCGGGTCGCGGTTTTTGTGTCAAACGGGTCGGGTCGGGTCCGGAATTAAATTAGTGCTGCTGTCGGATAACGGGTCGGGTTTATCAAACAGGAACCGTGCAGGACTCTAGCACTCTATTTTATCTATTTGTTTTCTTTTTTATTTATAAACAAAAAATAATAATAAAACCTCCAACACTTACACTCTCTATTCTAACAACTTGTTTTCTTTTTATTTATTAAAAAATGACCCTCTCACACTAGCATTCTCTATTTTTTTTTTACTAGTTTTATTTTAATTTTTTAAAAAGACCCTCTAACACTAGTGTTTTTTTTTCCTATTCTATCTACTTGTTTTCTTTTTATTTATTTTATTAAAAAAAAGAGAAAAAAACCTTGCATACTGCATTAGGCTAACTGAGACTTGTCATAGCACTTACTGCAGGTTATTAAGTCAGATTCCTCATCAACTGCACAAGGAAAAATTATTAGAGAGGTTGAGTCGCTCGCTACTCACTGATTTGTGTCGTCTTTTCTTTCCCTTCTTCTTGTGTTTCTTAGATTTCTTGTAACTTCTCTCTGTAAAGATCAGGATCAGATGATCATTGAGAGACTGCTGTTAAACGGTCATGATGTATTCAGTATTGATGTATTGTGCAGGACACTGATATCGATCCTAAACGTCACTGACCAGATTCCCCAGAGGACGAGTGCTCGGATGGAGATTTAGAAGCTGAACGTTTCTTCTTCTTCGAGTGATACTCATCATCCTCTGACTCCGAGCCCTTCCGTAAACAAACACATAGGACACAGTTTAGGAGGATGAGTTGAGAGTGAGTCTTGAGTAAATGCATACCTCAAATCTCCAGACCGGATCATAATACAAATAATACTCATTATTAAAGGTGGGGTATGTATTTTTTCAAAAACGCTTTAGAAAACCGAGTCGGGCCCAGTACCAAAACAAACTTGTAGCCAATCAGCAGTAAGGGGCGTGTCTACTCATGATGCAGAGGAGAGAGCGCTCAGTGCACATGACTGACATTAGCCGAGCAACGACAGAAAGATAGAGATGGCAGATAAAAAACAAAAGATGAAAACGTCTGTGGAACAAAGGAAGGCTTACACCATGTGAACACCGGACACCGTGCCACCGCAACAGCTAAAGTCTGTCTACACTGGATGCGACAAAGCGACCATTGAAAATCATATGGAATTTGTGTCAATATGTCATAAATAGGACGCGGCAGCAGTTTACCGTCGGGGATTTGTTGTGTCGCGGCGCGGCATCCAGTGTAGACAGCATCACTGATTATAATGTGTTCTATAGTATGTTGTCGCGTCGCGCCGCGCCACTCGCGTCCGGTGTAGACACGGTGTTACGATAAGGCAAGAAGTAGTACCCGTGTAAATATCGGATCAGCTTTCCAGTGCTGGAGAGAACTCAAGCAGCAGGAAGGCCTGCAATCGGACGCCGAGGTTGCTTTGTTTCTTCTCGATAGGTGAGTAACATTGGTTTTGCTTTGTTTCACAGAATTAATTGTTGCCTGGGATGCATACGTATGTGTGGGGTGGAGCAATCAAAATAGGGGCGAGACCCTTTTGGGGTAGGGGCATGTTTGTTTTGGTGATTTCAAATATCAACATTGGCTACCAGAAATCACTTACCCCACCTTTTAGCCTACTTTTTAAAGTCTTCTACAAAATGTATTGGAATTAGAATATGAAATCTATTCAGAAAGAAAAGCCTATAAAACAAACTTCACGTTTTAACTTTAAACCATTTTCTAAGAGAAGGAAAGATTCAAAATGATGGTGTTTTATATATAATTGGTCTGACTTGGATAAGAACAAAACTTGCACAGAATTGAGATGGATGATGAAACTACAGTCTTCTGTAAAAGACCATTTTTAACTAAATCGAATGTGTTTCAAAAATGACAGTTCCGAAACATTGCTGTTGATCTAAATTGAATCAACATTGAACTGAGTCGAGCTGAATAACGACACTGTTGCCTTCTATAGAGCTGCTAAAAGCTTAATTGAATGTTTCATAATTGATGAACTTTACACAGTAATTAAACAGCTACTGAACTGAATCAACACTGAACTGCCTGCAGCTGAATAATGACATTTTAGAGCTGCTTTACAGCATCATTTGGATTTGTCTCATATGTAATGAAGTTTGCATCATTGATTCTTTTATTCTCCCGTTTATTACTGTGAAGCTGCTTTGAAAAATGCAAATTCATTCTCTGACAGTAGGTGAAGCATATAAGTAGGTGACAGTAGGTGAAGCAGTAGTTATGAAGAAGAAAAGAAAACGCCATTGAAACTTTTCTGAAGACAGTCGGTTCTATTCATAGATACACTCATATAAAGTCGCACACATGGCATTTCAATGTCAGAATGGCAAATTTTGGCAAAAGCCGATGAGTTTGCAGGTATGAAATGAGATGGCTAGAGGAAGTACTCACTGATCGAGATCGGGAACGTTTTCTGTGGTGTTTCTTGGATTTCTTCGAGTGTTTTTTAGTCTTTGAATGATGATGTTGACACTCGTGCTGTAGAGAGAGATCACAGACATGACCACTGCATTACTGAATACCTGATTCTGATCAGCTGAAAAGCTTTCCAAGTTTAATTTACTTTTAAAAGAGTTTAGATACAAAAACTTTGCACGTCACGAGATAAACTGTGGTAAAAGTGGTATAAAAAGAAAAATTCTGGAATGTCGAATTACTGAACATGAATACACACCCAGCCCTGAGTCAATTCTTTTAAATATGATTCTGGTGTAGCGTTTGCTTAGGATCATTGATGGCTGTTTACACTTTATGCCTTAAGAGACCCTTTTAGCCTTTTGACATTTACATATAAATTACAAATCTGGCCCCACCGTCTACATTTATATGGGTGCTAAATTTAAATGGTTGTACCATTATCAAGAAGAGGTTAACCAGATCCGCTCTCTCTGGTCTCCCCATCAAACTTCAAACACATTCCAGAGAGTTGTAAGTGACCCCCCTGCCAGGCACCAACGGCCAACGGTCTCCACAATTCCAATACACATCACACACACAGAGACATTTTCTTTATTTAGACTATAATTAATCAGTTACAATTGTATCTGGTATATGCATGTGTTGTTTGTATGTTTCTCTATTATATTAGCCTAGTTACCACTTGTTATTTGGATTAGTTAAGCTCTAAATGCCTATATTCATGTGTATGAGCATATCTCTGCTTTAATATCATCTAGGGGTGTCTTTCTTGGTATCAAAATTATCTTCTTTTTATTCCTCAAACAATGATGCACACTATGTGATTGTGAAATGCATCATTCAGTTTTTACCATGCTTTGAAGTAAAACTGTACTAACTCTCCCGACCAGCAATAAAAACGCAAATGGGCCATAAACGGAGACAAAGAATTTGCAAAAAATTGTAACAATATAAAAATAGAAATAATACATTTATACATTTAAAATTTAATTAAAACAATAAGTAAAAAAATAAATAATAATATCCTGGCCAGAGGAGAACTGGCCCCCCGACTGAGCCTGGTTTCTCCCAAGGTTTTTTTCTCCATTCTGTCACAGAGGGAGTTTTCGTTCCTTGCCGCTGTCGCCTCTGGCTCGCTCAGTTGGGGACACTTAATTTCTAACGATTATCGTCAATTTGATTTCATAGATACTATTTAAACTAAACTGAGCTAGACAATGACATCTCTGAATTCAATAATGAAATGCCTTTAACTGAAAATTGAGTGTTTAATCTTATTATTATACATTACTGACACTCTATCCTCCAATTTGATACTGTTAAGTGCTTTGACACAATCTGTATTGTTAAAAGCGCTATATAAATAAAGGTGACATGACAAAGAAAGTTTCTCCCGCTCAAAATTCATGCCTCTGATTGGCCACTCCACCCAAAAGGTGGGTGCGGCTAGGAACTATCAAAAGTTCCGAACTCAGACTGATCGTACTAAAAAATAAACTCTTCTTCTTGAGATGGACATGCTCCAAAACTCTCCTCTTGAGTTTAACCTTCTGGCAGTTTTACCTTCAAGTAACTTTGTGGACTCGCTGTGGACTTTCCTTTCTTCAGAAGAACCTCAGGAAAACCGCACTCCTAAAGAACTCATCAAAAGCCTCCGTTGTCTATTGCATCAGGACTCTTGTTCAGCAACAAAGCCAATGCAAGTAACCGTTTACAACTATTTAGATGCGTGTTTAAGTTGGAACCCCTTTTTTAAGGTGATTTTTGAATTCTCTGATGATTCTCATTAGGTTGTGGTTAATTGTTCTGAAATACTGCCATTCTTTTGCTCTTCTCTCTCTCTTCCTTACTTTCCTTCATTCTGTATATTATATATATATATATATATATATATATGTGTGTGTGTGTGTGTGTGTGTGTGTGTGTGTGTGTGTGTGTGTGTGTGTGTTTTGCTTAATTTAGTTGTATGTTAGCTATAGTTACATTTATTAAATCTCTTATATTCACAAATTGATTGTCTTCTGTGTGCTGCTCACGATTCAAAGTCACTGAATGTTGATCCTTGCTACATGCTAAACTATTGCTAGTTCTGCATAAAATAGGAAAGCTATTCTTCCTTGGCCAGGCAAATAATCTTTCCTAGAATTGATAAATGATTATATTGTCTGCTCGGTGGACAGCCAGATCGAATAGTTGTGATATCGATTCTGCTACAGTTAATTCTAAGATCTAATCTAAATATTTATTAGTAATTATAACCAGTTATAATTAATTATAAATATTTCCCTTTTGAGCTAATTTGCTACACTGGGCTGCGTTTCCCAAAAGCATCGTAAGCCCAAGTTGATCGTAGCTCCAATGGTTTCAATGGGTCTACGATGTACTTAAGCTTACGATGCTTTTGGGAAACGCAGCCCTGTGTGCGTTAAAAAGTGTTGTAAATATGTTTAGAATTCTATCATACCTCTAGCACATGCATGAAGTCTTTGAATATCCTCTTCCTCTCTGACTCCAGCGTGATGTCCTCAAACGCAGGCTCTTTTAGAAACCGCTCTCGTACCTGAGTCAGCATCAATACACATCATTCACACCAGATCAATGGAGGAAGATAACACGTCATAAGGACCCAGTCTAGTTAATAGATTATATAATCATTGATATTTATTGTAATAGCATGACATACTCCCTCCCATGTGGCTTCAGGTTCTAGAGGAGGCGTGGCCTGTTTTAGCATGCTCTTAAACGCCGCCTCCTTCCTCTTCATCTTCCTGGCCTCCTCCTTCTCTCTCTCCCTCTCACGTGCTTCAGCTTTCTCCAGCAACTAAAAACACAGAACCAGCAGAAAGACATCAAACAAGTCATTAATCAGTTAATACAAACTAACACTCTTGTGCTCTGCTCCAAACTCTAGTGAGCTGCCTATCATTTCTAAAGTACACAAAAGTAAAGACAGAATTCAAGCTGAAATGTCATAAGCAACTGATTTGAATGGTTATACAAAAGCAGCAACTCACACGGACAAACTGTACGCAAGTGCATTAGACAATGGAACTAAAAACACCAAACTAAAAGTATAAATACATGACAAACAGGTCCTGCAAAAATAAAATCAGCTTAACAAACCAGACCAAAATTCACTACCCAATCACTGTTGACAACTGGGGATTTCAACTGAAGGCCTTAAAAAGAAGTTGATTTTAAATCCCATTAACTGATATAAATAGTTTTAACTAGTTTTCCTTTTGTATTTCGCCCTCTACTTTACTTTTGACTAATTTTAATTCTACTGCTCCTTTGTTTTCGACTTTCAGTTTTATAATCTGAGGTATGTTTTACATGATGTTTAACATTTATCTATGTGAATATATTTAAATGTAGATTTTTCATGTCGTGGCAAAGCTGAATTTTCAGCATCATTACTCCAGTCATAAGTGTCACACTTCAGAAACCATTCTAGTATGCTGATCTGGTTCTCAATTGTTGTCAATTATTATTGGTGCTCAATTGTTAATAATGGTACTATGAATCCAGAAACCATTTTTCAGTATTCTTTAATGAAAAGAAAGTTCAAAAGAATGATTTTAAAAAATATATATATTTTGTAACATTATACATGTATTCACTGTCACTTTCTATCAACTTACTGCATACTTGCCGAATAAAAGTTTTTTTTATTCTAACCCCAAACTTTTTTTTCCCCCCAACCCTAACAGTTCAGTAGTGCATTGGTATGTTAAGCTTGATTTTTCAACATTTAGATATCCCAGTCTTTATGATTTTCTCTTCCATATTTTCCCTTTGTATCTGCCATAACATTTCTTTGTTACTGACATTTGTTCTTCCACCAACAAGTTTCCTGCCTTAAAATACTTAGGAGGCTGTAACTCACGTACTACTAAACTAATTACAGCTTAACTCAATGACACACTCACCTACTTCCCTTCTCTTGTCCTTAGGTTACCAAGTATTCAATCCCAGGGTCAATTAATAAGGCAACCCTTTTTTCTATTATGTGCATAAACCTTTGTGCAGCCACTGTAAATTCAAAGTAGCCAAAAAAATAATGCTACCTGTGACCATGAAAACCACAATTCTAGCTGCCGCAAACACTATCCACATTATGGGATTGCCTTTTCTGTAAATTATATATGGAATACCATCTTAGAATTTTGAGACTCCTTACCTTGGCACAGCCTTCATGTCAGATGGAAAGCATAATTTTTTTCCTTTAATTTGAATGAGAGTATAAATAACAGAAAGGCAGTCTGCTTACACTATTGAAGGCCAGTTTGATGTTTCCTGCATCCAGCGTGGTGGCGCGTTTATCTGAGCTGATCACTGAGCCAAACTCCTCAAAGCCCGTGTTGATCTCCACCAGGAAGCTCTTATCCTGCACAAACACACACACACACACACACACACACACATTTCATCAAGGGCTTCAGCACTGATCCGATGTGAAACACTGACCGTCACAGTCTCTCACTCACTTTCAGGATGTCTTTAATGATTCTCTTCTCATCATGATAACGAGCTTTCAGATCCTCCACGTAAAACTTGAATAAGTCCAGAGGAGTGGAGCCTGAAAAAAATATACAAAGCATAACATGATTGAGAAACATTTTTTACAAAAAAATAAAAAATAAAAATAATAATATATATACAGTGGGGCAAAAAAGTATTTAGTCAGCCACCAATTGTGCAAGTTCTCCCACTTAAAAAGATGAGAGAGGCCTGTAATTTTCATCATAGGTATACCTCAACTATGAGAGACAAAATGAGAAAAAAAAAAAAAAATCCAGAAAATCACATTGTAGGATTTTTAAAGAATTTATTTGCAAATTATGGTGGAAAATAAGTATTTGGTCAATAACAAAATTTCATCAATACTTTGTTATATACCCTTTGTTGGCAATGACAGAGGTCAAACGTTTTCTGTAAGTCTTCACAAGTTTTTCTCACACTGTTGCTGGTATTTTGGCCCATTCCTCCATGCAGATCTCCTCTAGAGCAGTAATGTTTTGGGGCTGTCGCTGGGCAACACGGACTTTCAACTCCCTCCAAAGATTTTCGATGGGGTTGAGATCTGGAGACTGGCTAGGCCACTCCAGGACCTTGAAATGCTTCTTACGAAGCCACTCCTTCGTTGCCCGGGCGGTGTGTTTGGGATCATTGTCATGCTGAAAGACCCAGCCACGTTTCATCTTCAATGCCCTTGCTGATGGAAGGAGGTTTTCACTCAAAATCTCACGATACATGGCCCCATTCATTCTTTCGTTTACACGGATCAGTCGTCCTGGTCCCTTTGCAGAAAAACAGCCCCAAAGCATGATGTTTCCACCCCCATGCTTCACAGTAGGTATGGTGTTCTTTGGATGCAACTCAGCATTCTTTCTCCTCCAAACACGACAAGTTGAGTTTTACCAAAAATTTTGGTTTCATCATTCTCCCAAACCTCTTCTGGATCATCCAAATGCTCTCTAGCAAACTTCAGTCGGGCCCGGACATGTACTGGCTTAAGCAGGGGGACACGTCTGGCACTGCAGGATTTGAGTCCCTGGCGGCGCAGTGCGTTACTGATGGTAGCCTTTGTTACTTTGGTCCCAGCTCTCTGCAGGTCATTCACTAGGTCCCCCCATGTGGTTCTGGGATTTTTGCTCACAGTTCTTGTGATCATTTTGACCCCACGGGGTGAGATCTTGCGTGGAGCCCCAGATCGAGGGAGATTATCAGTGGTCTTGCATGTCTTCCATTTTCTAATAATTGCTACCACAGTTGATTTCTTCACACCAAGCTGCTTACCTATTGCAGATTCAGTCTTCCCAGCCTGGTGCAGGTCTACAATTTTGTTTCTGGTGTCCTTTGACAGCTCTTTGGTCTTGGCCATGGTGGAGTTTGGAGTTGGACTGTTTGAGGTTGTGGACAGGTGTCTTTTATACTGATAATGAGTTCAAACAGATGCCATTAATACAGGTAACGAGTGGAGGACAGAGGAGCCTCTTAAAGAAGAAGTTACAGGTCTGTGAGAGCCAGAAATCTTGCTTGTTTGTAGGTGACCAAATACTTATTTTACCAAAGAATTTACCAATTAATTCTTTAAAAATCCTACAATGTGATTTTTTGGATTTTTTTTTCTCATTTTGTCTCTCATAGTTGAGGTATACCTATGATGAAAATTACAGGCCTCTCTCATCTTTTTAAGTGGGAGAACTTGCACAATTGGTGGCTGACTAAATACTTTTTTGCCCCACTGTGTGTGTGTGTGTGTGTGTGTGT
This sequence comes from Spinibarbus caldwelli, assembly GCA_039654775.1. Classification (NCBI taxonomy): domain Eukaryota; kingdom Metazoa; phylum Chordata; class Actinopteri; order Cypriniformes; family Cyprinidae; genus Spinibarbus; species Spinibarbus caldwelli. The sequence continues at coordinate 23,248,774 of CM077233.1, read as the reverse complement.
ATATATATATATATATATATATATATATATATATATATATATATATATATAAAAAAAAGCAATACATCATAATTATGATATACAATAATTATGATATACAATAAATAACTATTCTGCTAATTTGTCATTCAATTTGTAATTTGTTTTAGATGGCCCAAAATAATATATTCTCAGTTTTTAAGTGCTGACATATCAAAGTCATGTGGAGTTCACAGACTGTACTGGTGAAATGGAGACAGAGTGAGAAATGAGGTCAGGACCCTTTTACATGTATTATTCATCAGCATCAAAGCCTGCCCCGCTTGGAGTGTTTGTGCGAGAGAGAGAGAGACAGAGAGAGAGCGCGAGAGAGAGAGACCTGGCTGGCCCAGCATGTTGTTGAAGCGGATATCGGCACTGACAGTTGGGTACATCTCCATCCAGGCAGACATGGAGTGCAGCTGCCCGTGATCGTGAAGCTCATCCAGGAATTTCTGAAAAACACACAACACTTCACAAACACGCCAATGCTCTTGTCCTTTACTCAGTCAGTTTGGTTTAGCCATTCTTGTGTTCTAAGAGAGCAAAGCATTAATATTGATAATGTTTTTAGCAAGCCACTGGTTATAAAAAAGAACATTTATGCTTAGTTTGCTTTGGTAAGAATTTTAGTGTTTCAAAATTGCTTACAAGCAATCTAATATTTGTAATTTAATCCAAACCAGTCTGTAATGGTGTCAGTAGACAATAACATGGGAGATTTAAATAGTAAATTTCCAAATGTGTAGCATCAGTTGTTGTATGCAGTTTGAAGCCATATTATTGATACATTGCCAATTATCAATAATTCTCAATAAATTGCCTTAAACATGCCAATGATGATTTATTTAATTATTAATTTATTTTAATGATGCTTTAGCATTCTGGCTTCCTCTCTGCACAATGATCTGCAGTACCCTAAACTCGGTCAAACAGATCATCTGTCATCAGCTGATATTCCAGCATCAAGTTCCAATTAATCAAGGTGAGAGCTTTTCATATTAGAAAGCTGGACACGTGATGCGGCGGACAAACCAGGACAGAGTCTCACGTGTGTGTGTGTGTGTCACCTGGAAAGCCTCTCGGTTTTTGCGCTGTCTGCGTCTCTCTCGCAGCAGAGTTTTCTGTTTCTCTTCCTCCTCCTCTTTCTCAAGAGCACGGATGTGTTCCTCGAAACAGATCAGCGCATCTTCCTTGTCCATGTCTAACGCACACACAGACACAAAAGAAGATAAAAGCTTCCTCTATATCAAACACACTCGCTCTCATTATGCAGGTTAAAAGCATCATCATGTGGAGGTGGCAGTACAGTGTGTGCGTGTGTGTTCATACTCTGTAGCTCCTCATCTTCAGCAAAGGTGGGGTTATCCAGTAGGTACTGCTGTGCCTCAGACCACGTAGTTCTGTATGTCACATTGGCCATATTGTCCAAAATGTTCTTCAGAGCTTCCCAGTTCCTCTTCCTCAGTTGCTTGGCTTGTTCCTGATAGAAAGCATCGAGTTACAGTCATGTAAAATTACACTGCAGACAGGACAAGAACACATATACATACATACATACATATATACATACATATATATATATATATATATATGGGCTTTTTTACTTTTTTTGATGAAGAACAAAAAGTAAAGCATAAAGATACAACTCCAAATTCTGAGTGGATGATCTATATTTGAAGTTTTTGTTTTACATATGGATATAAAAATCGAGCTGACTTTAAGAGCATGAAGAAGTTTTTCACCGTTTATAAATGCCATTATTTTTTTGACAATTGAGCACATTTTCCAGAGTTTTCATGATACAAAATCCCTCACATATAAAGGCACTATTGGTTGTATCAGGAGGTTTAAGGAGATAATCTAATACATGGAGACCAGTGGGCACAAATGAAGTGAATTTTAAATTAAATGCAACAAATTTTTTTTTTTTTTGATTATATTAGTGGTTGGCAAATCTAAACAGCCTACTGTTCAACTAATGAGTTATATTACTTGGAAGAATTATTTACCGATTTCTTTTCTTCTAATAAATGGAATAATTTCTAGACAAGGTTTATTGCAGTTGCTGAAGTTTATAATTATAATAAGCCACTGTGTGTTAGTGATTTTTTATGATGTGTCACACATAACATCCCTTAATCACTGCAATGCACAGACACATCTGGTTTATTGCTTTATAATTGAAGTTTGCATATTAAAATGCATCCAAATGAAAGTGATATCAGCATTTAAACGGTTTAATAGAAAAAAACAAATTAGCAGGTTATTAGATTATCACTGCTCTCTCTTATACACAAATAAACAGAATCAGCCAATCAGACCTTCTCTTTCTTTGCTAAATAAAACAGCACATCTTCGTAGATCTCCAGCCTGTCTCTCTCGGGGACACATGACCACACCTCCTGATCGCCAAACATCTGCTCCGCTTTCCTGCACAAGACAAGAAAAACTTACAAACAACCACTGTTTAAAGAACAACTTTTGCCGTAATATTTCATAAAGCATGATTTCATCCATGTGAATGAACATTGCTGCAGGTCACAAGTTAGTCAGTAGGGGGCAGTGATATTACACGATATTAACGTTACAGAACTAGTAATTAATAAGAGACCGTATGACACCGCACAGACAGGAACTCACCACAACCACTATATACAGGTGAGATTTACACCAATAACATCATTTAACTTAGTGACCACCAAAACCTCCCAAAAAGTCACCATGAGAACACTGCTGATGTGATTTTAATCATGCTCTGAATCAATGACAGACAAAGAAAGCTGAAAAATCATTAACCTTGTTAATAGTATAATACTGGATTAAAAATGAGAGTGGTGCTTGTGCATTGAAAACTGAAGTGAGGGTGATTGCCAGGGCATTTCTATGCAGTTGCTAAGGTCTTCTGAGTATTTTTTAGTGTGTTACTATACAGTTGCTAGGCTATTGAAAATCTCCAACCCAAAATATGAGGTCTACATTGTGATTTTTATCACTTTCAAGTGAGCATTGAATAATGTTGTCATCGAAACAGCTTTAAAAACTCACTTGTATCGTGTGGTTGAGGTCATCTTCTCATGGTTCTCCAGGAAGCGCTGGAAAGTCTCTTTAGACTCCTTGTATTTGATTCTGGCTTCTTCCTTTTCCTCTTTCTCTGTCTGGACTTTATAAGCATTGAACGCCTGTTTCTTTTCACTCAGCTTAGGCAGAGCACTGCACACACACACACAGAAAGAGATGTGAGCGGTTCAGTGAAGAACAGCAGAGACACATTTAACAGTGCACGGGATTTAAATGCTATTAAATGTCATTAATGCTGTGTGCCGTATTTGGATACCTGTAACGAGGGTCATTAATTATCAGCTTCATTGCCTGCTCCCATGATGCATTGGAGGAAACGCCCTATAGTCACATGGAGGGAGAGAGATGCAAAGTTACGTTTCTCCAAAGCTACAGCATACTTGTTACTAAATAATGCGTTTGGGGGAAAAAAAATAATAATAATAAATCTCAGAGGGAAGGCTGCACAACATCATTTAGATTTTCTAAAGAACATATTTAATAATCAAAACATTTTTCATGAGTAATATACTTTCCAACATACTGAATGATTTCAATTTGACTGAGTAGCTCATTTGATTTCTCATGTTATTGTTGAGAGGCATAAATGGGCGTCCACTGAGAGGGGCAGAAAATAACAGAACAGAGTAATGAAAAGGTTTGGAGAAGTAGATCTCCATGTGGACATCACAAAACATCCAGTTCTTCACTCATTATGAGCGTGTCTTTCTAAAAGGCTGTCAGGGGTCTGTGAAGCATGCGATTCCACCGTCTTCTGTTTCACTCACTCTAGTCTAATCACACTCACAGCAATTAAACAGCCGCGGCTCTCTCAGGAGCACTTTGTGTGCCAAATTAAAACACACTAAATTTAGAAAGACCCACCCGGAATATCAACACCTCCCTCTTCACTACAGGGGGAGAGAGAGGGAAAAAAAATACCTTTTCTTTCAGCAGTTCTTTAAATGCCTGCTTTGCCTCCTCTTTTGTGTTCCACTTGTAAACTTTCTTCACCAGCTCAGGTCTCTCCTCCTTAGAAACATCATTACTGCAAAACAAACAAATATATAATCAAATAAAATTTTATAAAGCAACTATAACAATTTACCTTTCAAAGGAAAACTTTGTGTCTTGTATGGCACAAAACAATTCACAACGCTTCGTTTCGCAATCTGACAATTTTCAGCAGGAAGTAATGTAGCACTATTACACTACCGTCGAAAACTTTGGGGTTGGTAAAAGGGTTTTATGCTCTCCAAGTCTGCATTTATTTGCTCAAAAATACAATTAAAATATAATCATAAAATATTATTACAAACTGATTTTATTTAAATGTATATTAAAATATAATTTATTCCTGTGATGGCAAAGCTGAATTTTGAACAGTCATTTTTTTGTCAGGATTCTTTGATGAAAAGAAAGTTCAAAAGAACAGCATTTATTTTGAAATTTATTTTAAATCTTTTGTACATTACATTACAAATGACATTACTTCAAATTTTGATCCATTTAATGCATCCTTGTTGAATAGAAGCATTCATTTCTTTAGAAAAATATTACTGACTCCAAACTATTAAATGGTAGTGTAAATGAATGAAAATCTCTTCACTATGCATTGATCATTGTTTTGTTCAGTGAGTGATGTGAGATGTAGACACGGACACACGTGGGATGTTCTGGGTGTTTTTTGTATGTGTTGAGGGTTCATTACCTGGGTTGTGTCTCTACGCTGGGCGTTTCCTCAGTGGAGTTAAAAGTGACATCAATGCTGACCTCAGCAACCTGCGCAGGCACGTGAGACGGCTGTTCCTCTGTGGCAACTGTCGTCATGGTAGCCTCAGTTTCAGCAACTGCCGCTACGGTAACAGACGACTCGCTCTGGGATGTAAGAGCAGGGGTGGTGCCAGGAGCCACAACGTCAGCCATCCTTCAACAGACACCCAAACACAGATTAAAAATTATTATAGTTGGATAATCTCTGAATTTCTATAAAAAAATAAAAATAAAGTATAGATATTATATTTTTTTATGGAATTTAAAAATTCAAATTACAGTAACACAGAAGACTACTTTGACCCTGGAAAAAATATAGTACTAATCTTTTACTTCACTATTAAGCCATTAATTTGTGTAAAATGATGGCAGAAGTTTGACCGGTAGTGGTGAATCTGCACCAACCTTTGCCAACAACGCACTGTTTTCCACTAATAGTAAAGCATTTTGAAACCTAAAACTGCTTTCTGTAAATCTAACAGTACATTAAATGGATAGTTCACCCAAAAATGTTTATTCTGTCATGAATTATTAACCCTGTTGAGCTTCCATTTACCATATCTGATGAGCTCTATGTCTGTGGGTTGATCAATGTTTATATGTTAAAAAAAAAGGCCTACATTAAATGCTCATCACTTATTCGCTCAATTGATATAGATTAATTTGTGTTTTGAAGATGAACAAAAGAGACATAAGGTTTCGGAACGACATGAGGGTAAGTAAATTAAATTTTTGGGTGAACCAACCCTTTATGGTCTTATTATTAAATAAAGCTGATGCTCACCCGTTTTCCTCTGCCTTTATCATCGCTGAAAAATGGAGAGAAAAAAAGTCAAACCATTTCCTCAAGTGAGATTTCTGGATATGAGTAAAAATGCTATTTATTCTGCATACTGACCCTCCAGGTCCTCCAGCTCCTTGGGTTTAGTCCAGCGAGACTCTTTGGTCTGTGAGTTGTAGTAATAGGGCTTGCCGGTATCTGACTTATACTCTTTCCATGGGCATTTGGACAACATTTGCTGCAAAACACAAACTTCTTTAATTTTGTTCCAAAATACACAATTATTCATATCAAATGAGAAACCTTTGAACAAAAACAAAAGGATATCTCATATTTTGTAATATATAATATATTTTGCATTAAGTTTTACATTTCAACCTAGCTTAATGTACATGCATTTTTCTGTAAATTTATTTTATTTTTTAAAAAAATATAAAATTCTGACAATACAATACAAAAAAAAATATATATATAAAATGCATATAAAACAGTTCCCTTTACTTCTCTAACAAAAACAAACAAGTAGTAATAGTAATACATTAGACTCTCAAATGCAGAATATGCCTAAAGGTCATGACCTCCTGAATGAACAGTAATTGGCAGATAAAATATGACTGTGTAAGCAAGAAGGGTGTGTTAACCTTTTTTTTTTTTTTTTTTTACCTCTGCAGGTGATTTGAGTTCATCTGGTTTCTCCCAGGTGGATTGTTTGGTCTCTGTGTTGTAGTAATATGTTTTTCCATCCAGTGATTTGTGCTCGGTCCATACTGACTTCTGCAGGAGACATTATGAACACTTGACTCATTACATCATTAGTGACTAGTTATCACTAGTCATTTCATCAGCCACATCCTGCAGTAGCTAGTTCAGTTAAGTTGTATGAAGTTGTACCAGTACACAGCAGTAAGACCAGGCTAATTACATCCATAGCATTCATCGTTGAATTCTTATTGTTCCCTCCTCTGTAGGGATGGGACATGTAAAGAATTTAATTTCCAATTCTGAATCTAAACCACACTTTAAAGGATAGTTCACATAAATATCAAAACTCACCTGCAAGTTATTCCAAATGTTTGCTTCTGTTGAGCACAAAAGAAGATATTTTGAAGAATTGTAACAAAAGAGTTGCTGGTAGCCACTGACTTCCATATTACGAAAATAAATAAATAATATAAAAATATTATGGAAATCAATGGGGACCACAAACTGTTTGGTTACAAACATTTTTCAAAATACCTTTTTTCGTGTTCAACAGAAGAAAGAATTTCATACAGGTTTGGAAGAACTTTGGATACAACAGAGATACAAATTTTATTTTTTATTATATACATTTATAAACTCTACTGTAATTTTAGGCATATATAGTATTTTATGAACGATAATAACTGTTTATTGTGTCTTGCCTTTTTCGGCTGTTCATCAGGTGAAGACTCAGTTGATGTGGTGCTCTAGGAGAAAAAAAAAAAAAAGTATTGTTTTCAAGACAAGAAAGTCATTTAAATTACAATCCTAACTAAACAATATTAACAATAACGTGTTTGGTTGTTTGTTCTTACTGTTGTTCCAGGAGCAGCTGGTGCTGAAATAGAACAAAACCACTGATTACATTTAGAAATAATAATCAGCAACATGATTTTTACCCAAAACTATTTAATCTCTCACCTGCAGACTCCACTGGACTCACACCAGGCTGAGAAGGACATAAAGAAAAAGAGTGTTTCATTACAAAAAGTAAACCATTCAAAATAATAAGCTGATTTACATGTGATATCTTTTAAATGACTTGAAACTTCATATCATCCAAGAAAGCCCTGTCAATAATTGTCGGAATTAAATTAGTTCATGAGCAGATCTAAAGATATCAGAGATAACTTCATTAGCAGTCTCCATACCCCAAATTACAGGAAAGGGAAATGACATCCTGACTGACAGGGCAGTATGACTGACATCTCCTGGAGCGTCAGCTGGTTTCTGCATCTGATCAGATGTCTTCATCTACAGCTCAACGTCGGTGCTAATTATTACTGATGCTATCAATATTTAATATGGTTAACTAATGACAGGCTGTTTGATGCTTAATTTAGCTGATTAAATGAAAGCAGATCTTAATCACCACTGAGGAGGTGTGTTCAAAATAAAGAACTGCACAGGTATGGTTCGTTTGTTCTTATATATACACTGAACTGAAACGTGTCCTTTCATCCATATTCATAAGTGATGTAGTGCTTTAAAACACAAATGAATTAAGCCACTCTAATTGAACTTGTCTGTTTTGTGTTATTGGTCAGATATGACTCCACTTTCCACACATTTCTCTCCATGTACATTATACACCATCTCATTCAGAGCTACTTCCTTCCTTAAGGAAATACATAAGCAATGCAGACATTAAGTGGGTCATATCATATATCATATCACTATAATTTTGTAATGTAGTAACTTTGATAATGTTTGCATTTTTGGGCTGCAGACAGATTTAAAATGAGCTCAATATAGTTTCTACCTGCCCCATCCATCAGTAACAGCCCCTTTGCAAAACTAAATTACACTGAGACTGAAATGTATTGCACTGTTCAAAAGTTTGGGTTCAGAAAGATTTTTTTTAATCTTATTTATTTTAAGAAAAAAATTTCATTTAGCAAAAGCATTAAATTATGCATTAAAGTAATCAAAAGTGATAGTAAAATTTAGCACTGTAACAAAAAAAAAAAAATCTATTTCAAATAAATGATGTTTTGGTGATTGTTTTTACCATTCTATTCAAGGAATCCTGAAAAATATCACTTTTCTATATAATAAATAATATATAAATAAATAAAATCTTTTGAACAGTAGCATATGTCTGACAAACTGCTCAACGGAGGAGACAGAATTTTTGTGTTTACTTTTTCCAGACATATTTTTGGCTTTCTCTGTTCCTAAAGCAGCAGCTAGAACCGAGATTCAGTCCAGAATAGATGTAATGCACAGGTAAATGAATATCTATAAACAGTGCTTTCAGAAACTGAAATCAAGACTTTTTGGATTGAATAAATGAGTGCATGTAAACATGCCTAATGAATGTTTTTTTTGGACTAAGTTCTGAAAGTTACAGTATGTTTGCTTCCTGATGATACCTTTATTTAAATTGTTGTTTTTCATTCCCATTTTCCACCCTCTCTGAGAGACTGCTAAACACTGTAAACGTGGATGTTTGATTTCTGAACGCTGTTTTTGTGGTTTACTTTCAAATGTTTTCTCCGTGGACTACAAAAGCAAGAAAAATCCTGCTGTCCACGATATGATGCCTTTATTAAAGTCTAACTAAAACTAAATGCTAACAAAGTGTGCTAATGCAGGGAAGGAGACGTACAGCATCATACACTGAAATAAATTAGTAGAGCAAGCTGATCTCTTCTATCGCTACTATCACTCGTGTCACATGGGTAAGTGCTATATAAAATGGTGTTGATTCTAAATTGGTACATTTTCCCACTTTGCAGTGTGTTCATTAGGGTTATTCTGACACTGCTGACAGCATTTGAGGGTCTATATTTAACCGGCGCTGGTGGAGTAGTGTGATATACAGGCTAGCTTACCGGCCCCGTAGGCTGGATTGATGCAGCTGGCATACGGGGGGGCATCATCATTCCTGGCATCATTGGTGGCATCATGGCTGGCATCTATGAAAAGAGTTTCATGAAAAATTCATGTGAACTGCTAATTTCCCTCCTGCGCTGCACAGGGGGAGAGAGCAAGGTGTGAGCTGAGGGGTGTAAAGCACATCTTGTGCTCTGTCTGATCCTCACACTCACAGCCCAAAACATCCACTAACATGCCATTCATCCCATCTCTCTCTCTCTCTCTCTCTCTCTCTCACACACACACACACAAACGTGGAGCATCAGGTCTAATAAGACAACACTATAGCAATCATATCAATGACTTTACATGTTTATATTCATGTTCACGTCTTTACATTTCTCTCATCTACATATTATGGGAAATTGCATTCCAAGAAATGTTCCGAATCATTTTAAACCCTATACACCTTGTCTATAAATTTGACAAGCACATTTATTTTGTGTAATTCACACATTAACTATAAATACTACTGGTGATGGAGTCTTAAGGTCCGTTCACACAAAGAATGTTATATATCTGTATTAGCATCCACACCAAAGGATGATATCATTGTTTTTTGATAAATGCACACTGCTCAAGCATCTTAAAGTGGATTTTGATTGGCTCTCAGTGTCTTTATTCTTCATCATCTGAAACCAAAACAGTATCGCTCCACATTGTCAATATTGCTATAGCTGTGGTGCAGATTGTCCTATTCTCACTGAATCAGAATGACTCTTTTTTGACACTAGCAGTGCATTTTATCAGTGCAGGACATTTATCTTTGACATTGTGCTTTCGGGGAAACTGAAACTGAATTACAGCTGAGTATGAAATTGGCTTTACAATCGTCATGTCTTGTCTTGTCTAATCCAGCATAAGCCGTGTTGAAATTGAAAGTGATGAGAAAAAAATACTGGACACTTCAAAAACGGGCAATGTGACCAGTGATGTCTGATTTGTGAATACATGATGACTCTCAGTAGACCTGTCACGGTAACAACTTTTTGTTGTGCGATATATTGCCCCAGAAATGATTGCTATAAGTGATATTATTGTCATTTTAAGACCATTTTATGCCACTGAATATATAATCATAATATAACAGCATAATAACGCAAGAAGGCCTACACACATTCAAATGACAACAAACTTTTAATTCTTAAGAATATTTAGATCATGGAAATTAAGTATCAAAATATTAGATACCTTAAAAAACTTGAATAAATAGAAAATAAATATTTTCTAACAAAAAGTGCAAAGTAACAAGGAGAAAAAGAAAAATGCACAAAGAACTTGTATGGAGATTTTTCCATCTACAGATTTTTCCCTGACCTTCTTTTCTCTGTAAATTAAGGGTGCACACTATTGCTGAAAAACACAATCTCTATTTGGCAGTCAGATGTCCGTAAGCACAAAGGCACAGATCCCTAAACAAGGCCATATCTGCAGATGAAACTTTTTTTGTAGAAGCATTTTTTAAATTTGAACTAGCACCTCATGACTACACCACGTTATGTACAAGAAGCTGCAAAAGACACAGGCGCAAGTGAAATGCCAAAAACATGGTGACATTTATTTTTTTCTAAATATAAAGGGAAATATATTGCGTCACCAAAAATTATTGCGGTCATGTATATATATTGTGCAATAAATCGATATATTGATTATTGCGACAGGCCTAACTCTCAGTGGTAGCATTTTCCATCATCTTGCAAATTTGTGAATTCAACATGATTTTTGTCATGTTGACAGAAAGAAAAATAAAGTATATGGTATGTTCGTTATGGAATGCTATGAAAGCAAACAATCAGTGGTCAACCGATATGGGTTTTTTGACAGCCGATGCCGGTATCTTGGAAAGCAGGGAGGCCGATGGCCAATATAAAGCTGATATAATTTTATTTATTTTAATTAATATTTAAGAAATTTGAAATCATTTCAATGGATTAAAAAAATAAGTGTGTAGAATAAACATACTTATACTTTAGATGACAAAGTATTTTTTCACAAATAAATACATTTTTAATAAATATAATTAAAAAGGATTAAACACTGTATTCTGGGACGTTTTTGTGCATTGGGAAACATATTTTTGCCAACGTAACACTCATTTCACACACAGCACACAGTGAAAATGACATCATTATAACAGTGGGCATATGCATAAAGCGCAGCATAATTTGAAATCATGAGTTTAAAGTTTGTCAATCCAGTGAAGCTGAACTCTCCTCCTGTCCGCATTTAATTCGCACGGACCGACCGTCACGCAGAGAACACGCGATCGTGCAGGAGACAAATGCACACTTCACAAGCTCTCACAGCTGGATTCGACTAAGTCTGCAAAGTTTGTGAAATTAAATGTTCATAAAGTCATTCAAAAATTTGTTTAAATGATATAAATGCGTATTTGCTGAATGCTGACGGCAAACGAGAAAGTATTATAATGTTTGCCTTTCTGTTACCAATAATATACAAGCAATCCTTATAATACTTTTTTGTTTACATTTTAATTCCTTTGTTTAACAGTTCTATCGGATTATTATACAGACTTCTATCCGTATTAGACAGAACTGTTAATGACGACAGCGAACTAGAGGGAGAATGTGAGCACTGTGTGCTCAGGCGCTGCTGTTCTCAGCGGCGTCAAAATAAAAGTCCCACCTCGAACACATCGGCTAAACAGAAAAACTTATCGTCCGATACCGATATTTGAAAAATATCAAATATCGGCTGATATGTCGGCCTTGGCGATATATCGGTCGACCACTACAAACAATGCAAACAGAGACTTAAATTGCAGAAAGAAGTAAAATATAACTTAATATGCATAAAATATTAAAAGCCCTGCAAAAATACACTGGCAGAGACACACAGAGAAGAATATAAAAACAACAACAGACAAGTGTAGCACAACAGAATAATTTGTGAGGTATTACTAAATTTGTAGAAATTCAAGAGATCAGATTGCAAAACAGACAGCAGTATCTTTGTGTGTTTGCATGTGTATTTATGTTGTGTTTCACTTCACATTACTAGAGATGAATTTAAAGATCCAAATACTAAAATAAAACACTTGATAATATTGAGACGCTCACCTCTTAAATCCTAGTTCACCCAAAAATGAAAATTACCCCATGATTTACTCACCCTCAAGACATCCTAGATTTATATGACTTTCTTCTTTCAGACGAATACAATCGAAGTTATATTAATAAAAAAAATATCCTGGGTCTTCCAAGCTTTATAATTAGAGTGAATGGTGGTCGAGATTTTAAGCAAAATAAAGTGGATAAATTCATCATAAAAAGTGTTCAACACAGCTCCGGGGGGTTAATAAAGGACTTCTGAAGTGAATTGATGCATTTGTGTAAGAATATCACCCATAACTTTATAAACCGTAATCTCTAGCTTCCGCTAACTATCGTACGCGTGTTCACGAGAGAGTGGCGTTCCAGCAGATGATGTAGGATGTACACGTAGCATAAGCTCCAGTGAGAACATGCTAGTCTCACGAGAACCAAGTTTTGTTTACAGAAAAGGAAAACCAGTCTCCTCTTGGCTTATATCGAAATCCTCTAACATTTTTCTTTACAAATCCTTGTTTTTTACTTCTAATTCGTGACCGATGTTTTGTTTTGCTCTGCTCTCTGCATTCGTCGCTAATCACCGGAGCTTATGCTACGACATCGTCATCCGCTGGAACGCTACTCTGTTGTGAACGTGGAAGCTAGAGATAACAGTTTATTAAGTCTTAAATATGGATCTTATTCATACACAAACACATTGATTCACTTCAGAAGGCCTTTATTAACCCCCCGGAGTCATGTGGAGCACTTTTTTATAATGGATTTATACACTTTATTTTGATATAAAATCTTGACCACCATTCACTGCCATTATAAAGCTTTGAAGAGCCAGGATATTTTTTAATATAACGTTGATTGTATTTGTCTGAAAGAAGAAAGTCATATAAATCTAGGATGACTTGAGGGTGAGTAAATCATTGGGTAATTTTCATTTTTGGGTGAAATATCCCTTTAAGTTCTTATATAGAGCTTGTGCCAAATGAAGAACACCACCATTACATTGTTTTAAGTTTGTTACCAATGAGATGATTTAAACTTTGATTTTTCCAATCACTTCTGAATTAACAAAAAAACACTTTACTTTCCTCACACCCACATGTGTCAGAGTTAAAGGGTCATGAAACCCCAGACTACTTTTTCTGAGATTTTAGCAGAGGCGTTTGTGTTGCACATCATAGAAGACAATGTTAGCATCCAATCATTTTAACTGTTGGAGAAAACTGGTTATTTTTAAGCTTATTTGCGCTATTTTCATCTTCCGGGTTTAAAATCTACATCATGTTGACGTCACAATTTGTGACGTGGCAATGGACTATTGTATATTGATGACGCGTCGGTGTCTATTTAATTATTCATGAGAATGCGTGTTCTTATCCTATGAGAAGACGCTTCGCTTAATTATTCACAACAGCATGTGTTGATTTGCTATGACAGACGCTTCAGACTGTGAGATGACACCGCGCACATTAACTGAGAGAAATGTTCATGGATCGAAGGAGAATGTTTGTTTTTGCTTTGTAATAAGTGTTCGGTACAAACGCGATTCATTCACTTGAGTGTAACCATTTTTACAGCTCCCTGACACAACCCGTCAAAAGACTTATATAAACGCCGCAGAATAAGCCTAAAACGTGCAACAGCGCGTTCATATATATGTTTTCGATGAAGAGTGCAAATGGCTGTGCATTTATTTGTGTTTTTAACTCGATGGGAGCAAAATGAAACTGTCTGAACCCAAAGCTGTGTGTGTTGTGTGTCTCCCTTCTTCCCCCTCCGCTCCGCACCACGCCCACTTTTTTAGCATTTTTTTAAAACTGTGGCGAGAACTAACCAGTACTGAAACAGGGGGTTTCATGACCCTTTAAGTTCTTTAAATATTCTTCGCCGTAAAATGAGGGAATGTAGACGTAGTTTTCCAAAATTTCGGATAATGATTCTGAAATTTCGGACAGTTCACTAGTGGTTCGGTAACACAACCACTAGTGAACTGAGTGGCAAATCGCTCTAATTCTAACTCAATCATTATTTAAATAAGCACCCACTGACCTTCAAATCATTAGCCAAAATCTGACTCATAACAAATGAACAATCAAGTCAAGTCACCTTTATTTATATAGCACTTTTAACAATACAGATTGTGTCAAAGCACTTAACAGTAATCAAATTGGAGGATAGAGTGTCAGTAATGTATAATAATAAGATTAAACACTCAATTTTCAGTTAAAGGCATTTCATTATTGAATTCAGAGATGTCATTGTCTAGCTCAGTTTAGTTTAAATAGTATCTATGAAATCAAATTGACGATAATCGTTAGAAATTAAGTGTTAAGTAATTAATCATTACTATCCTATGTACACTTACAAAATTACACATTGCTCATGTGACAATCCTTGCATCCAAATTTGTGTACGCTCAGAGAATTTGCTACATTTGATGAAGAACTTATTTTATGACCATTAATATGACTACCATCCATCCATACATAATAAAAACCACCAGAATGGCACTGTCATGTGATGTACACCATCAGCCACGCTATGCTACTGTTTGTACGGCTAGTCTACTTTGCATGTGTGAATTACCATGTCCATAAGTTAGCATGTAAACCCCTGATTTAAAAACACTGCATCGTTTCAAAGTGAAATCCGACTGCCATAAGCAGTGTTTGCCATTAGCTCTTACCTGTGCCATGGGCGGAGCTCCCATCGGGGGTATCATGGGGGGCATTATTCCCGGGGGCATGGGGGCCATGCTGGGCGGCCTCTGGCCCATGGGTGGCATTCCCATTGGAGGGAAGTGAGGCGGGATTCCTGGTGGCCCCATCTTTGAAAACACAAAAATATATTCAAGGCATGAATGAGAATGAACACAACCAAGCATTTGCAAAGACAGAGAGAGATGGCTTTACAGTAAAGGCTTTCCAACACCAACTTACAAAGGGCGGGGGGATTCCTGAAGGTGGTACACCAGGAAAAGGTGGTGCTTGACTGGGGCCACTATTAGCATCAGTCGAGGACTGTTATGAACAAGAGAGTCCATTACTTTAACCACTACAGCTCTGATAAAGATGCTGCACATCACTGATTTATAGTGTGACGAAGTTTTCCCAAACATGATCTAATCTGACAGAACCAACTGACACATCCAAGCTTATGAGCAGAAGTATCACTGTCAGACGTTTCCTAAATATTTCACTCAAACCAACTAGCATAACTTAAAGCTTATTAATATACATACTTCAAATGTATAAATACCCAGAGATTTCTTAAAAGCTTACTGCCTTTAACATATCAAGCATCTAAAAACTCAATCAACTATCACTCAGACTTCACTAGTTTATCATAGCTTTATCAGAGTTTGACAAATCAAGAGTTCTGTCTCACTTTCATCAGGAATAGATCTACTATCAGTCGCCGATTATCAATAATACAGTTTATCATACAAGCCAGTGTGATGGAGTTTATATCCTCTAGTCTAACACAGTAGCATCAACATCAGTGCAAACAGATAATCATAAACAAACTGTTTACAAGCATGAATGTTTCACACAATCAGATATGTAACACGTCTAACACACGTGCTTTAATAATCACAATAATAAATCCAAACTCTCATTCAAACGCTCGTTAGCTTTAGCATTTAGCATCAGTCACTCATTCACATTAGCTTACATGCTAACCAACATTTATTTTGTCTGTAATAAACCCATTTCTTCGCTACAAGTCTTTAATCCAAGCGAATAAACCATTCAGTGTGTATATGTGTCATTTGTAAATGCTAAAATAGGCCAGTTTTGAGTTTATGTGAATAAACCGTCTGTTTTTTTGGACTCACCATGATTACCGAACATGCAGCGGCCCTGCGCGAGACAAAAACCTACACTCTGATTGGCTGCTCCGCGCCGGGTTCAAACTACAGCAGGCGTGTTTCAAGTGCAACAATACTGCGTAGAAAGTGCGCATACACCAGGTCGCAGCGCAGGAAACAAAAACACTGGAGAGCTGCGCACGAAATACGCAAATCTCAAACCAACAAGTGACATTTAGGCAGCAATGAGCTGCAATGTTAAGAGAAAAAAAATGCAGTAAATAAACAATGAAAACAGATGACTTAATTCAAATGTATTAAACATTTTACGAAATATTATGATTATTAATATTATTAATGAAATTGTTTCTACCTATTTCAATACCTTATGCAGTGAAAGTCCTTGAATTATGTGCCACATGAAGAAATACTATAGTAATTTATAGTAAATACTATAGTTTTTGAACCATACTATGGTAAAGTACTTGAATTAATTTGTTGTGGTAATTCTATAGTTGCTGTGGTAATATAACAACTATAATATAATCAATAATATAATAATATAATATAATCAGTAATATAAACAAATTACTTTACCCATACTGCACTAAGTTTTCTACAACTATAGGGTATATTATACTACAATACACTACAGTTTACTAAAGTAAAAACTAAAATATACAACAGTATTTATTACAGTTTATCAGTTCACTATAGTTAATACTACAGTATGCTGTAGTAGCATTCATTAACAAAGTGTTGTAAATAATATACAGTATAATACACCTTACTATAGTATAGTTCAAAAACACTATAGTATTTACTATAAATTAATATAATTTTTTTTTCATGTGGGTATTTATTTACAATAAATCAATACAAAACATTTTATTTAAAATAATTTAAATTTATTATACAATATACATGTATTTAACC
Source organism: Spinibarbus caldwelli (assembly GCA_039654775.1). Taxonomy (NCBI): domain Eukaryota; kingdom Metazoa; phylum Chordata; class Actinopteri; order Cypriniformes; family Cyprinidae; genus Spinibarbus; species Spinibarbus caldwelli. The sequence continues at coordinate 23,231,706 of CM077233.1, read as the reverse complement.
CATATATCCTATTGCCCACAACAGAACAGCATCCTAGAAGTGGCACTGCGTAGACTGCACATTTTAAAAAATATTGTGTTATTGTTCTTTGAAAAAAAAAAAAAAAAAAAAAAGACAGCACATTTTAAATGCACATTTGTCTGGTAAAAGACAGCTGTGTCAACATTAAGGAGTAAGCTAGCAGGGATGATGCAGTTTTGTAGGCCAAATCCTGGAAATGAGTTAGCATTTTAGCACTTACAGTTCCATCGTCCTGAAGTCAATGGGTTTTTTGAGTGGGTTTTAAGGTAATAAAGCTTTTACATGTCTTGAAAAGGGTGGTTGCTAACAAGTGGCTAAATGGGATTATACAGGTTTCCGGGGACATTTAATTAAATGTCATCACACCAAACAGATAAACTCATTCACACACTAGTCGCTTTCATAGACTCATGTTCATCATTGCGCTCACTCTTGCTGACTATTCTAACAAAAAAAAAAACGTTTTTTAAATAAATAAAGTTTTATAAATGAAGACTGAAAGAGTTGTCAGAAACTTGAAGTCATGTATCATTTGCTTATAGCTTACATTTCGCTTTTTACTTCTGCCAAGTAAGGCTTCAAAATTCAAAAAGTTGTGTTTATCTGTAAACATTTACGTAATAAAATGTGTAAGCAAACTAAACATGAATCATAAACTTTTGTTGGTCACATATTTTCAGCAATAATCCAACAGCCAATGAAAAAAAAAAATCCTACTGGGAATTTGTCGTGGAAACTTTTGGGCTGGCCTACAAAAATATGTCATCACTACAGCACTCTATATAGATGACCTGAAAGCAAATAGACCTGAGTAGAGGCCAAAAAAAAGAGAGAGAAAAAAGTTTTTACAAGGTCTTTGGCCTGCAGTTGTAGAAGCTGTTGTTTCCATTTTTCTGTAAATCATAGGCTTTATCCTGAACTGAAATGTATTTGACTGATGAGACTGAACCACTGAAGTCTGATTCTTCCGTACATCCTTCATTATTATGAATCGTAAACAAATAATAGGCTGATTTACTGTTCTAACACATTTAATCCATCATACTCAAGATATTTATTCTCTGGATGACAGTAATTGCCAAAACCATGTAAGCTGAGTTACTGAAGATGTATTTGACCTTTTATTAACTAATAGCTTGTACAGCAAGCCTAAATGCAGAACATTTCATTGTACATTTGTGAATAAATTAAAAAAATAATAATTGGTTAATTAAGGATCGCATTAGGCAGAGACCTTTAATAAATGCTAATACACAAATGTCACTGATCAGCAATAGACCTTCGAGAGCTCCTGACATTTCGTTCAGTCATTAATAGTAGCTCACCTAAATTTGAGATGCATTAAGGCTACAAACAGAGCGAGTCGAGAAATATTTCACAAGTAAAACTTTGGCAGGATCAATGCAGCCGCCCAGCGTGCTCAGGAAACAATAGTCTCTGTGACACATGCTCTAATTCTAAACTCTCCGCAGGTAGTCAGGAACTCGGCCTGTCGTCTCAGCACCACGGTCATCCATCATGCTGCTTTAATTGGCCGCTTGTTCCCATTTACCGTAACATTTATTTTCTCAAGCCCGGGGGAGGAAGATGCAATTTTGAGACTGAAGCATGTTAGACCCTGATAAAAGCCCAGGTGACTCATAGTTTATGAAATAATTCACCTGTGTCTGAGAAGTGAATATTTGATCGGCCTGTCATGCTGGAAGCTGAGACAGTATGTTTGTCTTTCCCAGCATTCACATCAACACTGGGGGGAAAAAAAGAAAAGAAAGATTAAAACGGTTACAAAGAAATGGCAAGTAACACATTGAATTAAACATGAAATTTTGAATTAGAAAAACTTTTTTTTTCTTTTTTATGTACAACAATAATCTTTTTTTTGTGTGTGTGTGTGTGTGTGTGTGTGTGTGTGTGTTTTTTTTATCTATTTGGTTTTGTTTTTGCAGTGATGTAATCTGTTCTGAAAAATGGAAAATATGAGGTAACTTATATATTATTATTATATCATTTTTGATTTTGTTGTTTCCAGTACAAATATAAACATTTACAAATCAAGATACATTTTCTTGACAATTCAAGTCATGTCAACTTTTAATGGTGCTTTATACAGTTTTTTCAATATGATTGTTTTAAAGCAGCTTCACAGTAACAAACAAGAAAATAACTGAATCATCAAATGTGTATAATAATCATCAAATGGGGCATCTTCATAAAAAATTCAAATTCTTCTGCAACACAACTCTAAAAAGTTAAGTGTCTTGTGTGACATGACTTGAATTCTCAAGAAAATGTATCTTAATTTACAAATGTTTAGCTATTTGTATTGGAAAAGTATGTTTCCCCATTTTACTTTTTTATTATTATTACTGTTTTGTTTATTAGTAGTATTATTACATGGCATCATTAACATCAAGGTATTCTTTGCTGTTTGATCCTTAAGTACAGCACAATCATTAACATATCAAACTGTTTTTTTCTAGCATTTCAGACAGCAAACCATTGTAGTTTTCTTGGAAGAAAAATAATGTTTCAACATATTTGGTGTTCGTAGACATCAGTACGAGACAGGGACACCAAGATCATTTAGGGAACAGGGAGCAATTTTCATGTAATTGTGTGTCATCAGTGGATCCTGGAGGTAAAGCCGACTTCAAAGCCACTGGAAAATCAGCTGGGTGTCGAAGAGAGACTCACCACTGCTGCAGCCACACACTGGACATCTGCTACACACACAATCTGCCACTCATTAGAGCAAGGTCTCACACACACACACACACACACACACACAACACATGCTCATTAACACGTGGACAGCTTCAGACATCAGCATTTGACTCACTCATGACACTCTCAAAAGTGAATGTGACATCAAGATGGACACATTCATCTCTGTATAGTGAGCAACACAGGAAGACTTCTCACCTTTAAAGTAAAATGTCTTTGTGCAAAGAAAAAAAAAAAAAAAGAAGAAGTTTTATTATGTAACGAATCGTCCAGGCTTCACCACCACCCAATCACAGAGATCACTCTCACCTGAGTTCTGAGCACCCGCACCTGTCACGCATCCAATTACCCAATCACCAGTCAAGTACATAAGCACACACCTCAGTCATCATCATTGTCTGGTCTCGTATCTATGAAGTGGACTATCTGACTTAGTTCAGCATTCTATGTTACTTACCTCCTGTGTTCCTCCTTAGTGCTCCGTGTCTCCACATTCTCTCCAGTCTCTGTGCTCTTGAGATGTGTGCTCCGTCTCTGTGACTCCTGTTCTCCTGGTCATCTGTAAGAAAGGATTCCAAGTTACACTCAACTCCTATCTCCAAGGAAGACTCCCTACTATCCGTAACTACTCCTCTGTGCAAAAATAAAGATCATTGTGTTTACTTACCATCTATGTCACGCCACTTATGTTACAGAAAACCAGACCTTACCATCTGCACAGATGAGTTCCCACGACCCATTTCAGGAGCTCGTGGATTCCCTCCGGTGAGTATTACTCCAGACTCCAACTTCACCATCACCACCACTGCCAGTCACTTCCGCAAACACCGCACGCACTTCTTCGGTTCGGCGGAGGAGTGCAACGGATTTCTCCTACAGTTCACCTTTGAGATGCAACCACAAATGTATCCTACTGAATGGTCTAAAATAGCATTCATTATTTCACTGCTAACAGGAACTGCATTTCAATGGGCTGAAACGATCTGGGCTCAGGCCAGCCCCGCCACTCAGAGCCTTCACAGCTTCATTTCTCATTTCCGTGAGGTATTTGGCAGGACCGATGGAGATACTACAATCAGTGAGCAACTCTACCATCTACAGCAAGGTATTATGACTATTAACAAATATTCTATCAAGTTTAGAACCCTCGCAGCTCCCAGTGGATGGAATGAAAGATCGCTACTTACCACCTACCGGCAGGGAATGGTTCCAAAACTTTGCTTGCAACTTGCTTCTTATGATGACTCTATTGGATTAGAACAATTCATCCAGCTGTGCAAACCGCATGCAGTCCTGTTTAGCAGAGCTATCACCCGCTGTGTCTGCATCACTCCTCCGCCGACCAGATTCCACGACCCCTCCAGAATCATCTCCAGAACCCATGATTGAAAATCAGAGACTCACTCCAGCTGAGCGGCAGAGAAGGTTGACCCTGGGTCTCTGTCTGTATTGTGGTGCGAGTGGGCATATGATCCTGGCATGCCCCCTTCGTCCTCCACGACCTGTGGTGAGTCTCATTCAACCTGCAGAGGTTAAGATGGAACCACTCACAACTTGTGTAATGCTTACTACCTCTGATGTGTCTGTTTCCGTATCCGCCCTACTTGATTCCGGGTCAGCAGGAAACTTCATCTCCTGGAATCTCTGCCACCAGCTCCAACTTCAAACCATCGCCACTGAGACGGTTTACCAAGTCCAGTCGGTAACAGGGAAATCATTATGCAGAAGGAACGTGTGCTATAGTGTGGGACCCATCAACCTGCGCATTGGTCAGCTTCATTCCGAACCCATCCATCTTCTAGATCTGGAGGGGTCCACTGCTGACATCATCTTAGGGTGCCCGTGGCTGGTAAAACACAATCCCATCCTCTCTTGGAAGACGGGAGAAGTCCTGAAGTGGGGCAAAAACTGCTTTCCAGAATGTTTTCCCATCACTCCCTCGCCACAAAGATCTCCTGCTGAAGTGATGCCTATGTGTTCAATATCCATCGAAAGCCCAGTAGAGAAACAGTCTGTCGACATTCCATCCTATTATGCCTCCTTCAGTGACGTGTTTTGTCCCAAGAGAGCATCCCAGCTACCACCACATCGGCCATGGGACTGTGCCTGTTCCTACCGGGTGAGCCAGTGCCCCGTGGTAAGATCTACCCACTCTCGCTTCCAGAACAGAAGGCCATGGAAGAGTATATCGATGAAGCCCTGAAACAAGGATACATCCGATCATCGACTTCCCCTGCTGCATCTAGCTTCTTATTTGTGGCCAAGAAGAACGGAGGCTTGAGGCCCTGTACTGATTACCGCTCACTTAACAAGATCACAGTCAAATTCTGCTACCTCCTTCCCCTCGTCCCATCGGCTTTGGAACATCTCCGGGGTGCCTCGATCTTCACCAAGTTGGACCTCCGCAGCACTTATAATCTGATCCGGATACGTGAGGGGGATGAATGGAAGACTGCATTTGTGACCCCTACTGGCCATTATGAGTATTTGGTCATGCCCTATGGACTCGTCAACGCCCCCTCCGTATTCTAGGACTTTATGCATGAGGTGCTCCGGGAGTTTCTCCATCGTTCAGTGATTGTCTGCATTGATGATATCCTGATTTACTCCCGGAGCCTGGCCGAACATCGCCATCACGTTGCGGAGGTCCTACAATGACTCAGGGAGTACCATCTCTACCTCAAGGCCGAGAAATGCACCTTTCACCAATCCTCAGTGCAATTCCTGGGATATATCATTGACCACAAAGGAATTCAGATGGACGAGGGGAAGGTAGCAGCTATCACTTCCTGGCCAGAACCCACCACTATCAAAGAGCTCCAAAGATTCCTTGGATTTGCCAACTTCTATCGCCGCTTCATCCAAGATTACAGCAAGATTGTCAGCCCATTAATGGACCTTTTACTTAGCAAACCCAAGTCTCTGTCCTGGTCTCCATCCGCCTCTACAGCCTTTGCCACATTGAAGGAAGCCTTCATGAGCGCACTGCTCCTTGTTCACCCTGACCCAGATCTACCCTTCATGGGAGCGGTGTTGTCTCAGCAGCAGGGGAAACCAGCTCGACTTCATCCATGTGCCTTCTATTCTCGGAAGCTCAGCCCGGCAGAGGTCAACTACGACATCGGTAACCGGGAGCTGCTAGCCATCAAGTTAGCACTGGAGGAGTGGAGACACTGGCTTGAAGGAGCTGCTCATCCGTTCACTGTGTTAACCGAACATAAGAACTTGAAATATCTTTGTGATGCCAAGCGTCTCAACCTTAGACAAGGATCAAAGGAAGAGGGGGCTCCTCCGTAAGCCTCTCCTCTGGATACCATCCACAGTCTAATGGACAAACGGAAAGGAAGGTGCAGGAAGTGGGGCGCTTTTTACGAACCTTCTACCATGGCCACCAGGATTCCTGGAACCAGTTCCTAGGCTGAGCCGAGTACGCCCAGAATTCACTGCGACATCCATCTACTGGTCTCACTCCCTTCCAGTGCGTGCTCGGCTACCAGCCTCCCCTATTTCCCTGGTCAGGGAAACCCTCTGATGTTTCTGCCATCGATCACTGGTTCCGGGAAAGTGAGAGGGTCTGGGACGCAGTGCACCATCAGCTTCAGTGGGCAGTGCGCAGGCAGAAGATGGCCACAGACCTTCGAGCAGAAACACCAACTTACCAGCCAGGCCAGAGTGTCTGGTTGTCCACCAGGGACATGAGGCTGCGCCTGCCCAGCAAGAAGCTCAGTCCTAGATTTTTTTTTGGTCCCTTCACCATCCTGGAACAGGTCAACCCGGTCACATACAGGCTTCAGCTTCCTCCTCAATATAAAATTCATCCCACTTTTCACGTTTCACTATTAAAGCTTCACCATGACCCTGTTCCTATTCCCACAGAGCCTGGCAAGACGGAGGAGCCCCCTCTTCCTTTGATCCTTGAAGAAGGTACCATCTACAAGGTCAAAGAGATCCTGGAGTCCCGACGCCATGGTGGTCAACTGGAATACCTGGTGGACTGGGAAGGCTATGGCCCAGAGGAAAGTTCATGGGTATCCAGAAATAACATTTTAGACCCTTCCTTAATGGAGGAATTCCACGCTGCTTATCCTGATAGTCCTGCACCCCGTGGCAGAGGTAGACCACCACGACGTCGGAGTATTTGGCCCTCAGGAGCGGGCCGTTGAGGAGGGGGTACTGTAACGAATCAGCCAGGCTCCACCACCACCCAGTCACAGATATTACTCACCTGAGTTCTGAGCACCCGCACCTGTCAAGTAAATAAGCACACACCTCAGTCACCATCATTGTCCGGTCTCGTATCTACGAAGTGGACTATCTGACTTAGTTCAGCATTCTATGTTACTTACCTGTGTGACTTGCCTCCTGTGTTCCTCCTTAGTGCTCCATGTCTCCACGTTCTCTCCAGTCTCCGTGCTCTTGAGGTGTGTGCTCCGTCTCTGTGTCTCCTGTTCTCCTGGTCATCTGTAAGAAAGGATTCCAAGTTACACTCAACTCCTATCTCCAAGGAAGACGTCTAAAGACTGTTATACTCCCCATTGCATCTCCCTACTATCCGTAACGACTTCTCTGTGCAAAAATAAAGATCATTGTTTTTACTTACCATCTGTGTCACGCCAATTATGTTACATATTGAGCAGATGCTAGGAATATTCAAACTATTATGTCAGTCCTGTAGGCTTCAGACTCGATTCTCATTCTCACACAGAAACAGATTTGTGGGTGCCAGAATGCACTCTCATGAACAATCACATTAACACATACACATGCCCACACAAAAACACAAACAGAGTGTTATCTCTTACCTGAGCCCCTGATGGTAATGAGGAGTTTTCACTGTCTGCCTGAGAAGAGAGATATGATGAGAATCAGCTCATCAGATCCCCCCCAAAAACATAATGGATTGTGTACAGGGTTCCTTTTTTTTTTTTTTTTTTTTTTTTGGTACTATTATTTCAAACCGATTCCAAAGGGTTCCTTTGTTTTGTTTTAAAGAGTATTCCAAGACTAAACAATTACATCTTTTAGAACACAAAGCTCTCAATAGGATTATTATAATTAGTAGAAGAATATTCACCTGTGTAACATGACAAGAGATTTCAATAAAATATTTCAAAGATTATATGGTTTATCTTGTGATTGTCTATTATCAAGTATGTTTATGAATATATACACTTTAAATTTCAATATGTAAACATTACTTGAAATAAAAATCTTGTAAACTTATTGCCTCAGAAACATATAGTTAAGGGACAATAAATTTGCAAGATTTTTTCAAGATTTTTTCAAGATTTTTTTAACATACAGAAATATACAGAGCTGTGTTCAAAAGTTTGGGTAAAATTTTTAATGGTTTTTAAAGAAGTTTCTCATGCTCATCAGTGCTGAATTTATTTGATCAAAAATACAGAACAACAGTAATATTGTAAAATATTAGAATATAAAATTCTAATTTAATATACTTTAAAATATAATTTATTCCCGTGATGCAAAGTTAAATTTTCAGCATCATTACTCCAGTCTTCAATGTCACATGATCCTTCAGAAATCATTCTAATACGCTGATTTGCTGCTCAAGAAACAGATTATTATTATTATTATTATTATTATTATTATTATTATCAGTATTGAAAAGTTTTGCAGCTTAATATTTTTGTGGAAAACCATAATACATTTTTTCAGTATTATTTGATTAATAGAAAGTTCGAAAGAACAAAATTTATTAAAAATAGAAATCAGAAAAAAGTGTAATGTGTCCTATCCGATGATTATTTCATTAACAATGTCACAGGTGTGAAAGTATGTTTGTCCAGTTCTTCATTCTAATGTCTCTCTCTTATCTCATGTCTGTATGTCTGTTCTCAATAATTCAAGCATGGTTGGACGTGTCCAAATGTGTCTTTCTGATTGTGTCTCTGTATGCTGTGATTTCTGCTCATTCAAGCCCAACACAAAGAACCTGATTACTGAGGAGAGAGACAGACAGACTCCCTACCTCTGCCTCTCTAAAGATGCCTGATTTCATGAATATAAATCAGTAAGTGTACTGTCTCTCTTTGCCTGTGCCTCACATTCTATCTGTTTATGACAGAATCAAGATGTTTTATTATCATTGGTGTTTGCTAAGTCTGTTATTGCTCATATGCAGCAATGATATAACCCTTTTAAACTTCAGCATGAAAATTACTTTTATCTTTCAGACATGAGTGATACCTCAAATCATGGAGCCTGTTAAGGAGGGGTGTGTTATTTCTTTTAGGACTTGAATATACAGTATTTACCTAGCAGAACCGATTGCACCAACTGCCTAGAAAACCTTAGCAACACCCCCATCCAGCATCCTAGCAACAACCCCTTAGCAACATCATCCATCCATTCATTCTCCAAACTGCTGTCCAGGCTTGAGGGATGCTGGAGCCTATCCTAGTGTTTGGGGCCATAGGCAAGGAAGCACTGTGTAAAGGATGGAAGGCCAGTCCATTAAAAGGTTGAATGTCATAGAAAACACCGGACAGGTTGTTGAAAGCAGAAAAAGACTAGTTTTACTGCGCTGCTCTGAATTAAAGTGACAGTGCTCATAAACAGCTACTGAGATATATTCTTGAAATAATGTAGAGGTTTGGACCTGGAAATGTTATTTAGTATGTCATGATTTAACAAGTGAATATGGTTAAAATGTTATATGGTTATATGAATAGTATATATCCCAATACCCATATGTCCAATCTTGGCTATGTGCATGCAACAGGAAATAAGTGCATGCCAGAAACTTTGCTAAAGCTCAGTGCCCTTAGCACACACTAAATCCACACTCCATCTCTAATATCATTTTGGAGTGGTATTTGAAGCTAAGCATATTCCATTATTCATTTGGTTCAAGAACTCATGTGGCCTGAAATTACATGATGTTGAGAAAAATTAATTATGCATTAAATTAAATCAAATATTGCATGATATAAAATATAATCTATTTTAAATGAAAGCATTACACCACAAAAATACCTGCATGTAATTCCATCTGTAATTAATTTCTATAATTACATCTATAATTACACTGCTGATCCACCTTAACCCACCCTTAAACCCAACCAGACCACCAAAACAGCCCATAACTTTACCTGTATTCCTCCTCAAAAGCAGCAAAAGTGGTTTGCAATACAACATGAACACAATAAGTACATTATATCAGACATTTTTATGTACATGGTAAATATATACAGTTTGTATATTAAATAATATAAAGGATAATATAAAGATGCACCATTAAACTTATTGTAAAGTATAAAACCATATTTGAAACTATTGAAACTCAAAAATGTGTGAAATAAAGCTGTCAGATTAAACCTCTGACGTCAGCAAACGCGCCAGCGAGTTTTGTGGCATTGTTTTTTTTTCCTCATAACACCTTAAATTACTCTGTCATTTTTGATCGTACAGATTAGAGCAATATATCATTCGAATCTGTAAAGGGTCTAATTTTATTTGCATACACTCATAATAACAACATAATAACAATAGTGTTTTAATTATGGAACTCTAAAGTAATTTTTAATTTTATTGAAAGTCTACAGTTAGTGTGAAGTTGAGGGTAGGTTTTGTAGCTATAATTAATTACCACAATTAGATTGCAATAGAGCTGTATTTTATCTGCCTATTTGAATGTATTGGAAAAGATGACATCTGCCATTTCTTTCTTTGTGGGAGGTGTAACTTAGTAGGTGTAACTTGTAGGGGTGTTTTGTAGTACTGTGGGATGCAGACAGTGGCTATATCCAAATATTCATACTATACAGTAGGCGAACACCAGCATGTTAAAAGTGTATTATGTCCAAATTCACAAGTGAACAGTAGTACTAATACTATTACTAATACACCTAATATTTCAGACCGGATTCTGAAGTGTGCATCTGATGTATACTTCACTATCCCATGAGACCACGGGAAAGGATTTGTGAAAGGCAGTGAAGCGACGCAACTGGTAGATCACATGGTAATGACATGCTATTTGCTGATAATGATAATGAAACGCTGCCATTGTGAAAGCACAATAAGTGTGTGCTGCTCTTGTGCTGCACAATGGGTGCAACATCTCACATTCTCACTCCTCTCTCCCTATACCTCTCCTTCTCCCGTGTCCTGGTCCAGCTACTCCTATCCCTCATTCAGAAATAATTACAGAAATTATTATTTTGCTATCTCTGATCGTCTGCTTTGTTTTGTACTCACACTGAACAAAACCAATCCAAAGAGTGCCTTTTTTACTATGTCCACCATGTAATGGAAAAAAACTTCAGCACCTGGCTATCTCACATCTCACAAGTTCAACACAAACTTGTCACACTGTAGCAGCGTGAACCAAATTTTCTGAAACTAACAGAATTTTGTTGGAAACTAAGGAAAGTGGTGAGTGGTTAATTTTGCTTTTATTGTCAAGACAGTTTCTTTGTTCTCTTCAACAGACACTGTGATAAAGCAGTCATACCACAGTCTGAAGTGTGTGGCCTCACTCACAGAAAATGCAACGAGTCGTACTCAAACAAAAGCGAGCCTCCACTCTAAGGATAAAGATGGCGATATTTTGTGTTGCTTCAACCATTTGAAGGCATAAAAAATGCACTTTAGACTTTGTAAAAAAATGCATTTTATTCACTTCTACCCTTTTTAATGCACACAAATAATTTATTTTTTGTAATGAACACAACAAGAGAGTGTGTGTGCTTTAAAATGTATGTGTTTAAAATGTATTTAAAATGTATTTCTTCACCAGAGTGAAGAAATTATCCGTGAGCGTTTCCCCATAGAGGAAGTAGCTCACGTACAGCAGGAAGTACCAGCTTAGCATTCTGAACCATGGCAGAGTGAGGATCCCCCTCACCCAGCAGCTCCTCCATTGCCAGGAATGGCCTGAGAGGACTTTGTTGAGACCCTCTGGTGTGTCGTTGGCAGGAACGGGAACTTAAGGAACCTCCGAGTCTGATTTAGTCTCAGTGTCCGAGGCTCCATATGTCTCCTTATCCTCCGAGTGCTGATCTTGCAGCTCTGATGGAAGGGCTTCAGAATAAGCCTCCTAGAAGACAATTCATATGATGGTTAGATCATTTGTGACCCTGGACCACAAAACCAGTCTTAAGTCACTGGGGTATATTTGTAGCAATAGCCAAAAATACATTGTATGGGTCAAAATGATCTATTTTTCTTTTATGCCAAAAATCATTAGGATATTAAGTAAAGATCATGTTCCACAAAGATATTTTGTAAATTTCCTACCGTAAATATATTATAACTTAATTTTTGATTAGTAATATGCATTGCTAAGAACTTAATTTGGACAACTTTAAAGGCAATCAGAGCCGATCCTCCCTATATGCAGAATACGCAAGCTGTGTAGGGCCCCCGAAACACCAGGGGGACCCTTGCTCTCAAAGATGTTTTAATTTTAAGTTTTCGTTTTTGAATTTGGCCAGCGGTTATGAAAACATGAATGATCATTTATTTTAATGCGGTGCGCTGTCACCCTCTCTACGTAAAAATCAGTCAAATCATGTAATGTGAATCTTGTACAGTCTCTTGCTCGGTACTAAAAATAACGAGTTGAAAGCGTACCGAGCCGCGGAAGAGATACTGTTTCTCGAGCGCTTTCCGTGATTTTCATTGCAACCTGATCATCCATGCAAATCTCTGAATGAACGGTTCCAAAGCCTCCTTCATTCAGCTCAATGCCATTTTCATCGCTGCAGGAATGAATGCCTGTTAAAAGAAAAATAAGAGGTGTTATGAATTGTGATGCAAGATTCATCAGATTCATATATTAATTGAGATACTACATGGAATATTTGTGCTTTTAGAAATTATTTTGTCAGCGCTACAGGACTGTGAACTGTAGTGGTCATAGAAATATTTTTCTCAGTGTCGCATTAACAACTTAACCGCATACATACACACATATGTTTAAATTAAATCTTGTGAAATGTTAAAGAGTCCATTTCCATGTTATCTGTCAATTACCCTTAAAGAAAGTGCATACTGAAGTTGATTTAAAGAATAAACCATCAAACTGCTAATTGTTTTGCGTCAGTAAAAACAGATCTTTTATCAAACGTGTGTTTTTCTTGGGTTATGGTAGCAAACTGACCCTCTCCAGCTGGCTGGACTGAGGTGCCACAATGTCCTCTGTTGGACTTTCTGAAGCTTGGGGAATGCTGACTAAATCTACATCAGGGTGACTAGTGATAGGCTCCTCTGTAGTCAGGACTTCATCACTCAATTCAGGGACAGTTTGGAGCGAGTCGACGTCACATTTGCGCATGACACCGCTGTAAACGTCGTCACTCTGTTCTGACAAATACCCGACTAAATCTTGGATCAGCGCCTTGTCACTCCAGTCTTCATGGACTTCAGAGTGACGGGTCAATGGTTCCTCTGCAGTAGGGAGGACTCCAGGGTCACTGCTGATATGCTGAGAAGTCTGACCTAAAGAGACTAATGACATAAACATAACATTATTAATAAATACCCATAGGCTATTACTGCAATTAAGCTTGCTGTAAATTTAGAAGTTTCTTTTTGCCAGCATTCACATCAGACACATTCTTGCTTTAATGTTTAATAGTTTGTTTTCAATCAACTTGAGCATTGTGTGTTAAAATTTAAACAGTTAAAAGTGTGCCTTTGAGTTGTGTGAATATTAGCAAGGTGTTGCTTCCATGTAACTTAATAAAAAATTGTGTGAATAGATTAATGACACATTTTTAATTGTATGTTATTCGTTGACTTACATCTGTCTGTAAGTTACAGACTTTATAAAATTGAACTTAAGCTGTGCCCCTAAATTCTTGAGTCTCCAGAAAACCATTAAACACAAGTGTCCTGGTCTGTGCAGACTTTAGCAAACAAAAGGAGTGACATATTCTCATAACATGGACAGTTGGTTTACCATCAGGACTCCTCACAGGACTCCTCCACTTTTTCATCTTGGCCTGAGTGGGACATTCTAAAACGCTTAACGTGAAAAACACTTAACGTGGCTTAATGTACCTAAACACCGACCAGGGAAACCCAAATTTCTGTCAAACCTTACTTGTAATAAATACTAACAACTGTTAAAAGAACTAGCCCTCATTCCATAGATAAAGTGAATAATATCACGTTAAGCGTTTTCTCCCCCATCGAAGTCCATTATAAGGAAACAGCTTAACATGGTTTAATGTATCTTAACAATGACCGGGGAAAACCAAACTTCTGTCAAATTTTACTTATAATAAACACTTGCTGCTGTTAAAAGAACGAGCTCTTATTCAACGTATAAAGTGAATAATATCACGGTAAGCGTTCTTCCCTTAAAGTATGCTACCTTAACAACGACCGGGGAAAACCACATTTCTGTCATTTTAGTTGTAATATCTGCAGTAAATTCACTCAAAAGCCATCGTGCATTGTGTAAGTGTTAAAAAGTGTCATACTTTATATGTGACTACACCCAGTTATGCCCTGCCTGAAAATAAATTGATGTTAAGAAATGAAGCTGAAAGATAAGTTGCTAACTCCTGGCTTCAGTGTTGTTACACTGAACTGCCTATGAAGCAAGCTACTAATCAAAACAGCACAAATTCTAACAGCTCTGAATCTTAACATTAATGTTAAGTAGGGACACATAAATGTAAATTGGATTATACAGCACGCACTTTTGGCACGAATTCCCACGTGGATATTGCGTCAGTAATTGCAGTTGCCTAGGCTAGAGCAACAGTCTTAGACATGCTGCCATCTTTTTATCGGAAGAATAACAGACATCTTTTTTGCACTCAGGTTTCATTCAACCACTGGTGAGTACAGTTCAGTGTGTACTGTTATCAGTATTATCACGGTATTGTTAAAATGTGCTGGAGATGTTCAAAAAGTACCGACACATAAATCACTTCACCAAGTTTTATATTTCAAAATCAACAAACAACAAATAAAATGACTTTTTGTTTGCATAATCACTAAAACAATAACATTACCAATGATTTTCGGATTTTAAATGACAACTTGACTGACAACAGTTTAATAGCATATTAATAAATAATGTAAATGTTCAAATAAAGCTTTGAAAAAGTTTCATAAAAAGGTAAACCTCACATTTCAGCCTTTAAATAAAGAAAAGGGTTAAGTCAAAATGATAACTGATTAATAAATGATTATATGTATTTTATCTGCTCCATACATTCGAGATAACTTATCTGAATTGTTTTAAAGGGGTCATATGATGGTGCTAAAAAAACATTCTTATGTGTATTTGGTGTAATGCAATGTGTTTACGTGGTTTAAAGTTAAAAAAAAAAAAAACGCATTAATTTCCACATATTTTACATTATCTCCTCTAAGCCCCGCTTTTCTGAAACAGGTCGATTTTTACAAAGCTCATCGGTGTGAAACAGCGAGGTGTGCTCTGATTGGCCAGCGATCCAGTGCGTTGTGATTTGCCAAATACCTCAAGCGTGTGATGGAAATGTTACGTCCCTTACCATAATATGATGCTGCGTCCCCACGACGACCCAAAAACATTAAAAGCCATTTCAAAAAAGGCATTTGTTGCATCCAGTGGGGACATAATTACTGATTATAATGACTTATACTGTCTTTTTACGCGTCGCGTTGCATCGCGCCGCGTAAACATAACACCATGTCTGCATTTGTGATCGGAGAAACACAAACAACAAGCACTACTTACACTCGCGTTTGAATAATAAGTAGCAAATTCTTTAAATAATAAAACGTAACGTTACTTACAGGCTGTGAGTCAGAAGCGCCAGACTGTCCTTGTAAGGTTGGAACTGCCCCACTTTTGAGTAAAAGTCTTTCTACATGTAACAGCCGTGGTGTCCAGCATGCCAGTAAACCTCACTCCCCTGATCTAGTGACTCTTAGCGCCCGTCTCCCGCGTTTAGACCGCGGTTCGAATCTCGCTTGGAACGGGGTGAATAGGACCGGTTACACACAACCGGCCTTGTACTCTCCCGTGTTCAGAAAACAATCCTCCGTGAAGTGGGCAGCACAAACTCCAATATTTGTGTTGTACTGCTCTGGGACAGCGTAAATAAAACTCAGCCACAGATTTCTTATGTCCTCTTTACTCACATCCAAACACACAGCACCTCTTCACAACATGGCGCCGGCAGAAGCAAAAATATAGAGCGAGAAAGTTACGCCATCTTCCTTTGTGTATACATTTGGGCGGTGTTATGCAAATCTTCCCACATCGTGACATAGAGATGTGGGGGCGTGTTAGAACGAGCCATTTTAGGTAGGTGTGGCTGACTCTTAACTTTAATAAAGAATATCTCTTTGGATTTGAGACTTTGGTCTTTGCAACTTTACAGATCTTCTTTATGCACCAAGAGCTTGTAACACTCCAAAGAGAAAGGAAAAATTTAAATCGCATCATATGACCCCTTTAAATGTGTAGAATCCACATAAGCTTGTTTTTCATCAACTGGTCAAAATTTACAGCAGGGCATGCAAATTCGGTCTGTTTTTGGCCAGACAGAAACTGCACACAGGCTGAATATAAATGTAAGCTTATGGAAAAGCTGAATTACAGCTGTTTCCCGTAAACTCTGTGGACAAAGCAGTAGGCCTATTACGATTAAGAACACTTCCTTTAGGTATTACATGGAGCGAAGATGAAAACAAAATGCCATCGAATCGTTTCTGAAGACAGTCAAAACCTTCAGAGGTACATTCATATAATTAATTAATTCATATATTCATTTGTATAATTCCATTAGCACTCTTTTAAAACCTCCCAGCTTTCCCGCCCTGTTTTCACTCAAAACGAAACTACTCTGTGTGCTGTGCGCACATGAGACTGTTACTAACTGTGCTTTATCCTGCACAGTATTTATTTATCGTGAGTTATTCAAATCACGGTAATCGAGTACGGTTTTAATGATAATTAAAATATGAAACGGTAATATTAACCGTGGGGAATTTTATCATGATTTATCGTCAAACCGGTAATCGTTACATCCCTAAAGTAAGTATCACATTTGCATGTTCACGGTTTCTTCGTAATGATCACATGGCATGCAGGTAAATATAAATATTTAATCTTTTTTAGTAAGTGTTTTATTTAAAACAAAAACTATAGAAATACAAAGATGGTTCACTCCTACACTTATGAATGGGAGAAACTGCAACACGCAATATGGAGGATTAGTCTCACCTTCTAAATGAAAGAGCCAAATTTCCCATAGAAACCTGACTAGACTAGCCAATGCACATGCGCAGTCTTAAGGACGTTATGACTCCGCATGCATATTGGCTGGTCTAGCCTGAAAAATAAGCTTTTTAAACACTATTTGAGCATAAGAAACAACATTCATGGGGCAATAAATTTCAGATTTTTGTTGCTGATTTGACATATGTAATTTAATTGTGAGTTCAGCGAGCAGTTTTTTAGATTTCAGGATTCCCCCATTCATTAAGATAGGTCTTGTACGAGCTGCCCGGAGGCGTTGCAAATATGGCTGCTGAGTGAAGAGACTTTCCTCGAAAGGGAGTTTGTTTTATTTTCATTTTAATTTTTTATGATTTAACTAATTGTCAGCTTTTCATTAAACTCACAACCCCCCTGCAGTTCCTTTACGAACCCTAGTTTGGGAAACTTTGATGTAATATAATGTTTAATGCAATTCATGTTGCAAATTACAATGAATGGAACAAGTTTTCTTACTCTAAAAGTAATCTAAAAGTGATCTGATTATATTACCTAAAATAATGAAACGGATTGTAACTTTCAGGGCTCTAGACTCATTCTTCCCACTGGTCGCTCTTTTGCGACTAAAGCCCGGCTCACACTGTGCGATTTTGGCCACGATTTGGTCGTCTGGGACAAATTTTGAAAATCCTAAAAGATTCCTGTAATCCTAGGCTAAAATCTGTAGTCTTTGATCGCTGGTTTGACATGTTCACTGACAGCCGATTAATGGCTGTTGCGATCAAATTTCACCTCCGACGAAATTCTGGCAGTGTCAGAAGATTTGGCACACAGTCCTGCGGTGTGACTACCCCTACAATGAATGTCAAACTGTCTCGGTTTTTCAAGACAAGCTATGAGCAGAATTAATGCAAGAGAATTATTCTATCAGCCATAAACTCCGGCGCTCCCGTCCTCCGCTTACGGAATTCATCTGATATGTTGCCTTTTCTATATAAACACTGGTTGCGCCGCTGTTTTCATGTGGGTGTGTAGAGCTACATACACTATTCTTCTTAAATACGCCGGTATTGCCGCCGTTCATATATTTTTCATGATAGCCAACATTTTGGTCCCGCGTGCAATGCAGTTCTCAGTCACTGGACGTGTGCAGGTGCATCTCAATAAATTAGAATGTCGTGGAAAAGTTCATTTATTTCAGTAATTCAATTGAAATTGTGAAACTCGTGTATTAAATAAATTCAGTGCACACAGACTGAAGTAGTTTAAGTCTTTGATTCTTTTAATTGTGATGATTTTGGCTCACATTTAACAAAAACCCACCAGTTCACTATCTCAACAAATTAGAATACTTCATAAGACCAATAAAAATAAAATAAAAACATTTTTAGTGAATTGTTGGCCTTCTGGAAAGTATGTTCATTTACTGTATATGTACTCAATACTTGGTAGGGGCTCCTTTTGCTTTAATTACTGCCTCAATTCGGTGTGGCATGGAGGTGATCAGTTTGTGGCACTGCTGAGGTGGTATGGAAGCCCAGGTTTCTTTGACTGTGGCCTTCAGCTCATCTGCATTTTTTGGTCTCTTGTTTCTCATTTTTCTCTTGACAATACCCCATAGATTCTCTATGGGGTTCAGGTCTGGTGAGTTTGCTGGCCAGTCAAGCACACCAACACCATGGTCATTTAACCAACTTTTGGTGCTTTTGGCAGTGTGGGCAGCTGCCAAATCCTGCTGGAAAATGAAATCAGCATCTTTAAAAAGCTGGTCAGCAGAAGGAAGCAAGAAGTGCTCCAAGATTTCTTGGTAAACGGGTGCAGTGACTTTAGTTTTCAAAAAACACAATGGACCAACACCAGCAGATGACATTGCACCCCAAATCATCACAGACTGTGGAAACTTAACACTGGACTTCAAGCAACTTGGGCTATGAGCTTCTCCACCTTTACTCCAGACTCTAGGACCTTGGTTTCCAAATGAAAGACAAAACTTGCTCTCATCTGAAAAGAGGACTTTGGACCACTGGGCAACAGTCCAGTTCTTCTTCTCCTTAGCCCAGGTAAGATGCCTCTGACGTTGTCTGTGGTTCAGGAGTGGCTTAACAAGAGGAATACGACAACTGTAGCCAAATTCCTTGACACGTCTGTGTGTGGTGGCTCTTGATGCCTTGACCTCAGCCTCAGTCCATTCCTTGTGAAGTTCACCCAAATTCTTGAATCGATTTTGATTGACAATCCTCATAAGGCTGCGGTTCTCTCGGTTGGTTGTGCATCTTTTTCTTCCACAGTTTTTCCTTCCACTCAACTTTCTGTTAACATGCATGGATACAGCACTCTGTGAACAGCCAGCTTCTTTGGCAATGAATGTTTGTGGCTTACCCTGATTAAAATTTTGTGATTATTTATTCATTTATTTATTTATTTAATATTATATTATATTATATTATATAAATAAGTACTTTTTAATAATTCACAATGTAGTGCCACAATCAATCAATCAATCAATCAATCAATAATTAAATAAAAGTTTTCAATACAAATTAGCACAAGTCAAGCTGCGATACCAAATGCAAAGGCCAATCAGAGACGTTCAGATTAGTCATCGCTGAATTTTGTTTAGACTGAAACTTGCGAATTCCCTCATCATAAGCTATAAAAGTGCAGATGTATATACAATAAAAGATTCATTTATCATACAGATTCTAAGAGGAGTTATGAGTGCTTAAACACTAACTAGACTGACTGGGCTCATTAAGAGTGTGTTCTTTCACTGCATGATTCAGTCTAATAAAATGCATTTAGAATGCTGCCAAAATTCAAGATATGGGGGCAGAAAATGTATATATTTATATCATTTCATATAGTTAATCAATATCACACGAAGAGTGACATTTTTCCCAAAAATCACAAATGTGATATTGATTTTAGCCTATACAACAGTTCAATAAACAAGAAGTTAATATTAATAGACTTACGTTTTAGACACCATATTGCCTATTTTTGCACTATTTCGCCAACAAAAATGGATCCAAACACAGCCACAGCACTGTTTTGCATCTCTGAGCAACATGACGGTGTTTTGTTCCTGAATGAATCAACCGTTTAAATGATTCAGTTAAATCGCAATGACTCACTAACAGCAAGTTGCTGCCACCTACTGGCGGTTTTAATTTCACATTTAAAGTACCTTTTCACTTTTTAAAATAATTTCAAATATCAGTATTCAGCATTTTAGGATTAAAATATCAAAACATTATTTATGCATTTGTAACTGCAAGTTAAATGCATTCATGTCCTGCAGTAAACAGAGTGTAAATAAATACATCTAATCCCTCTTCAGATGCAGCTTCTGTGTTTCCTCTGCATTGCAAAGATTAATTTTGTGATAATGATTTTATTTGTTTGGTAACAACCCTAAATGTCTTATTATTCTAATTGACTTTATTGATTAAATATAAGAATTTGACTGACCACACAGAATATGAAGAATAGGCTATCAAAAACTTTAGGAGTCAGCTGTCCACGGCAGTCCTGCAGCACGACACACTCAGAAAAAGATTGTCTGATTATCGTTATCGATAAAATCCAAGAAAATATCGAGATATCATAGTTTGTCTATATCGCACACCCCAAGGCTATATATTTAATTATTTTTTGCTTAGTGATTGTTTGGTACACATAATTCACTGATCATCATAAAATAAGCTTTTTTTTCTAATTTCTAACGATTATCATCAATTTGATTTCATAGATACTATTTAAACTAAGCTGAGCTAGACAATGACATCTCTGAATTCAATAATGAAATGCCTTTAACTGAAAATTGAGTGTTTAATCTTATTATTATACATTACTGACACTCTATCCTCCAATTTGATACTGTTAAGTGCTTTGACACAATCTGTATTGTTAAAAGCGCTATATAAATAAAGGTGACTTGACTTGACTTATCTTAGAATTAGGTTTTCTCAACGATAACAAGACAAAAAATCTGAATCATATTTATATATGGTTTTATTTATTTATTTATTATTATTATTTTTATTTATTTATTTTTTTGAAGGGGACGGAGGAGGGGGTCTGGTTAGGGGGACCCCCCCAAGAGGTTTGACACAATTCGAACACTACTTTTAAGCCAAATACACACAGAAAAGAATAATTTTACTGACATCTGGACGTAAGTCACTATTCTCTCCGCAATTGCTGATGAAATCGGCCGTGTTTTCTCTGCATTAGCGCTGTTTTGAGCTTACTGTTTGAATTCATTCACTGGATCCTCGGACTTTCCAGGAGTTTACGGTTTAAAATGATGTGATTGCAAAAGCCTGCTTCTTTTCATTTTAAGATATGATTTTCGTTAAAAAAAAAGTACTGATTCAAATTAGTAATCAATAATTAATTATTATTCTACTACTCCGCGCCTCCCCTGACATGCTCTCGCGCTCCACACAATGAGGTAGACCGACGTGATTAGTCGAGATGAGAGGTGATCCCGCCTGGGTAGTGTGATTTTATATAGTGTCCTTTCTAATCGTGCTGTATATGGGACCATAATCACCCAGACCCTGACGATTTTACTCTGAGTACTGGCAACATGTCAGAAGTGCCGGTACGCACAAAAAAGTGCAGGTACTCTAAAGGCTAAAATATAGAAGTGCCGGTGTTCTGACGATTTGTGCTACCCCTCAGATTGTGCTACCTCCCATTAAAAAGATAGGTAACACATATCGATAGCGAAAAATGCTACCTATCAGATTGTGCTACCAGCATCTTATTCATGTGGTTTGAGGCTTTTTTTTAATGTCCATACCTACCCCTACCCTAAACCTACCAGTCCCACACCTACCCTTACCCTAAACTTACCCTTAAAAGAATGCAAATATATTATTGGTAGCACAATCTGATAGGTAGGATGTTTCGTCGATACACCGGTATTGCGTACCGGTGCGTACGGTCCACTTCAAGCACTGCTTATAATATGCATTTATTTTTACCTTACTTGCTCAACGATTCATTTTTCCAAACCCCTCCTTTGCGTGACACTAATCTGCGATGATTGGTCCGATTGGTCTCATTTCCATTTCATCATGCCTGTAATGTCTGATAAAGCAGCGTTGTGCTGCTTTATGTAAGACTGTTCAGGACTTTTTTCAAAAGAAATTGCTAAATATATTTTCAACTGTGTTTTCCACATGTGGGTGCATAATTTGTGACATAATCCAAATGCAATTGCAAATCTTGCATTACCGTTTGCATTTTCACTTTTGCTAATGCACAGTGACTGCAACATTTCAAATGAAAAAGCAAAGTCCATTTGCAACTGTATTTCCCATGTCTTAAGAGCTATGAGCCTGTCATATTTAAATAGCAATAATTACCACATTGCTTTTTCACTTTCTCTGCGTCGTGCATGTAACCCATAGACATAGACGCCCCATTTCGACCTCTCCAGGCAAGTAGATGCGGCCGCCATCTTGGAGCGGTCAACTAGATGTCATACACCATACTGTAGGTTCGCACAGAGCCATTAGGTTTGCAGACCATCAGCTGCGCAGGATTGTGGCATCTTTCGAATATTCAGTGATTACTATGGTGAATGACGTAAGGTTGACCACTACAATATGGCGGGGCAAGCTTACGAATAGCGGCCCATAGAAACAGTCATTAATAAGGCATCTACATATACATATCTATGATGTAACCTGCCAAAACTCAAATGCAATTGCAATTCCTTTTGCATTTGAATTTCTGATCTCTACACGGAAAGCTGTCAATCAATATGAGGGGCGGGGACTATACCATGGGGCGTGTTTGTATTGCGATGTGACGTCAATCACAGCTAGACGACCGTGCCGAATCTTTGATCAATGGAGGTAATCGGTAAAGGCTCCGCTAAAGGCAGCTGCTAATCAGTTCGTGCCTGTGTGAACGAACAAACAACTTTCTTGGCACAATACATAATTCTGTCTTTTTTACCCCAAATGCAGCGATTATACTCTGCTAACAGCGGGAGCAACAACAGTACGCACGAACCGATAGTGAAGACCAAATTAAACTTCGCTCTCTGGTTATGATGGGCTGTACAGTCAATAAGACTGATCCTTCTCTGAGTGACTGAATGCTATAGAATAACCATGATCATATAGTAAATAAGAATGGAAAAGACCTCCTGCAGCTTTGTCGAAGCCTAGGTCTGAATATCATCAATGGTAGGTTACGAAGAGACACTTTAGGGAGATTCACATTTTGCTCACCTCTTGGGAATAGCACAGTTGATTATATGATAACAGACATACAGGGGCCGCTGCTAGCCAAATGGGTGCCCTAAGCAGGATTGTATTGTTGTGTCCCCCTCCCTCAAATATTAAAGTAAAAAAAAACAAACAAAACAACAACAACAACAAAAAAAAACACCTATTATAAGGGTCAAAATAGAACTTTAATAAAATCTAAAAGTAAATGAATAAATAAACTGTGTGTCATCTATAGCAAAAAGGTGGCCAAAAATTAAAGATTACATGGATATTTGAATTAAATGTTTGGTCAATAGCCCGTTATAACAAGGATATGATCGTCCTGTAAGTATAACAGCAGCAATTACCAGTCCTTTGGCGCCCTTTACAGGCATTTTTTAATAACATGTAATGTTGAAAAAAAAAATAAATAAATAAAAAAAAATAGACACCATCACAAAATTTGTAATGGTTTTACTGGTTATAATGGGACTTGTATTGGTTTTTAATGGAAACATAATGGACCCTGTTGGTCTCTACTGGTAATTGGTTGCCTTCTATTGGTGGCTTGTTTAAACCAATAAATCCTAATGGAATATGTCCCAAAACACACTACAAAACCCTTGTTTTTTAATGGTTTTAATGGTTTAAAAGTTGATGGTTTTGTAATATTTGTAATGGTATTTGTGATTTATTTGTGATTCATTTGTGATGGTATTAGAATTTTCTGTCATGGTTCTATTGTTTTTTTTATTTTTGTTTTTTCAGCAGGGTTGCCTCATTGTTTTTATATAATGCATTTTAAGTCATTTTAAAGACTGTTGTTGGCTTAGGTTTATTTTTATAACCACAAAAATATATTATCTTAATACTTCTTTGTATAATATTATTTGAAGTAACA
Organism: Spinibarbus caldwelli; assembly: GCA_039654775.1. Taxonomy (NCBI): domain Eukaryota; kingdom Metazoa; phylum Chordata; class Actinopteri; order Cypriniformes; family Cyprinidae; genus Spinibarbus; species Spinibarbus caldwelli. Next base: position 23,207,633 of record CM077233.1, on the reverse strand, counting down.
AAACCAAGGTTAATTTACGGTTACCATGGATACAACAACCATGATTTAAAAAAAAAAAAAAATGTATTCGTGTTTAAAACCATGGCTTTCGTTTAAGTGAACATGGAAACTCAGAGAGAATATTAGATGCGTTGGTGGTGGTGAAATTATTACCGACATTTAAACACGTTATTAACCTCAACACCCAAAAAAGTGTCACAGGATTATGATTTTATGAACGTAGCCTACCTGAAAGTGACGCACGGGCTTCGTCTTCATCTTTTTTTTCTTTTTCTTGGCGCCGGATTTCTGATGTCTTTTCACGGGCATTGTCCATCAATTATGATCATTTACATTCAGCCACAAACATGAGGTGCGAGCGGATGCGGATGCAAGAATGCAACTGGGACTTTTTTTGAGCAACTGGGATGGTGCCCCCCTGGGAGTTGGTGCCCTACGCAAACTGCGTACTCTGTGTATAGGGAGCGGTGGTACTGCAGACATAGATCCTTCATCTCTCAGATCATTCACTGTTAGAGAACTAACCCCTCTATCTGATCACAGTCAAATCACTGTGTATCTCAAAAAGACAGAAAACAACATTAACACAAAGCCCAGTAAGCTGTACAACATCAGAAAACCATACAGATGGGTTGAAAACAGCGCTGAAGAATATCAGAAAGCACTTAGCAGTCAAAAAATACAAGCGCTGATAGATAACTTTCTAAATAACACCTGTGCTCTCACTAATGAAGGTGTCAATCTTGCTGTCAGAGATAAAAATTACATATTTGAAAAATCAGCAGAAAAATCCAAATTGAAAACAAAAATGGAAAAAAAAAAATCAAATACACAAAAATGACAAAAATTGGTTTGATAAGGACTGCCAGACTATTCGCAAAAAAACTGAGAACATTGTCAAATCAGAAACACAAAGATCCAAATAATGCAGAGATCTGCCTTTACAGCGAAACACTAAAACAATACAAACATACACTCAGAACCAAAACAGCACAATACACCCAAAAACAACTGACAATAATCGAGAAGTCAGTGAACACAAACCAATTTTGGGAAAATTGGAACAATCTGAAAAAAACTGATGGAATCCAAATGCAACCCAAATGGAGAAGTATGGGAAAGTCATTTCCAAACATTGTTTAAAAAGTACAAACAAAGACAAACTGTAAGCAAATTCAAACAATCAACCAACTGGAAAAACTAGAATTAACAATCAAAGATAACCAAAACCCATTGGATTTCCCAATAAAGAACTGATAAAGAACTTAAAGAAAAATCAAAAACCTCCAACTCAAAAAAGCATCTGGACCTGATGGTATATTAAATGAAATGATAAAACACACAAGCAATAAATTCCAATTGGCCATTATAAAACTATTCACTGTGGTTCTGAGTGTAGGTTACTTCCCTGACATCTGGGATCAAGGCTTGATAACACCAATCTTTAAAAACGGAGATAAACTTGATACTAACAACTACAGAGGCATCTGTGTGAGTATCAACCTGAGAAAGTTATTCTGTAGCATAATAAATGCTTGAATATCAGACTTCATCATCACACACAATATACTGAGCAGAAGTCAAATCGGATTTTTACCAAATTACCAAAATAATCTGATCACATCTATACATTACATACTCTAATTGAAAAACATGTTAACCAAGATAAAGGTAAAATATATGCATGCTTTATCAACTTCAAAAACCTTTTGACTCAATTTGGCACCAGGGACTATTTTACAAAATTATTGAAAGTGGCATAGGAGCTAAAACCTATGACCTTATCAAATCAATGTACACTGAAAGTAAATGGCGTAAAAATCAGCACCAAACATACAAGGTATCTTTCCCAGGAGTGTGGAAGAGACAGGGATGCTGCTTAAGCCCAACATTATTTAACATTTACATCAATGAACTGGCAAGCAGTCTGGAGCGATCTGCAGCCCCTGGCCTCACTCTACACAAATCACAGATCAAATGCCCGCTGTATGCAGATGATCTGCTTCTGCTGTCTCCCATTCAACATGGTTTACAGCAGAACCTAGACCTGCTAGAGAAATACTGCCAGACCTGGGCACTGACAGTTAACCTGAATAAAACCAAAATTATGATATTTCAGAAAAGATCCAGATACCAGGGAACACAACACACATTTACATTAGGCACTAACCAGATAACACACGCATCACACCACAACTACCTGGGTTTGAAAATCACATCCACAGGAAACTTTAATCATGCTGTGACAGAACTGAGAGATAAAGCACGCAGGGCCTTCTACACCATAAAATGGCAATGTCCTATAGAAATCCCTGTTAGAATTTGGCTGAAAATATTAGAATCAGTAACTGAGCCCATTGCCCTCTATGGCAGTGAGGTGTGGGGTCCACTGACAAATCCAAATCAAGATTTCACCAAATGGGAAAAAACATCCAATTGAGACCCTGCATGCAGAACTCTGTAAAACTGTTTTACACGTGCACCGGCACACAACAAATAATGCATACAGGGCAGAATTAGGCAAATATCCTCTAATCATAAAGATACAAAAAAGGGCAATTGAATATTGGAAACATCTGCAACTCAGTGACCCCCAATCATGTCATTATAAAGCCCTGCAATACCAAGAGATGAGCAAAGAAAGCAACCCCTTCTCTCAGCTGATCCAGAGCTTCAGTCCTGATGCTTCACTAACATCTACTGATGCTCTGAATCACAACATCAGAATCAATCAGATTACTGCACAAATCAAACAGAATTACATCACTCATTTGCAAACCCAAACACAACAACAGAGTAAAATGCAATGTTATTTGGCCCTAAAGAGAGAGTACAGTATGGCAGAGTATCTGTACACAGTGTCAGATAGGAAACTGAGAAGCACATTGACCAGATACAGACTCAGCGGACACAAGCTGATGATAGAGATGGGCAGACACTGCCGTATCTGTTAGGAGAACACAAGAACTGCTGTGTGTTTGCTGCTCAATATGTGTCTGCCTGTCACCATAGAAGAGAAAACACTCAATCTGCCCTGATCTGATGTTTCCAGCACATGTAGATTATATTATGCCATATTACTGTATTATATTACTTAGATGTACATTTTGCTTCTGTAAATCTATCTAATCCCTTATCTTATTTTATTTTTTATTTCTAGTTTATATACTTACATACATTATTAATTCATTTTGCACTACATGCTTAATACTTTTATATATTATTATTATTACAATTATTATTATTCTTTTTCTTTCTGTTAATACATATGTGCACTATTTGTAAGCAGCCCAGCTGCAATTGCTTTGGCAATACAAATGTATAGTTTTTGTCATGCCAATAAAGCACACTTGAATTGAATCGAATTGAATGCTCGCTCTCTCTCTCTCTCTCTCTCTCTCTCTCTCTCTCTCTCTCTCTCTCTCTCTCTCTCTCTCTCTCTCTCTCTCTCTCTCTCTCTCTCTCTCTCTTTGAAACTGGGACACCCTAAAACACTGACTGGGGCCTCGAGAGGAAAAAACAAATGGCCTCCATCATTTGCTTCGGCAGAAAGCATCCATAATTGATTAATGAGGGTGACAGTATCTGGATGTTTCGCTGTGTGAGATGAAGAAAAGGAGAAGAGATCTAAATTGATCTGAAAGCATATTGGTGGCATTATAATCTGTAATTCCAAATGTGTTTTGCATGAGAATATAAACTATTTATTTCCACCTATATTTATTTATTATGTATGTTTTGTTACTAGACTTTATGGGTTCATGCTTGGGATTCTGAGGGTGATGTCTCATTCCAGTATGCGTCCAAAAGCTGCTATCAATCTCTGTCCAGCTGGGGGCAGTAACTAGTCTGTGTGGATGTTACAGGGCTGCAACTGGAAGAGCACATATAAAAACCTACAACAGGTGCTTTAAAATGTGACAATTATTTACTATAACAGGAACCTAAAGATACAGTTTGAAATATTTCAGATCTGTCACGTTTACGCTAATTATCATCACTATTAAAGCAATACAATATTTATCGTAATAAACAGAGTAGAGGATTTTACACATTTAGGATATTGTAATGAGCCATTGAATGTGATAATTTGAAGGATTTACATAGTAACTGTGTTTAGACCTTGAATTTTTTAAAGTATATCAGATTACATTTTGCAGACTGTAACTGTCACAGCAGGTGAGGGAAACAGGGAAACAGGGAAAAATGTATTAACAACTAAAACAAAGAAGAGAATTCGATGGAACACAACAGCGTCATCAAAACAAAGACAACAAAGAAGAGAATTCGATGGAACACAACAGCGTCATCAAAACAAAGACAACACCGAACAAAGGGCAAAACAAACTGAGGGCATATAAACACGTGATAATTAAGAACATAACACAGAACAGGTGCAACATAATCATAACATAACTGTAGAAACAAGTGACAATCAAAAACCGAGGCAATAAACAGCTCTGGCAACAAAGAAAACAGGGGCCTGTTTCATAAAAAAAATTACCAAATAAACCAGGTTTATTTTAAACCAAATCAACTGACAAGAAGTCAGACTAGCTAAAATAAACCTGGCTTATTTAGTAAACTTGTTTTATGAAATAGGCCCCAGGAACTAAACATATGGGAGTTCAAACTAAAAGTTTGTGAAAACTAAATCTGAACTGATCCGTGAGGGCAACACAGTAAAAACATTTTAAAGGAATTAATTTTACTTAATGTGTGGAAGTTTTCCATTTTATTATATTATGTTTAATTTTGAATTTATTTTGATTTTCACTATTTTAACATATTGCTTTTCACACTGTAGTTTCATTTGTACAGGTTTTACTGCTACAAAAACAAAACAAAACAAACAAACAAACATGGATCCTCTGCAGCGAATGGGTGTTGTCAGAATGAGAGTCCAAACAGCTGATAAAATAGTCCATGGGTAATCAAGATGACTCCAGTCTATCAATTAACATCTTGTGAAGTGAAAAGCTGCATGTTAGTAATAAACACATCCACATCAAGACGTTTTTAACTTTACACAGTTGCTTCTAAAATATGAGTCCTTTATCCATAATATTGTTATGCAGTAAACAAGTTGTCTCGTCTGAATCAGGAGAGAAATATGCACAGATCAAGCACTGTTTACATGAAAAATAGTCCAAAACAGTTTTAAACAAATATTTCAGCGGATTTTGATGTGCGAGGACAACAGGAAGTGTAATAAATCTAAAATGTAGTGATGAATTTGTTTCTTACAAACAGAGCTTTCTTCACAAGACATTAACTGATGGACTGGAGTGGTGTGGATTACTTGTGGATTATTGTGATGTTTTTATCAGCTGTTTGGAATCTCATTCGATGGCACCATTCACTGAAGAGGATCCATTGAAGTCATGCTAAATTTCTCTAAATCTATTCTGATGAGGATCTGTTCAGATGAGGAAAGAAACTCATCTACATTTTCTTCGATGGTCTAAGAGGTAAGTACATTTTCATTTTTGGTTGAACTATTACTTTAAGGAGAAGATACACACAAGAGCTTTGAAAAACTCTGAATGATTTACTTTGTTCAAACATTTCCTGACATCCCTTCCTCAAGAGGAATTAGCTAATGCTGTTCCTCAGTTGTTTTTCATCTCTACTCTTCACAAATAAAGTTATATTTCCAGCACAGAGATGATCTGTCGCTAAATGTTTCAGGGGGTTATGTAAAACTTTTAATGGGATTTGAGCTGAATAGTTTCTCCTGTGATTTTCTGTAGCCATGGAAATGATTAATGGCATGCAGTGGGTGCTCTGAGAGAGAGAGTGTCGTAGCGGCCACGCTAACCTGCTCTCTGACTGACATTGCATTATAATATTCACTCATGAAAGTGCACCTGTTCCCAGCTTTAATGAGCCTGTAGAGCTGGCCTGCCACAAACCCAGAGCTGAAACACCTGATGAAGGGCTCTCCTTTCTGCCGAGTTACAATTTAATAGCACACAAACACAAACCCAGAGAGATAGCAGCCATAGTTTCCCGTTGGTATGAATTATCTTTTTGATATTTCATTACAGTCTGCTCTGAGATTGCCATGGCTCAGATTAATCAAGACTTCCACTCTCAAAAGCTATCAAGGTATCCCTTTGACTCTCTTTACTGGCTCTCCATTACATGATAATATCAACCCATTGATGAGAAATCCCAGACTGTAGTATCAGATGATATCAGATTGTAATTCATATTGTAAAACTTTGGACACACTGATATGATAAATTATTTTTATTAAAAAAAAATTGTTTTTAAAATGATTTGTACTTTGTTTTATTTAGTTTAGTTTTTAAATAAAATTAATTGTAGTGGAGTGGGAGCAGAGCTATAGAGTACAAATATACAAATACAGAGTACAACATTGTTATGTCTGCATAATGTTTTTATTATTGAGTTAGTGTATGCTTTAGTGTAAAACTATTGTATAGTTTTGATGGTATTATTATTCTAAAATGTGCAAAATAATAAATAATAATCACAAGAAAGTGTGTCCAAACATTTGACTATAATGCATGACTACCAAATAAATAAATAAATAAATAAAAATAAAATCTTGCACTAACATGGTTTTATCAAAATGCTAAAAAAAACAACAACAGCTGTTAACCTGTAAATGGTAAGTTCCTCTGTCAAAGATCTAACCTGCATTTCATGTAAATTTACAGTAAAATGGCTTTAAATTTACCTTTTTTGGAAGTAATAAGAGAACAAATCTTATAATTACAGTGAAAACTGTAAATTCAGATTCCTTGTGATACTTCACATTTGATGGTATTTTGTTCAAATATTGTATTTCTAAATAGTTTCTAAACTCAGTTAAAAAATATTAGGGTTTTGTATGTTGTTAAATAAATGTTTATTGCATTATTTTAGTGTTTACATGTGTTCCTGTGATGGTGATTTGTGTTTGTGTGTATGACAGCTTGCACCTTTTATATTAGCATTTAAACTTGTGGAAATTATAGTTTTAATCTGTCAACTGTACATATAGTTCTGTAAATATGTTTTCATTACTGTTTTTTATGTAAAAACGACAGGACTTTTTAGTGTATCTTTGAACTCTGTTTGGTCATTCACTGCATTTTGTGGTCAATATTTTTGAATAATGACATTATGATTGATATACAATTGATCATTGTCGCAGGCAACCATTACTTTTTTCTCTCACCAATGGATGAACATTACATTTTTCCATACAAAAATCTATAATGCTACTTTCATAGCTATAAACATGCTTAATAACTCATCCACATTAGTGTAATCTTTATTCTAATAAAACAAGGTCTAATGAAATGTGATTCACCCACACAGTGTATGATACACAATCCACATTGTGAGCATCACACATCATCCTCTTCTGCGCACTGCTGCTGTCAGTCACAGAAGAATAGCTACTGTACCCTATCTGTCTAGTTACAATGCAGTTTCTAGATAAACCTCTGTATTGTATTATCAGATTGACACTGAATACCCGCCACAACCCAGACTAACACACTGTAAACATCCCATTTGTTTAGAAACTTTTTGTTGTTGTTGAGAGCCCAGATTCTTAGTTAGATAGCAATGCTGTGAACCATCTTTCTCCGTCTTATTAAATTAGAGGCATCTGAAGTGTTCAGTTTGTCACGCTTATCTCTAGGAAACAGTTGGGCTGCTGCCAGCGCGAGGCTGCCTGTCTGCCAGTGTGTGTGCTGCCACGTGTGTGTGTGTATCATTGACTTCATACATGCAGTGAGCGCTCTTTGTGTCTCTTTATAGCCCCACAGTCACAGCACGTCTGTCCAGCGCGACAGGGAAAGGGTTTTTCATTAACACACAGCTCTCCTCGCGCTGTTGTGCTGCTGTTACACTGTCCACCTGCATTGATCTCCAACAGAAGCTGCTCAACCCAAACTATTAGAACTTTCTCCTTTTTATAGATTCTCCAATAAGACAAAAGTGGTGATTGAGTAAAACAATAAAAGTTGTACAATGTGATTAGCATGAAAATGTACAATTTTAGAGTATGGTTACATGACAACAATGTACTAAAAATGGAAAAATTTTCTTTTGCGTTTTTGTAAAGTTTCGAATACAGACAATAATGTTGTCAAAACGACCCCCATTCACACGGATCCACAAAGTGACTAAAAAAGTGACTAAAAAAGCCGTATTATGCATGCCAGGCCAGTTGTAGGCGATGTCATTTTTTAAAGAAACTCTACGTGCCTGCGCACGACTGAATACGTAATAGGCATGAGCATGATGTCACCATTTTCCCCAAATTCACATTATTGTAGTTTACATTGAGCCGATAATGTATCACTTTCAAAGACTTGCACTTTGAAACCCGTTTTCAGTCCTCCAAAATGCCATTTTGTTGTAAATGAACAGTCAAAACACATTAAAAGATTTTTGGTTGAAAACAGTCTTGTGTTTATCCCAACCCTAAATATTAGGAGGATTCCTCTGATCTGAGAGGGGGCCCGATGCAATTTCTGCTGAGGGGTAGTTGTCTCTGTTGTTAGTTGTCTCCTCCATTTTTTGGTGGGTCTGTGAAACAACGGGCCTGGCCAGTGTTACTTGTGGACAAACTAATCAGTATGTGGTTAGAAAATTTGGTTACACTTTATGTCCTAGTTACAGTGTAATTATACATGTAAGTACTGGTTAATATTAATTACATGTACTTACAATATGGTTAGGGTTAGGTTTAGGGTTCGGTTTAGGGTTACTTGCATGTAATTATGCATAAGTTATTGTTATTATAATAGTAAGTACAAGTAACGTAACAAGGACAACTTAAAATAAAGTGTGACCACAAATTCTGGCTGCACACATACAAATTGACCAATTATCCACCAATCTGCAAAATTAAAATAGTAAAATACTTTAAAATTGCAAGTGTGTTGCGTATCTCTTTCTCCCAACCTATTTTACTGTTGTGTTTATGCATGTTAATGTTATGGTGACATCACTTCTAGCACATTATGGTATATGTGTCCTTTTTATTTAGTGATGAGTGTGTCAAGAGATCACAGGCGGTGCTGCCTCCATTTCTTCTCTCTGGACACTTTAACATAAGAAAATGTTCTCAAAAGGTGATTAAACAGGAGAGTAGAAGAGTATTGCCTAGAGAGAAATCTGTGTGAAATGCTCAGGGCATTTAGGCTATTTATTTAATTATTTATTTCTCTTGCTGTTTTCTGTGACAAGCTCAGTGAATTGGTCTCTCTCTCTCTCCAAAGAATGTCAGCTCCTCTGATCATAGACAGGTGTTCTAATTGTACTTGACAGCCTGTCATGATGTATTTGTGTCTTTGTATGAAGTAGCAAATATTATAACACAGAATGAATATGTGTTTGCAGCCGTAACACAATGCTTGTCATCATGCTATGACGGAACACTCTGTTGAACAGCCTGAAAGCTCGCTATGATTTTGTCACTTGCAGGAAAACACATTTTGAACTCTTTTTTTTTAATTATTTTTATATATACAGTATATATAAGGAAGGGTGCGGTTTGTCTTGTGTCCTTACATGCATTTTAGGAAATAAGATAAAACAAAGTTCCTTTCATGTTCCTTTCAAATATTTATGTAGGTGTCATGCAAAGTTAAGTTAAACCCAGGAAAGGAAAATCTCAACTGAGATCTTTTCAATATTCCAATTGTTTTCCTAAACAGCAGTGCGATTAAATGTGAGAGCTGATGAAGACTTTTGCTGATGTGCTCTGCATCTCCTTTAATAATGACTCAAATTATGCTCAGATCGGAATATATATCAAAGTTTCAACATTAATTTTCTTGCCTGGTTCTAAAACCAAATGATCCTAGCCACTATCCACATTCATTTTGTAGCTCTGTACTTTGTCAAAAATACTTTTTTGTCTATTTTTTTTTAAGTCTCCTAAAGAATGTTGAGAGACAAAGTTGTTACTGAATAGAAAAATAAAAGAGCAATCGCTGATCAATAACATTTTCACAGCAATTTGCCATAATCAGCTATCAGCATTCAAACAGAAGGAAGGGAAAATCCATATTTAATAAGAGTGGATCACACAACAAATACAGCTGATGAGGGTTATGAAATGTGCCAGTTTGAAAACAACAACAACAAAAAGAACTCGAATGACTGTTACAGTATGTAATAGAGTTTGTTTACAATTTCTGAAATAGCGGTTCATTTTCTTGATTGAAATCTCATATCTGTAAACTGCATAATCTATTCAGAGAATGGTGTATTTGCACAAGGGACACACACACGCATGTACTTTTAGAACTGATCTCGAAACAAAACAAGTTGGAGATAAAAAAAAAAAAATGATTTCCATTGAGTGTTTAGAGTAAAGATAGAAGAGCCAAAATGCAAGCAAATGATTTAAATGGATTTCTAAAAGAAGTGTTTATCTAATTTAGTCAATAATACTTAGCAATCATAACTCAAAAGGATAAAACAACTTCCTATACCTTCTTAGTTAGACATTAAGCCAAATGGGCCTGTCTTCATTAATCTTAAATGTAATTTGAAGATGTGAACTTTGAAACAATTAATAAAAAAGGTTGTCATTTCTATCCAATGTGGCTTCCAGGAGCAATGGTATTATCATATGTCTCTGTTGTCATGAGGCTGGAACCAGTAGTGATAGATCTGCTTTGCTTTTGTTGAAAAACAGATTAAGATAGGCTAAATATTTATTTTTCTTCAAGAGATAACCAATTCTTTGAGTGATCTTTTTATTCACTGAATCTTAAACTTTTTTAAACTTCTCTCCTTTCTGACCAATTTTTTGGGTGACATCTGCTTGCTCTGTGTGCGGTAGACAGAAGGACACATCAGGGATCGTATTAATATTTAATATCTGATTTGAGATCAGCGCAGCTCTCTCTGAGGATGAGAGTGGAGAGCGCATGCCGCTGTCACACATCTGTCAGTGCGGCTGTCAGTCGGGCCGAGTGTACACTGCTGTGACCAGCTGGACTCCACCCTCAACCCGCATCCATCACAACACCTGACAAATTACACGAAATAATCACTAATCATTACTTGCAGGAAAAGTATTCGGTACCACTTATATTGCCATTAAGTCATTTGCAATCATTGCATAATGCATAACAGATGAGTCAATCCTCACTGCTCCTAGTCTTAATCATTCATGCTTACAGTGTCTTGCGAAAATATTCATACCCCTTCATTTTTTTTCACATATTGTTATGTTGCTGCCTTATGTTAAACTGCTTTAAATTACTTTTTTTCCCCCCCACATCAATCTACACTCCATACAGGTGCATCTCAATAAATTAGAATGTTGTGGAAAAGTTCATTTATTTCAGTAATTCAACTCAAATTGTGAAACTCGTGTATTAAATAAATTCAATGCACACAGACTGAAGTAGTTTAAGTCTTTGGTTCTTTTAATTGTCATGATTTTGGCTCACATTTAACAAAAACCCACCAATTCACTATCTCAACAAATTAGAATATGGTGACATGCCAATAAGCTAATCAACTCAAAACACCTGCAAAGGTTTCCTGAGCCTTCAAAATAGTCTCTCAGTTTGGTTCACTAGGCTACACAATCATGGGGAAGACTGCTGAACTGACTGTTGTCCAGAAGACAATCATTGACACCCTTCACAAGGAGGGTAAGCCACAAACATTCATTGCCAAAGAAGCTGGCTGTTCACAGAGTGCTGTATCCAAGCATGTTAACAGAAAGTTGAGTGGAAGGAAAAAGTGTGGAAGAAAAAGATGCACAACCAACCGAGAGAACCGCAGCCTTATGAGGATTGTCAAGCAAAATTGATTCAAGAATTTGGGTGAACTTCACAAGGAATGGACTGAGGCCGGGGTCAAGGCATCAAGAGCCATCACACACAGACGTGTCAAGGAATTTGGCTACAGTTGTCGTATTCCTCTTGTTAAGCCACTCCTGAACAACAGACAACGTCAGAGGCGTCTTACCTGGGCTAAGGAGAAGAAGAACTGGACTGTTGCCCAGTGCCCTGTTTTTCAGAAACACTTTAGTTGGGTAAAATCTGTGTAACAATTTGAATGAGATTTCTCTGACCTTGTTAGTTATTATGTATTTCGAAGACAGAGTCCATACTTTTTTCCAGTCAATATGATCAACAACATTCTTTTAATAAGACACCACATAGGGAGTTGTTACAAGCTCCTTTTGAAAGAGTGATCTAATCTTATAGTTACGTGATGAAGGATGTGACAAAAAGCACAGTTTTCCTATACTGAGATTTCAAATGGATCCAAAGAAATAGGTAAAGTACTGGGTGATCTAACAGAGTCCCTTAAAAGCATGGCAGCTCCTTTAGGAATAGCGTCCATAACAATGGAGAATTCTTTGGGAGTTACTGGAAAATCTCATTTACATAAGAATTCTTCATAACTTAAAATAAGACCTTCTGAGTTAAATAACTGGGAAACAATCAAAATGTTTTTCTCAAACCAATTACTAAAAAACAAAGATTTTCTCTAATATACAATGTCTTGATTGTTCCAAATAAAGTACTGTGAGGGGAGAAATTGTGCTTAAAGATTAATGACCATGCAAGTAATGCCTGTTTATGAAATTTAGATAAATTGTAAGGGATTCTGTCAATATTATAATTACAAATTAATAAGAAAGGGAGACCACTAAACAGGATTTTATCAACTGATTTACAAAGTTGTTGTCCACATATAGAGAGAGTGCAGCATATAAGTCTGGAGATGCCCTCCGCCTTAGCCAGCAGTACTCTGCCTCTCAAGGTCAAGTCTCTCTGCAACCATGTGTTAAATCTTCTTTGGTCTTTTAAGTTTCTCGATCAGCTATATGGATATACTCTCGAGGCTTTCGAGTCGTTCGTTCTTTTGTCACGTGACGTGACAGCATTGGATAGAGAAATTAGTTAATTTACAACCTTCCTTACAAACAGGTGCATAGTTATTATTACTATTAATATTATTATTATTATTTACTCTTACAGTTACGTGTTGCACTTGTAGCTTTTTATTTCTTACAGTTTATAAATGTGTGAATTTCTGTCATGATGGTTCTTTTCCATAACACTGAATGTGGTAACAAAGGTAATAAACTAAAGAGTTGGATATTACTATTATTACTATTATTATTATTATTAAGTCTTTTTCCCTCAGACTGCAAAGGTTTAGCTTATGGGGCTGTCACGTGATGAACGAAGACTCAAACCCGAAGACTCGTGAGATGAATTAATCAATTCTCTTTCTGGCTCAGACTGCATTGGTTACGCATATGGGGCTGTCACGTGATGAACGAACGACTTGAAAAACCCAAAGACTCGAAACAGGTGAACTAATTCAGTGCAGAACCTATAGGATGTTGCCCATGCGCGACTGAACGAATCACTCCCCGAGACGACTCGTTCTTCCCAAGTCACATTAAAGATTCATTCAAAATGAACGAATCGCTCAAGAACGATACATCACTAGACACAACAGACCCGCTAGATTTAAATCAGCACAGCCAGCGAAGGATCGAACTCAACTGTTTTGAATGAGCGCACCTTTCTTTTAACAACCAAAAAAATGGCTGTTTCATTGTCTGTTGAGGAAGTACAGATGTTCCTCTCATTGATAGCCGAGGAGCGAATCAAGCGAGAGCGTGATGGAGCAACATGGAATTAAAGGTCCCATGGCATGAAAATTTCACTTTATGAGGTTTGTTTTACATTAATATGAGTTCCCCTAGCCTGCCTACGGTCCCCCAGTGGCTAGAAATGGCGATAGGTGTAAACCGAGCCCTGGGTATCCTGCTTCGCCTTTGAGAAAATGAAAGCTCAGATGGCTGGAATCTGGAATCTTCCTTTTATGTCGTCATACGGGGAAAGGTTACCTCCCGCTTCTCTGCTTTGCCCGCCCAGAGAATTTCGCCCGCCCATGAGAAAATGAGCTACTACCGTGCGAGGTGAGCGCAATATTTTTTTTCCTCAAGAGACATCATGGCTTGCAAACGAGCAAAGCATGGCAGTTGCTCAGTATTTGGATGTACAAATGGTAGCACATTTTCCACAACGGCACCTATCCAAAAAGGTACATGTAATGGCAGAGGTCTGACTAATATAGTGGCGTTGGTTAGTGTGTCACAGATCAGCCTGTCTCTTCCACTTCTCATCACAGCACTCATCCTCACCTGGTTACTGATCATGCACACCTGCACCCCATGAACACTCCAATCAACTCATTCATCAAGCCAAGGGGTGCAACGGATCGTAGATGATCCGTACGGACCAGTCCCCACGGTTCGGCACGCATGTGATTCGCGGATTTATTGTTAAGTTTAACCATCATAGAGTGAAAGTTTATCATTTGCACGTGTTTTGTCTTGCCAGTTTACACATTCAAACAATTTCAGACCATTCAGATGAAGGAGAAGTCGAATCGGGACTCGTGCACCGTTTTCTGTGCTCAGCCTCTGCCGCACACACTGAAGCACGCAGAGAGAGAGAGAGAGAGAGAGAGAGAGAGAGAGAGAGAGAGAGAGAGAGAGAGAGAGAGGCGCGATTCAGATATCGCGTTTCAGACAATGCCTCAACGGATGGATACATACACACAGTTATGTTAAAATACCCGTTTTAGCAAGTATTCTGGTAAACACAGTCGGTTATGTCTTAAGTTAACGTATACAGCTGAGAAAGAAACCGGATGTGTGTCAGTAGCCTACGTCCGTGCATTAGTCTTAGAGACAGCAGCCTATAATAGGCCTATACCTGCTTCTGTCTGCTAATTATCTGTATTTAACTTATGCAGTAAGTATTATTGTGTTGTTTTACACTTAATTTTTACATTTCTGCACCTGAATACTACTGTTACTGTCTTTATAATTTTATGTTGTAGACTTTTCATCTATGCTTGTAATTTGTGTAATTGTTCTTGTTTTATTATTGACTTTAGTAGTTAAGCTAGTAGTTTCTGCTGGGGTATAGAAGTACTTAAAGTAAGCTTTTAGTAATTAATGAAAAGCAAACCTTTTTTGCTGATCCGAAAAATGATCCGATCCGTGACTCAAAATCCGTAGTATAATCCGAACCGTGAGTTTTGTGATCCGTTGCACCACTAATCAAGCCCCACATAAAAGCACACACCTCAGCCTCAGTCTTCATCCGGTCTCGTGACTACAAAGTGGACTCTATCCCTGGTATCATTACTAGTATTTCGTTTATATACTTACCTGGTTACTCACCTTCTGTTCTCTCCTCCAGTGTGGAAATCCTCCGTTGTCTTCTCCAGTCAAGCTCCAACGGAAACACTGAGGTGTGTGCTCCCTCTGAACTCTCCTCCGTCTCCCAGGACTCCTGTAAGAGACAAAAGATCATTACCCATCTCATCAACTTAAAGTATTCCTCTAATGCTGGATTTGCTCACCTGTTCTCCTCTCCAAACCTTTCCCTTGCTCACCTGTGATAATAAACCGCTTCTGTTCATACCTACCATCTGCCTCAGACTATTCTGTTACATAGTGACTACAGCTGATAATTTTTGACAGAGTGGACAAGCAGGTGTTGAGTAGAGGTAAATCTTCAGGAATAAATCATGGGTTATGTGTAACATGACTTCAATATACGTGGATATGGGCAACTTTGTCATTAAAAAAATGATCCAGAGTACAGTCTTCTCTACACCAGTGGTTCTCAACTGGTGGGTCGCGGGACCGTTCTGAGTGGGTTGCGGAGTGTACGGCCAAAGAAACGACAAACAAAAAACGTAATTCCAAATGTTTTTTTTTTGTTTGTTTTTTTTTTCTGATGCGAGCCTTTTATTTTAAAAGACGTGCATGAAAGATGTTGACTTCTGTCAGATGCAGTAATAATTCCTGAGAAAAACGCGCTGTCCAGATTCAGTAGCTGCGGTCAGATGAGATGTAGACAGATTTATTGTCAGTGTCATTATTCTATCGTTATTTTCGTAGCTATGAAAAAAAAGTCTCTCAAGTCAGAAAAACGAATTATCCTGTCCTGACAGATGTTATAGCACGCGCCAGCGCGGCGCCGCGCTGTATATCACTTCACTAAAGCGCAGAAACTACGAACATGCAACGCGTGAAATAAAAGTACAGTACCGATAAATCACCTAACTGTTACTGCGTGTGTTAGCTGGGAAGGATTTGCATGAAGGTATGATATTCATTCTATTCAGGAGCAGTTTTCACGTGTTATTAACAGTTCATGTTATTCATGGTAACGGTTGTTTCCATAACCCAAAAATATGTTATTTCCACTTTGTGTTATTTTGTATATGCTTAAATGACTGTGGTGTTTCAAACCAACTTAATAGTATTAACAAAAACTAGTTTGGGACTGCTATTTAATAGCCTTACCTTACAGGCTTTTTATTCAGTATTAGTAATATTCTAACAGTCTTAACTTAATTTTTGTTAAATAAATTTGCTTTGTTTTTATTTTTTAACAAATTATATATATATATAAGTGGGTCGCGGCTTGATGACCATGGGAAAACGTGGGTCCCAAGGCAATACAAAGATTACTGATATAGATGGTAATACAGCTTTAGAACGATAGCAAACCAGAGCAACATGAAAAGGCAACAACTTAGGCTAGCATTAGTTACATGATAATAACTGTAACAGCGTACATAAACAAACCAACTAAAGTACCCTATCTAGACACAATATTTTAAACTAACCATTCGGAGACGTCCTGCTGTAGCCGCTGAGTTGCAACTTCTTCATCCGGTGCTTCTCCATCCGGATCAGATTCTGGGTCAAACTGAAAAGCTTGAACGACTGCGTGTCTACGAGCCATTGCGATACATCCACTGTCAACATTATCGCACCGTGACCGCAAGCTGGTTAAGGCCACACACCCACCCTCCACCTTGCCCCACCTCTCTCCTCCTCATTAGCATTTAAAGCTACAGACACAGAAATGGCACGTCCTAAGGAAAGCTCATTGTGGGACTGGCTGGTAGTGGCTGAAATTCTGCACCAAGGCTGAATTTCGGGAAAGAGACTTCAGATACAGTACTAGGGACCACTTAGGCCTATATGAAAGCATCCAAAAAGCAGCATGTCATGGGACCTTTAAAAAGTTTTTCAGGAGTCATGGCAGTAGAGGTGGCGCAACTATAACTACACGTGATTAATTCCGCCCACTCTAAAGCGGTACTAAACTGCAGTGGAAACACTCAAACCGAGTCGAACTGAGCCGTGCCGTACCATTCTGAACCGTGCTGAGCCGAGTCGTACCACGCAGTGGAAAAGCACCTACAGACAACTCTGTGAATGTCCTTGAGTGGCCCAGCCAGAGCCTGAGCTTGAACCCAATCAAATATTTCTGGAGAAACCTGAAAATGTGCATGTAACCCAGTGTAAATGGGGTAATATAATAAATGAGACATGAGTCAGTGATTTGTTAAATTTGTTTATTTTCATATTGAACATTTTTCCAGTTCTGTAAAATAAATATTCATTGTTTTTGTTGCTTGACATGTAAAATGTTTACTTTATTTTATGAAGTGAAAGTTATATAGTCTCACCGGGTGTATTGTGGAGGTGCCGAAGAAGAAGAAGATGACGTCGGACTGGGGGGGAAAAAGGCAGTGGGCAGAGAGCGCGAGGAATAGAGACAGTAATATGTGAATAACATATTTCTGGGTTGACATCTGATAGATTAGGGTGACTAATCCTTACGAGCTATCAGATTATATCTCAACGCTGACTAGTGCTTTGACTAAAGGCTCAATTCGGTTGATTTACGGACAGTTTGGATTTTGGAGTCTCATGCTGACCTCTAGATGCTAGCGTGAGTGCTGCGCGGGACACGTTTGTTGACTAAACAGACTGGAAGTACAGTCTGGGCCGTACGTCTGGATAAAGTGCTGCACCGAGACTGAGAGAGCGCTGCACGATCCACGTTGACGGTGCTATAGCATAATACGTGCGCGGTGAGCTCATTCCTTTTATTTATTTTATTTTGCTCCTAGGAGTGAAGTAGCCACAAGTTTAGGCTACTACGAACCCAAGCGTCGATTCAGGCCTGCAACAAGAACTGTGTTTAATTTGATTTCTGCCGGCTGTTAGTTTATTTAGGATCAGAAAAAAGTTAAACTGTCAACTGTCTTTAGATTATCTTCCAATTCATATCTTTGTGTTTAATATTCTATTTTATATTCAGTAAAGTATTTATCTATTTGCTTTAATTGTTGCTTATTCGGTTATTTTATTTCCCTTTATTACTGCAAGTTTATTTGAGAACACCAGCAAACCGATTAATCTTTTGCTCTTATTAGAACAACGGACATTTGAGTGTATATTAGATCATAAAAGAACTCAGGTTAGCCTTCCCCCATAAGCGTACTTATGGGGACGCTACAGAAAATGGAGGCACTCCTGGGATAAGGGTTTCTGATTAGTCGTTTTAGAGGTGTGTGTCCATTGCAAGGGTAGAATGGCAGACAGATCAGAGCTAGTAGCTGAGCTTAAAGATGGTGCCGTGGTGAGGGTCTAGATGAGGCTCACTCGCTTATGGTTATGGTACCTGAGGATGTTGAAATCGGTCAGATTGAGAATACATTACATACAATGAAATGTCTTGGCCGTGTTCGCATACGAGGAAGGACATTTAGATAAACACAAGTTAAACACAACTGGATAATGGCTTTATGTGAATGTAGAGAACACTTGAAAGTGGAAAATGTTCCACAGGAGATATTGCCCATCAGTGGCCTGTTGTTATAATTGGTGAAGCCCCTGCCACTGCTGATGAATTTAGTAGCAAACTGTTAAGGTTGTTGCAGGCAGAAATTAAGACAGTGGAAGATCTTCGTGACTTCTTTCCAAATTCTGAACCAACTACCAGTGCTACTGACGTTCTGCAGATAGTAGGTAACTTGTTGGAAAAGACTGCAAAGCCGTCATTTGACATGGGTAGCTATCACCGTCTTTGCCTTTTTTCTGGGGTGTTTCTCACCCCATGTGGAGAAGAGCAGTTTGATAACTGGCTAGAACCAGCACAGGTTGAGGAGAGTGAATGTGCAGACAAAGAGAAGAGACACAGACTAACAGAGAGTCTTAAAGGGCCAGCTCTTGAAATAGTTAAGTCTGCAAGAGTCACTGATCCTGAGATAAGTGCTGCAAAGTGCTTAGAAGCTCTTGAAAATGCTTTTGGGACTGCAAAGTCTGGTGAAGACTTATATTCTGCGTTTCGTATGATGCGACAGCAGCCAGCTGAGAAGTTTTCTGAGTTTCTGAGGCGGCTAGAACAGTTATTAGTCAAAGAGGTGCAGCAAGGAGGTATTTCTGCCACCGACATGGACAGAGCCAGGCTACAACAAGTATTGAGAGGGGCTATTGCTTCCGACCTCATGTTGGTTAATCTTCACTTAAGAGAGAGGAGGGAGAGACCACCTTCTTTCCTTCAACTGTTAAGGGAGGTAAGGTCAGAGGAGGAATACGAGGCATCGATGGAAAAAGTTAATCCCTTCGTACAGTGTGTTCAAGCGAAACAGGAAATAGATGTGAAACAAGCTGAGATTCAGAGTCTAAAGGTTGAAGTGAAAGAGCTTAAGACTATGGTTGCCTCTGTTGTAAGGAAACCTACCCCTGTAGCACAGAAGTGTGTTGAAGAAAAGCCTGTAACGGTTACATATTGTCAGACTCCTCTTGATTCCGAAATGATAGCTTTATAGAAACAAGTGAAAAAGTTACAACAGAAAGTTAGTAACAGAGAGACTTAATCTGATGTCACAGTTTCAAAAGTTGAAGTGTCATCCACGAAACCACAACCTCAAAATCCCTCAGAGGAACAGTTCTGCTATCAGTGTAGGGAAAATGGGCATTTTGCCAATAAGTGTCCAAACACAGAGAACCTCAGCAAAGTGATTACAAGACTGATTCACTCTTTGAAACTTAGTAGGAGACAGCAGCAGACAGGTAGTAATGCTAACACAAACTGCTCTGTGAAGAGAAGTCTGGTGAAAGCAGAGAATTCTGCTGTTATCCCAGAAGGGTTAGTGGGTCCCCCTAGCCTGATTCCATTGAAGGTTAATGGACACCCCTGCAAAGCATTGCTCGATAGTGGTTCCCAGGTAACCATTATTTTTGAACAGTGGTCTCAGGAACATTTGTTGGATGTCCCGATACAACCGGTGTCAGGTCTAGCCTTATGGGAGCTGAGTGAGTCGGATGTCAGTTACCCTTATCAGGGTTATGTGGTGATAGACCTAGAATACTCTGAGGAAGTGATTGGTAGTAACCAAACTGTGACTGTTCTCGCTTTGATTTGTCTGAGTGTTAAGAATGCAGATCAATCACCAATCATTTCGGGGACAAATGCTAGTCACGTCAGACGCTTAGTGCAGCAATGTCATGAGAGAGGTGTCAATCTTGCACAGACATTGGGCATTAAGGTGGCCTCAAGGAAGAGGCCACCTTAGCCGATTTTGTACCTGCTGAGGTGAATAACGAACAGGATGTCGGGTGTGTAGTTTGGAAAGGATCTGATTCACTGATAATAGATCTGAAGAGGGAAGCCGAAGTGGAGTGAAAACTTGAGCTGAAACAAAATGTTGATAAAGCAATACTGTTGGTGGATTCTTCCATTGAGTCTCCATTACCTGGCGGGGTATTTCTTCAGCCAATGGTCATGCCAGGGCAAGTAGTGGACTGTGACAGTTTCCGGGTCCTGATCAAGAATGAGTCCACTAAACAAGCATCTATCCGGACAGGAACAGTTGTTGGACGTGTATCTGGCAGACTCTGTTTGTACTTTATCCCCTTTGTACAAAGCTGCATTTGATCCAAATTTGATTGATTTTGGAGAGTCCCCGGTATCTGAAGAGTGGAAAGTTAGGCTTAGGCAGAAGCTAGCCGACCAAGCTCATGTGTTTTCCACCCATGAGTGGGATGTTGGGCTAGCTAAGGGTGTCGAACACCATATTCGTCTGTCTGATCCTCAACCCTTTAGGGAACAATCTCGCAGACTAGCCCCTGCAGATATCGAGGACGTCCGAAAACACCTTCTATAAATGCTCCAGGCAGGGATCATTAAGGAATCAAGAAGTCCCTATGCATCTCCTATTGTGATTGTGAGAAAGAAAAATGGATCTGTGTGCATATGTGCATAGACTACCGGCTGTTAAATAGTCGTACGGTGCCCGATCAGTACACCACTCCGTGTATAGAGGATGCCTTAAATGCCCTGTCCGGTAGTAGGTGGTTTTTGGTGCTAGATCTCATGAGCGGTTATTATCAAATATCCATGGCAGATGAAGACAAAGAAAAGACCGCCTTCATCTGTCCAGTTGGGTTTTTCCAATTTGAAAGGATGCCGCAGGGAGTAACTGGAGCTCCGGCAACCTTTCAACGGGTAATGGAGAAAGCCGTCGGCGATATGAACTTGTTGCAAGTGCTAGTTTACCTAGATGACTTAATTGTCTTTGGCCAATCTCTGGAGGAGCATGAAGAGCGCTTGCTCAGAGTGCTTGATCGTCTTGGAGAGGTGTGGTTGAAGCTCTCGCCAGATAAGTGTCAGATACACTATATTGCCAAAAATATTGGGTCACCCCCTTCTAATGAACAGGTTTGACTACTTTAGTAATTTCCATGAGTACAAATCTTAATGTTTAAGCATATAAGGATATTCTAGGGAATTGTGTGCTTCTAATTTTAAAGCAACAGTTTGGACAGGACCCTTTTCTATTCTAACATTACAATGCCTCTGTGTATAAGGCAAGGTTCAAAAAGAAATGATTGATTTAGTCAGTGTGGAAGAACTTGACTGGTCTGCAGAAAGCCAAGTCCTAATCCAAGCTGAACACCTCTGGTGTGATTTTAAATGCAGAACTTGAGCCAAAAACTCATCACCAAACACCAATGACTTGTACATATGGGTACAGTCATTTTAGACACTTCCAAAACTGTTGCAACAGAGATGGAAATACAATTTTTAAATACATGCATTATGTTTCCATCTTTGTTGCCACAGTTTTGGAAGTGCCTTTTTCTGTTCTAAAGAAGGGGGTGTCCCAATACGTTTGTCCATATAGTGTATGTACAAGTCATTGGTGTTTGGTAAAGAGTTTTTGGCTCAAGGTCTGCATTTAAAGTCACACCAGAGGTGTTCAGCTTGGATTAGGACTTGGCTTTCTGCAGACCAGTCAAGTTCTTCCACACTGACTAAATCAATCATTTCTTTTTGAAGCTTGCCTTATACACAGGGGCATTGTCATGTTAGAATAGAAAAGGGACCTGTCCAAACTGTTGCTTTAAAATTAGAAGCACACAATTCCCTAGAATATCATTATATGCTTAAACATTAAGATTTGTACTCATGGAAATTACTAAAGTAGTCAAACCTGTTCATTAGAAGGGGGTGACCCAATACTTTTGGCAATATAGTGTATGTCAGACACAGGTAAAGTACTGGGGACATATCGTGTCAGCTGACGGTGTTTCTCCAGACCCATCCAAGATTGAGGCGGTTACTAAATGGCCCATGCCTTCTAATTTAAAAGTGTTGCAGTCATTCCTCGGCTTTTGTAGCTACTACCGTCATTTTATTGTGAACTATTCTGCAATAGTGAGGCCTTTGACCGACCTCACTAAAGGATACGCACCGACTCACAAGAGTTAGAAATGTGCCAAGACTGAGCCGTACCTCAAAGATTCTGAACCATTCGGCAAGAGATGGGATCAGTCTTGTACAGACGTATTCTATCAAATTATTGATTGTCTTACACATGCCCCAGTTCTGGCATTCGCGATCCGCAAAAGCCATACCTCTTACATGTTGACGCAAGTCAAAGGGGACTTGGTGCATTTTTACATAAAGAGCACCCTGAAGGCATGAGACCAGTTGCATTTGCTAGCAGAAAACTGAAACCATCAGAGAAAAATTACCCCGTCCACCAGTTGGAAATTTTGTCTCTGAAATGGGCGGTTGTTGATAAGTTTCATGAGTACCTTTATGGGGCAAAGTTCACTGTTTGTACAGACAACAACCCCCTTACATATGTCTTGTCGACACCTAAGCTCAGTGCAGTTGGTCACCGATGGCTTGCTGCGTTATCTGCTTACAATTTTGATATAGAGTATCATCCTGGCAAATGCAACGTGGATGCTGACCTGCTGTCTAGATGTATTCCTGATGAAGAAGACAAATCCGAATGGGTTACTATACCTGAGTCAGGTGTAAAATCTGCTTGTCAGAGAGTTGACGTAGTCTCTGGGTTTAGTTCCCCTCGGTATGTAGATTTGTTTGGAACATCCCCAGATTGCATCCCCGATCTCTACGCCTGCCCAACTCAGTTGGAGTTGATGCCCCTATAACGACTGACAAAACAAGACATTAAACAAGCACAAGTTGATGATGAAATAGTATAGGACCAACTATTCAGGCAGTGAAACAAGGGAAATGGCCTGTAGGCATTATATCTAGGGGAGAATTGTCCATCATGAAGCGTGAGATGAGTAAGTTGACATTAAAAGATGGTCTACTCTACCACCTGAGACAGAGATCATCCGGTGAGAATGACTTTCAGTTGGTTCTTCCAAGTGAATTTCATAGCATGGTGCTAAAAGCAATGCATGATGATTTTGGACACCTGGGGGTCGACAGAACTCTGGATATAATCAGAAACAGATTCTTCTGGCCTAAAATGTCAGAAGAGGTTGAAAGATATATAAAGAACTGCAAAAGTGTGTCTTTCATAAGTCCCTGGTGAAAAAAGCTGCTCCATTACAACAAATCGTTAGCTATGGTCCTATGGATCTGATATGCATGGGCTTTCTTTCGACGGAGCCTGACTCTAAGGGATTTAGCAATGTTTTAATTGTCACAGACCATTTCACAAGATACTCTCAGGCTTTCCCTACTAAAAGCCAGAAGGCTCATGAGGTTGCGAGAGTTCTTGTTGACAAATACTTTGTTCATTATGGATTGCCTGCCAGGGTCCATTCTGATCAAGGTAGAGATTTTGAAAGTCGGTTGATTTGGGAATTGCTGAGCTTGATGGGAATTTGTAAGTCTAGAACTACACCCTATCACCCCCAATGGGACCCGCAACCCGAAAGGTTTAATAGAACCTTACTGACCATGCTCGGGACACTCAGTAGAGAGAAAAAAACGTAGCTGGAGTGAACACGTTGTTCATTCAGTGCATGCATACAACAGCACTAAGTGTGATGCCACAGGATATTCGCCCTATTATTTAATGTTTGGCAGGGAAGCAAGGCTTCCTGTCGTGTTGTGTTTTGGGGTCATGTATGACACAGATGAGGTTAACCACTCTCGCTACAAGGAAAAGTTAAGAGAGAATCTGAGAGAAGCGTATCGGCTTGCAGCAGAAGTGGCAACAAAGAGGCATCAAAGAAACAAAAAACTGTATGATCAACGAGTCTCTTTTCAGGCACTTGAGGTGGGTGAGTGCTGTTAAGGAATTTAAGATTGAGAGGAAAACACAAGCTGGAAAGCAAGTGGGATCCTGATCCTTATATTGTTGTGGAGAGGATGTCCCATGTGCCAGTGTACCGGATTAAGCATGAAGACTGAAAAGGAGGGATTAAGACCATCCACCGGGATCATTTCCTTTCCATTGGAGATCTGGTCAGGGTCCCTACAGCTGATGTGGAACACAACTTGCCTGCGAGAAGTGTGACTAGGTCTAAGGTCCAACAAAAGAAGGAGAGAGTGTCTCTCGAGAATGAGAACAGAGGTCCAGAGAAGACAGATTTATCCGGTTCTTCTTCTGACTCTGATTATTTCGCTCCCAGGAGAAATGAGGCTGATTTGATTCGACGAGGGATCAATCAAATTAGATCTGTGATGAACAGAGATAAAGTGGTCATACCAAACAAAGAAAGTATTCAGCCAACCGAACAAGATTCTGCTGACATTAGGTCTGCTGATGAGACTTCTGGACCGGAGGAATGTCTTGTTCAGAGCAGTAGTGAAAGTCAGGGAGATGATCCTGAAGTGACAGTAGAGACTGAAAGCTGTCAGGAGAACTTGATACTCGGTCTAAGAGACTAATAAAACCAGTGCAAAAGCTTACTTATGATGAACCAGGTAAATCTAGAGATGAACCACTTACTATCATTCATAGAGGCCTGGTCATTAAGATTGGTAAAACCAAATAGTGTACATACTTTTACTTCGTAAACAGATCCAAATGAGGACATCCGGGCAGTTTAAGAGGGGGAGGGTGTAACCCAGTGTAAATGGGTTAATAAATGAGATATGAGTCAGTGATTTGTTAAATTTGTTTATTTTAATATTGTACATTTTTCCAGTTCTGTAAAATAAATATTCATTGTTATTGTCGCTTGACATGTAAAATGCTTACTTTATTTTATAAAGTGAAAGTTATATAGTCTCACCGGGTATATTGTGGAGGTGCCGAAGAAGAAGGAGATGACGTCGGACTGGGAAAAAAAGGCAGTGGGCAGAGAGCTCGAGGAATAGAGACAGTAATATAACATATTTCTGGGTT
Source organism: Spinibarbus caldwelli (assembly GCA_039654775.1). Classification (NCBI taxonomy): domain Eukaryota; kingdom Metazoa; phylum Chordata; class Actinopteri; order Cypriniformes; family Cyprinidae; genus Spinibarbus; species Spinibarbus caldwelli. The sequence goes on along the minus strand of CM077233.1, from coordinate 23,182,148 downwards.
GACATCTGATAGATTAGGGTGACTAATCCTTACGAGCTATCAGATTATATCTCAACGCTGACTAGTGCTTTGACTAAAGGCTCAATTCGGTTGATTTACGGACAGTTTGGATTTTGGAGTCTCACGCTGGCCTCTAGCTGCTAAAGCGAGTGCTGCACGGGATGAGAGACTGTACATGTTTGTTGACTAAACAGACTGGAAGTACAGTCTGGGCCGTATGTCTGGATAAAGTGCTGCACCGAGACTGAGAGAGCGCAGCTCGATCCACGTTGACGGTGCTATAGCATAATACGTGCACGGTGAGCTCATTCCTTTTATTTATTTTATTTTGCTCCTAGGAGTGAAGTAGCCACAAGTTTAGGCTACTACGAACCCAAGCGTTGATTCAGGCCTGCAACAAGAACTGTGTTTAATTTGATTTCTGCCGGCTGTTAAGTTTATTTAGGATCAGAAAAAGTTAAACTGTCAATTGTCTTTTGATTATCTTCCAATTCATATCTTTGTGTTTACTATTCTATTTTATATTCAGTAAAGTATTTATCTATTTGCTTTAATTGTTGTTACTTATTCTGTTATTTTATTTCCCTTTATTACTGCAAGTTTATTTGAGAACACCAGCAAACCGATTAATCTTTTGCTCTTATTAGAACAACGGACATTTGAGTGTATATTAGATCGTAAAAGAACTCAGGTTAGCCTTCCCCCATAAGCGTACTTATGGGGGCGCTACATGCGTCTGCCCCATTCAACCTGACAGAGCTTGAGAGGTGAAGAGGTGAGGAGAAGAATGGCAGATAATTGCCAAATGCTGATGAGAAAAGCTTGTCACATCAAACAAAAAGACTTGAGATTGTAAAGATGCTTCAACTAAATATTTAGTTAAGGGTATGAATACTTATGCAATGTACTTATTTCATTTTTTTTTTTTTAAATAGATTTAAGAAGTTGTGACAATTCTGTTTTTGCTTTGTCAATATGGTGTATAGAATGTACAACCCCAATTCCAGAGAAGTTGGGACATTTTGTAAAATGCAATAAAATCAAGAATCTGTGATTTGTTCATTCTCTTTAACTTTTATTTAATTGACAAAAGTACAAAGAAAATATTTCCAAAGTTTTCAATGATCATTGTACATGTATTTTGTAAATATGAACAAATTTTGATTTTGATGGCTGCAACACACTCCAAAAAAGTTGGGACAGAGGCATGTTTAACACTGTGTCACATCAACAGTCCTTTTAATTACAGTGTAATTGAGGATACTAATTGTTAAAGTTCTGCAAGCAAAATTTTTGTCCCATCTTGCTTGATACAAGACTTCAGAAGCTCAGCAGTCTGTCATTGTTGTTGTCTGTTTTTTCTTTTCATGATGAGCCATACATTTTCAATAGGAGACAGATCTGTTGGCCAGTCTAGCACATTCACTCTGTCTACGAAACCACGCTGTTGTAGCACATTCAGAATGAGAGCTGGCATTGTCTTGATATAATAACCATGGACTTCCCATGAAATACATCATATTGATGGCAGTATATATCTCTGTACAATCCCAGTATATGCCTCCATGTCAATAGTACCTTCGCACATATGCCAGCCACACATGCTGTTTGCTCTGCTGCACCCCATACACTTTAAAAGATGATGCACTGTTAACTTATTCAACTCAACTTGTTCTTAACTTGTTCATCTTACTTATTTGCTTCTGCTCTGTTGACATTACTTTTTTTGATCAAGTTTTTATGATGTTCTGTTACTTAAAGCATTGCAATTAAGTTCAATGAACAATTTCTTTGTGTTCAATGAAAAGGACGAACATGTAGCTCCTTTGTGCATGTGTTATAGACAGAGGTGCACTTAAGTTTTTCAGCCTGGTTCTCATAAGAGAACCTGGAGATTTGGTTTGGTCCACACACTACACATAGTGTGACCCATTAAATAAATAAATATATATAACTATAAATAACAAATAATAATAGAGATAATATTATTGCACTTTATTTATTATTTTATTATTTATTTATTTATTATATATTATATATTATTTCACTTAATTTAGTTTTTTGAAAGTAAAATAATAAACAAAATAATAAAGTGTGATAATACTATTATAAATAATTTTAAATATTTTAAAATAAAAAGGGAGTATTAAATACAAATACAATTATTATGTAGTAAACTTAAAAATAAAATGCTAATGTTTACTTTTTTTTTTTAATATGAATTTTCATCATTTTCAAACTTAAAATCAGCAGGCTTTTATTTTGGCGGGTTACCTGTTCATTAGAGGAGGGTGTCCCAGTACTTTGGGCAATATTGTTTGATGTTTGATGTGGTAGGGGGCCCAACCTCATATTCTTTCATAGGGCCCAAAATTACTAGCGGCGCCCCTGCCACAGTCTATAAATATGTTAGCAAAAACACTGTAATGATAATGTTTAAAGTGTTGTCAGGTGGTAATTGAAGCTAAATAAACCCTTTGAAATTAGCTTGTCTCATTCTGAAGGGACCAAAGTTAAAGTGCCCCTATTAAGAATTTTTGAAAATTACCTTTCATGCAGTGTGTAACACAGCTCTAAGTGAACGAAAACAGCCTACAAAGTTTTAAATCTGAAAGTTCACCTTGTATAAAGTTATTGTCTCTAAAAAAAAAAAAGAGTCTACTCTGAATCATTGAAAAAAGTCGTTTCATGTTGACGTCAACATGAAACATTAGCATATTGCCTGTCCATTTGTTGCGCACGCAGACCTGGGAAAACTTGAACCCAGGTCTGCGTGCGCAAGTTCATTTTGAAGTTCATTTTTACAGCAGTATAGCCCCAATCTTGTGTTGTGTCCCCGTCATTTTACTGAAGACTGCTACAGTGTTTCCCACAGGGCTTCCCCCCTGGGATATATACCGGTTCACATTTACAGCTCTGCGTGTTTGCTGCGTAAAACCATCAGTCGATTTTCATGTTGGAAGATATTAATTCTGTATGTTACCAAAGACTGAAGGGAATACCACCGCGATAGATTCTGTATGTAATTTATTTTATTCTACGTTGAGGACACTTTATAAAACCGCCAGAGGATGGGACCCAACGGCCTTCACTAACATGATGTTTGAAATTCTAACCGTAACGGTCTTCTGACAGACGGGCGGATGGGTGCTAAGCCAAAGGTAAGCATTATAAATGTACTTTTATTCGTCGTTTTGTCCATGTAATGTTAAATTTCACACAAAATTTATTGTTCTGTGTTAATAAGTTTTCAAATTCCCCTCTTTGTTATTTTACATATCACTGTTGGTCAGGGACGGATTATGACGCAGGATTGATTAAAGGCTTCTTCCACGGCCCGGTACACTCAAAAAAAAAAAAAAAAAAAAAAAAAATATTTAGGCCCAGTTCTTAAGATTTATGCATTTCAATTGCATATAAAATTTCCATCCATTTTGATTACATTTTTAACTAAAACAAACTAATAAACTTTATGTGAAGCAAATTTGCCACCCTTATGTAAATGAAACAAGTAATAAGACTTATGTAATAGTACCAATAAATCCAATTTGTTTTAAATGTATAAGAAACATGTATATGTATTATTAGGTAATAAACCCAATGTACTTAAAATGCATCAAATTTACATAATTTTTATCTATAAACCCAACTCATATTTAATCCTACCCCACCCAATCACACTGTGCTACAACAAAATCTAACTACAACACACAAAAAGAACAGCAAGACCACCCCGTTACATTATATCAATTTATTAATGCTTCAAAGCATTTGGCTATATATGAGCTAGCAAGACATACTACTACACAGTGTTCATACACTTGTGCAACAAGAAACAAAAAGTGCCTTCATATTTACATGCACATTAAGGTTAAACACTATTTTCAAACATTTTTGCCACAATCAAGCATACTGCAGAAATAAATGCGAAAAAAAAAAAAAAAAAAAACTTTAACAGAAAAAATAACCATTTTAACCATTTTTAAGAGTGCAGAAATAAGACCAGTTTCCTCAAGAACTGTGCAAATTTGAGGTAGACAGATGAAAGTGAAAAAGTGAAAGTCGTGATGTATTGTCAAGTATGGTGACCCATACTCGAAATTGGTGCTCTGCATTTAACCCATCCAAGTGCACACACACAGCAGTGAATAGTGAACAAACGCGCGCGCACACACACCGTGAACACACACCCGGAGCAGTGGGCAGCCATTGCTACATGAGGTAAATCAATGATAACAGTACTACTTACGTTGCACTAACATTTAAAAAAAAAAATCTGTGACATGCAATTATTTAGAATAGGATAATGGTCAGAAAAAATGCCATAAGGCTCACCACCACACTTACCATGCATATTCAGTTACATGTTAGGAGTACATGAGTACGAATGGATCATTCTACATCTACATTTTAAACTTTTAACACTTAAATGGACTCAAGTACAAAAATTTGACGTCTCAAAAAATGACATCTCAATTGTCATTACTTAAAGAGTTCTTTGGTGACAGCTTGGTTGTATCAAGGATTTTCTTCAAACGTGCGCTTGAGCTCCGTTGCGTAGTTCAGTTAAGCACATAAATCAGTCCAAAAAGCATCAAACACCCAAGAGTGACACTGCAGAACTTCCACACCAACATCCGTAGGTTGGTGTCAGGACCAACACCAGCACACTCTGAACGAAAGATGCACATGTCCACTGTTGTCTGTGCAATTCCAGACTCAGCCTCTGCACTTTCACAGTCCTGGAGGATAAACAAAGAGAATGAGTAGTGTTCCAATGCCAGTCACAGTGTCATGTTCAGAAATTTTAAGGGCACACTGTTTACAAACTGACATTTTGGATATGTAGACTTGTTCAAATGTACACTGCCTGGTCCAAAAAACAAACAAACAAACAAAAAAAATTGCAGTGATTTTTATGTTTCCGGCTTGTTGTATTTTGGCAATAATTCTTTTAACCCAAACTGTTGCATTGTGTAGCTTTTCATTTCTTAAACAACCATGTATACATTCCAGCATGACAATAATAACATTCATCAGGCTCAATTTGTGCAATAGTGGTTCAGTGAGCACGAGGAATCATTTTCATGTATGAATTGATCACCAGTCCTGAGCTTAACTCTACTGAATGTCTTGAGGATGTGCTGGAGTCCACTTTACAGAGTGGCTAGACTCTCCCATTGTCAATACAAGATCCAGGCCAAAAATAAATGCAACTCTTGATGGAAATAAATGTTGTGATGTTGCATAATGTTGTTTAAACGATGCCACAACAAAGTACAATGTTATGAAATCTATAGGTGGTCCAATGAAGTTTAGAGTGTGCAACTCCTTTTTGGAGAGGCTATGTAAAGTCGACTCCAGCACATCCTAAAGACTTTCAGTAGGGATTAGGTCAGGACTCTGTGGTGGACAATCTTTCACAGTTTGAGCCTGATGAATCTTGACATTGTTATGCTGGAATATAGACATGGGTACGACTTTCGACCTGGTTGTTTGAGAAATAAAAGGCTACACACTGCATCAGTTAGGGCTAAAAGAATTGTTGCCAAACACACAACATGCCAGAAACATATTAATCACTTCAAGTAATGAGTCAATCCTTAAATATAGAGTATTTACTCATTTAAATCCAGAAAGCGACCTTTTTTGGCCTGGCAGTATAAAATAAGAATTAAATGTATAGCCAGTTATTTTGAACTATACTACCTTGATGAGAAGAGAATTCTGATGGAACTGGACACAGCCAAGCTTAAAAACATGAGCACTCGTGTTGTTCCAAGATGGTCAAGTGGCTTCATATCACTTGCACTGCATTAAAAAAAAAAGAAGAAAAAAAAAATCATTAAACATTGAGTACATTTTACAAGAAAACACCATTTCAGTATTTTACTTCAAAATGTCATTTTTTTTCTTATTTATTAATCAATCGGTCTTTGTAATTATTTAAGCTTTACTCTGCATTGCCATAATTTGTAACAGCTGCGAATGTGCTATTATTTCTCAAACTAACTGTAGAGAACAAGCTTGTTAAGAAAATAGTTTTGAATTCAATGTACTTAAATCTTTAAGTTGACTGAACTTGTAAAACAGTTACCAACAACCAAGTTTTCATACTAACTTCTAGTTACCTCTACTAAGAGATAGTGAGTTTTACTAAATCAAAAATGAGCTAATTTGCTGCATACTACACACACATGGGCAAAGTGAGACTGTGATGCCAATAAGAAAATTAACATAACTATCAATGTAAATATTTCCATAAAACATGTATAATGTAAAACGAGCAGGTTGACATACACTTACCACATATTCTTTAATGAGTGTCTCCATGTCTTCATTGAGGTAGATACTTGGGCTCCTCGGGATGTAATGACAGTTGATTTTAGTCTTCATTCTGAAAAGAAGATCCCAAAAACACAACATTAGTCACTGATTTACTCAGACATAAAGCTAAAGCTGAGTTAAAAATCTTGCTCAGCTAATACTGCAACTATACAATAAACCGTCAACTGGTACATTAGTATATTACAGTGATTTGTAAAGAAACTTTTAAGTTGCATGTAAGGCTGTTTTTATATTATTATTATTTAAATAATATTTCTAATGATATTATTTTTCTTCTCCAGTTTGCTGAAATACAAACATTTAAACAGTGGATGTCATTACTTGTTTTTTTTTTAAGACTAATTTATTCAAAATTGCATAACATATTGAAGAACAGGTTAAGTAAAAAAAAAATAATGAATGTTATCTAGTGCATATATTTAGCAAAATTACCCTTTTTGTTTATTTTTTTAAGTAACAAGTTTAGAGTTTATACTCACTCAATGGCTTTTCTCTTACATTGTTTACAAGCCGCTTCTTTGACGTCTTGAAACTCTGACTGAGCGATTACTTGAGATGTGATTCTGTTTCTTTCAACACCTTCTGATGATCGTTCATGTTTATTTGCTGTGGTAACTAGAAGAGGAAGAGATGATTGGTTAATGCGAGTTCTGCACTGCTGCTTGTACTGAGGCGCTAAAAGGATCTTTCACGTTACATTTAACACCTTAACTGTATTTACTGTTTAACTTTAGTGATACAATTGACAGAATCTGAAATCTGACACTTTGTTTCACATCACAAGTAACAAAACTTACTGTGATGTATTGTGTTTCATGAAGTTTTGTTCAGGCATGAGTGAAAAACAGCATCTGTCGATACAATGAGAAACGATTAAAATCGAAAAACAGATTTCAACTCAGCCCAGTACCATTAGCTAGCTAGTGAAATAAAGATAGTCCCTGCATTGATATTAGTGTAATACGATATCAACCGCACTAATAATACATGTATATACAATGAAATCTGTCAAATAATATACACAGAGTACAGATAAGATATCTTACCTTGCAAATAGATTATGATCCAGGCTGCTCCAATGTAAAACAGTGAGGAAATTCAGGAGAACGCTTCTTCTGGCGCTGCTTTTTTTGAATTTGCACGTGCATTACCAAAGCTGCTTTAGACCCGTCATTGTGCAGTACAGCCACCTACCGACTGGAGTACGGTACACGATTCCATCTGTATGTCAACCAATCTCATGCAATTTAACTAATTTGACCTAACTTGCTTCAGAGCCAGCATTATTTAAACCCTATTCATAATTTTTAACTGATTAAATCTAATAGTTTTGACAGTTAACAGATTTACACTGATTCTAAGTAATCGGATTACATACATTTAAAAAAAAAAACAAACAAAAAAAAACGATTATTTAAATAAAATCAAATAGATTCAAATACTTAATAAAAAATTGTGCCAAGAATCATTTTTTTGACTGCACGACCCGGTGGTTGGGGACCTCTGATTTAGTAGACGCTACTGCTGAACACTGTTGAGAGACGCACAGACGCTGGTATTCACACGCTGGCTCTCTCTCTCTCTCTAATAAGTGCGTTAGACTGCATTAATAACTGCGTTAACCTGCATATCAATGGCTCAAGCCCCTGTTATTAGCTCTAAAATGACGTTTTGGAAATTGCAATGGAAGGTTTATGAGGTGCGCAAGAAATTAGTTAAACACACACGAGATTTCAGGATGGAAACATGACAAATGTCTTGAAATAAATCCGTTGAAATTATTACAGAAATAATGCACTCCCGAAGTGGTAATATGGCCACGACGCTGGAGCTTATTAATGGAATGGTCTTTCTCCATTCTCAAACAAATTAAGACGTTCGATTTTTATTGACTGAACGCGAGCGCCTACTGCAATAGAAAACACTGTAACGGTTTCCACTGATTGCAAAATATTTTTTTGTTTGCTGAGGCGGTACTATTATTATTATTTTATTTTTTTTTAGGAAGGGGGGCCTAAGATATTACTTTTAATAAGGAAGGGGGGCCTAAGATATCGTTTTGCCTATATGTCACGATAAGAGGTAAATCCGGCACTGTTTATTGTACAGAAAGAGAGCAAAACAGCATACATTATCAAAGAACATTATCATTGACTTTAGTCTAACCAGAATTCAAGCACTCTCAAAAACGCCCATTAATCAATCACTGAAATTGCTTACATTGTGAAAAGAATATCTTGCTTACATCTTACGCACATCTGCACTTTGTTGTTTCTGATGAGAGAAATCGGCAGAGAGCAGAATTCATTCAGGGAGCGCTTACACTGAATAAAACACAGCTGTTTCATCGATGACTCATCTGAATGCCTCTTATTGGCCATTGTAGTTCAACAGAATCATGTGTGATTGGTTATAATGCGCAGTGCTGTAGCTAAAAACGCGGCTGTCTCTGGCTCCGTGCCAGCCAGCGAAGTTGAGCAAACGCAGAATTAAATTTAGCAGCTGATGATGTGCCGCACTGAACGATCTAATCACACCGGTGTGATCGTTTATCAAATATAAAAAAAATATTATTCGGCTATTTTTGTCTTTTGGAAGCTGCATTCAAAATCCACTTGCCTCAAAAATCTGAGGGGGCACGGTTGAAATCGCGTTACGGGAGTATTTAGGCTGGGCCCCCCTCTGGTCCAGTGCCCTGGGCTGTTGGTTAATTTGCCCGTGAGGTGATTCAAGATACAGTCTGAGGTAAATTAGTTTATCCCTTTTAGTTGTTTAAATTGGTCACTAAAACACGTAACTTTACAATAATATGTTTAATATTTTCAAAACTTCATCTGGTGTGAAGTGTTTGTTCTTGTAACAGCACACATAGGTTGGGTCGACGTTGACCCGACATACAAAATTCCATCGGCTCAGGGAGTGTTTGCTAATAGGGAAGATGTCGCCGCGACGTCGGCCTCTGATCGCAAATGCTCTCCGGCCGATGTTTGGACGATGCAGATGTAAATCCCGGCTGCTCTGCATGGGCGCGGTTCACCGGCGTTTTACTCATCGTTATGGACCACCCGCGGCAGCCTCCGCTGGTTTATAATAAAACAATACACACCACACTCAATAACAGTTCCATCTTTATTCATATTTTCATTTAACATATTACATATACAAATACATTTACATTTATCAGATGTTTAGTTCAAAAGTGGATAATTCACGATTATTTGTAGTCTTTTGAAAATTAACCATGATTTTACTACAACACTGGCAGTAAAACCATAGTAAAAACAAAATCATCCATAGTTTTACTACAATCACCATGGTTTAACTATGATTGTTGCCAGTGGCGGTGTTTCACAAAAGAGGGGGAGAGTCATAAATATATTGAATAAATAAATAAAAATTCCAAGGCACACTGAAGCACTGAAATATAGTAATTAAACACTGCGTCGTCAGAGTTGGTATTGTGTGGAGTTAAATGGAGTTAACAGGGTTTTTGACCAGCGAATGATGGAGATCTGTGTTTTGTCTGTCTTTAGAAGGGCTGTATCTGAGTGCATTGCATTACGCTTTCATCAACTTAACGTTACAGGTTACAACGTTTATTGTAGCTATATGGGCACTTAGCTTTTCTTGTTGTTTAATACACTTGGCCAAAATCGCTGATATGAAGCGCTATATGCACAGGATATTTAAAACATACAAATGTATATTGGCTGCAACTAGACGGCAAATGTAACTCTTCTCCACTCTTCAAACACACAAAAAATAGCCTTTAATTAGCCAGACATAGTGTTTAAGTAAAGAAAATGCTGTTCTTATTCAAACATAAGTTATATTTACCTTTGCATTGCGAACAAGCGGAGATCTGTCTCCTCCAGGCTGTGCACGGCACGAATGGAGGCGGGGTGAAGTTACGAGGTTTCGCCAAGTACTCCTCGCTGCAGACTGTAGCACGGTGACGTCAGGTACATACGTCACGTATGTGTTTACCGCGCATGCGCAAAGTGATGTATGGTATGTCTATAAAGCGCATGAGCAGTAGCGCGGCGATGTCACGTACCTACTTTACCTTTACCGTAAATACGCAGGTTCAATAATGGTTCATTCACTTCTGGATGTTTTAAAGGTATGGTGGATTTGAGATTCGGTGGCAGTAAGTCAAAGAACATTTACTTTTGTTTTCTTAAAAATGTGTGTTTGTGTTAGTGGCTTTTAATTGTAAGGATGCTTTGGTCATAATCATAGAGAGTGTCACTGCAAATGTGTGCGATTTCAAATATTTATGGCATGTTTTATGATGTGTGTTCGAAGTGACAGGGATTCTGCTGGTCTTTAAAAGTATTATTTCACCTAAAATGAGCCTTTAAAGATGTCTTAAATTAGAGCAGAAAGACTTTCTTACATTAAAAAAGTAATGCCATTGACAGTTGCATGCATTGCAAAAAAAAATAAATAAATAAATAAAAAACAAACAAAATACAAAAAAAATCTCATATTTGTCATCTTTTTCATTAACTAACATTATCAAAGATTAATAGATACTGTAACAAATGTATTGTTCATTGTTAGTTCATGTTAATTAATACATTAACTAGTGTTAACCAATGACACCTTATTGTAAAGTGTTACCTCTTAAATTTACCTTCATGTGACTTTTTAGAGACATTGTCAGTGAGACAAAATTCAGAGAAGAGGCCCACTTCATGTGGCTAGACAGATAGTTCTTTAACTCCTTAACATGTAGTGAGTACTGTAAAAAGTATTTGAGTGTCTGTCTCCTCTCAACTATCTGTTTTTTCCCCCTTGATAGACTGTATTGCCCTCAACTGTAAAACTTTCAAATTGAAAAAACATCAAACTTTCAGGCTATACTTTCTCAAGCCAAGCCAACCTAAATTTTGACTTGACAAACTTTTTTTAATTTAGTTGATGTTAATGCTGATTATAAATGAAATCTCTTAGGTACTTTACAGACAAAGCAAATAACACTTTTTCTAACACCATCCTATAAAATATTTTAAAATACATTTAAAATATTTTCCTTGTATGGCTATTTTGCCTTTCTTCAAAATGATTTAATATTGCTTTAATATTGTTTGTTCTTTTATGTAAATTAGGTGTCGTGAACTGGAGTGCATTTTCTGCACAATACAGACAGGAGTTCCGGGTGCCGTGTTCACTGACCCAGTGCCTACAGTGCAGTGAGATATTTAAAGACTGCCCACCTGGGTATGTCGGGAATGGCAGGAGGGGAGTCCTGCATGGGTTTTATTCATTCAAAGAATTTGAGGGCTACTGCTCGGTTTATTGTTTTATCAGTGATGGAGGTGAATTTCAGAATGAGTAGATGCAATATTTTTTATTTCTTTCTCATGTGTCATGTTTATAGTCTATGGTCTTAATCTGTATTTGTATATGCAATTATATTTTCTATTTTGTTCTTTGAAACAAAAAAAAGATCACTGTTATCAGTTTGTTTTTTTTGGAGGAGCCATGCATAAACTGTCAAGTCAAGTCAAGTCACCATTATTTATATAGCGCTTTTAACAATACAGATTGTGTCAAAGCACTTAACAGTAATCAAATTGGATGATAGAGTGTCAGTAATGTATAATAATAAGATTAAACACTCAATTTTCAGTTAAAGGCATTTCATTATTGAATTCAGAGATGTCATTGTCTAGCTCAGTTTAGTTTAAATAGTATCTATGAAATCAAATTGACGATAATCGTTAGAAATTAAGTGTCCCCAAATGAGCAAGTCAGAGGCGACAGCAGCAAGGAACCAAAACTCCCTCTGTGACAGAATGGAGAAAAAACCTTGGGAGAAACCAGGCTCAGTCGGGGGGCCAGTTCTCCTCTGGCCAGGATATTATTATTTATTTTTTTACTTATTGTTTTAATTAAATTTTAAATGTATAAATGTATTATATTTCTATTTTTATATTGTTGCAATTTCTAACAATAATAGTATTATGTAGTTTGGTATTTTATTATATTATAGTTATTTTGTTTAATTTTAAGTTTTATTGTATTTAAGTCGAGGTCTTCACTGGGGATATGTCCCCGGGGCTCATCCAGGTGTCCGGCCTCCGCCAACGATCAGGGTCGCAGACATCATCTCCCGGCACCGATCCACCATCTGATCCGGACACGGACTGAGAAACAGAATAAGAAAGAAACAGACAAATATTAGCGTAGATGCCATTCTTCTTATGATGTAACGAGTACATCGTGTGTTATGAGGAGTGTTCCCGGTTCCGGTTGATCTAATTAATGCAGCCTAACAATCCTTTAACGGATTTGAATAATAGAAGTGTATTAGTGTGTTATGTGTAAGCCAGGTTAAAGAAATGTGTCTTTAATCTAGATTTAAACTGACAGAGTGTGTCTGCCTCCCGAACAGTGTTAGGTAGATTGTTCCAGAGTTTGGGCGCTAAATAGGAAAAGGATCTGCCGCCCGCAGTCGATTTTGATATTCTAGGTATTATCAAATGGCCAGAGTTTTGAGAACGCAGCGGACGTGGAGGACTATAATATGATAAGAACTCGCTCAAGTACTGAGGCGCTAAGCCATTCAGGGCTTTATAAGTAATTAACAAGATTTTAAAATCTATCCGATGTTTGATAGGGAGCCAGTGCAGTGTTGACAGAACCGGGCTAATATGGTCATACTTCCTGGTTCTAGTAAGGACTCTAGCTGCTGCATTTTGTACCAACTGTAGTTTATTGATCAAGCGTGCAGAACAACCACCCAGTAAAGCATTACAATAGTCTAATCTTGAGGTCATAAACGCATGAATTAGCATTTCTGCATTTGACGTTGAGAGCATAGGTCGCAATTTAGATATGTTTTTGAGATGGAAAAACGCAGTTTTACAGATACTAGAAACATGGCTTTCAAATGAAAGATTGCTATCAAACAGCACACCTAGGTTCCTAACTGATGAAGAAGAATTGACAGAGCAGCCGTCAAGTGTTAGATAGTGTTCTAGGTTATTACATGTGGGTTTTTTAGGTCCGATAATTAACACCTCTGTTTTTTCAGAATTTAGCAGTAAGAAGTTACTCGTCATCCAGTTTTTTATATCGACTATACATTCCGTTAGTTTCTCAATTTGGTGTGTTTCACCGGGCCGTGAAGAAATATAGAGCTGAGTATCATCAGCATAACAGTGAAAGCTAACACCATGTCTCCAGATAATATCTCCCAAGGGTAACATGTAAAGCGTGAAAAGTAACGGCCCTAGTACTGAGCCTTGAGGTACTCCATACTGCACTTGTGATCGATATGATACCTCTTCATTTACTGCTACGAACTGATGGCGGTCAGATAAGTACGATTTGAACCATGCTAAGACACTTCCACTAATGCCAACAAAGTTTTCTAGTCTATTCAAAAGAATGTTGTGGTCGATAGTGTCGAACGCAGTGCTAAGATCCAGTAGAACTAATAAAGAGATACAACCACGATCAGATGATAGAAGCAGGTCATTTTTAACTCTAATGAGAGCAGTCTCAGTACTATGATATGGTCTAAATCCTGACTGGAATTCCTCACAGATACCATTTTTCTCTAAGAAGGAATATAATTGTGAGGATACTACCTTTTCTAGTATCTTTGACAGAAAAGGGAGATTTGAGATCGGTCTGTAATTAACTAGATCTTTGGGGTCAAGTTGTGGTTTTTTAATGAGAGGCTTAATAACAGCCAATTTGAAGGTTTTGGGGACATATCCTAATGACAATGATGAATTAATAATAGCCAAAAGAGGATCTATGACTTCTGGAAGCAGCTCTTTTAGTAGTTTAGATGGAATAGGGTCTAACATACATGTTGTTGGTTTAGATGATTTAACAAGTTTATACAATTCTTCCTCTCCTATAATAGAGAATGAGTGGAATTGTTCCTCAGGGGATCTATAGTGCACTATCTGATGCGATACTGTAGCTGACGGCTGCATGGTTACAATTTTATCTCTGATAGTATCGATCTTGGAAGTAAAGTAGTTCATAAAGTCATTACAGCTGTGCTCTTGGGAAATGCCAACACCTGTTGATGCTTTATTTTTCGTTAAATTAGTGACTGTATTGAATAAATACCGGGGGTTGTGTTTGTTTTCTTCTAGAAGAGACGAAAAGTAATCAGATCTAGCCGTTTTTAATGCTTTTCTGTAGGATAGGGTAGTTTCCCGCCAAGCTATACGAAATACCTCTAGTTTTGTTTTCCTCCACCTGCGCTCCATTTTCCGGGCTGCTCTCTTTAGGGTGCGAGTGTGCTCATTATACCACGTAGTCAAACTGTTTTCTTTGATCTTCCTTAAGCGTAAAGGAGCAACTGTATCTAAAGTGCTAGAAAAGAGAGAGTCCATAGTTTCTGTTACATCATCAAGTTTTTCTGCGCTGTTGGATATGCTGAGGAATTGAGATAAATCAGGAAGATTACTTACAAAGCAGTCTTTTGTGGTAGAAGTGATGATTCTACCATACTTGTAACAAGGAGTAGAATTTACAGTTTTAGCTATATGGAGTTTACACAAGACTAGATAATGATCTGAGATATCATCGCTTTGCTGCAGAATTTCAACACCACTAACATCAATTCCATGTGACAGTATTAAATCTAGAGTATGATTTCGACAATGAGTAGGTCCTGAAACTTGTTGTCTAACCCCAATAGAGTTCAGAATGTCTATGAATGCTGATCCTAATGCATCATTTTCATTATGGACATGGATATTAAAATCACCAACAATTAAGACTGGGATGCAGACACTGAAAATATACTGTATGTAGTCAATTGAACTTAAAACTACTTCATTTGCTTAAATATTTCACATTCAGGCTTGCCAAAGCAAAAGAAAAATGTCCAAAATTATACAAAAACAAACAAACAAACAAGAACCATGGCAGAGGAAAGATTAAAATAAGAAAGGCAGCAGCTATTTACACTAAGTGCAAATAGCTATTCTATTTTTACTATGTTAAAATAGCAATATTTTCTGCTAATTATACTAATTGTAAACAGTGGCAATTATCTGCACTTCAGTATTGCAGTAAATTATAAAACATTATGCAACTTAGAGTGTAAATTATAATTTTAATTCAAATTATTAAATGGATGCCACCTTATTGGGACAATAAAGCCCTCCCTCACAACTTTTTGATTATTTTTTTCATTTTTATTGAAAATAAATGCTTTTCTGATGTGATTTGAAATTTGAAAAGAGAAGAAAAAAAAAAAAAACTTCGCCAAAAGGCGGATTCGATCGCGTCAAAATGTGAATAACATACGTTTACCAGCTGCGCTTCTAGAGCTGACGACTTACAGTTATCTTTTGTAATAGTAGGCTTGTTTGAGATGCTCCTCGCCTCGCCTCGCCTGAAATGTAGGCGAGAGTAGGCGGCTGCACTGAGGGGAGGAGTGAAATAAGCGCAGTCAAGACGGACAGTTCTGAGTTCTCGAAGTGGAACAGATACCTACGAGATCAAAGGCGGATATCGCGTTATTCTCACTCATATGGTGTGCTGCTGATAAACATGATATAATTTCAGTTCTGTTGCTTTTATATGAATATAAATATGAAGAACAAGACACTCAAAGTGCTTGCTATTTAATTCCATAGGAAAGGCGTATTTATCATCCATTTTTATTTTAATTCAAATATTTTTGATTTTTATAGAAAATATGACAATCACATATCTCACACAGAGATCGCAGTGTCATAGTGTTTGGGAATATTCATGCACAATTTAAATACATAATAGCATGAAATCAGATTTAAAAAATAAAACATTTTAGAAGTGAACGTAGCATCACAGTTGTCTGAACCAATGAGCATTAAGCTGTGTCGTCAGTCAGTCGTTTCCCATCATGCTTTTGATCAGCGCAGTCGGTGGAGAGCAACTGCGCGCGACTGTTCAATCCGACACAGCCACCTCGCCGTCGCGAGAGTTTTTTTGGCACACATACCATACGTCACTTTGCGCATGCGCGGTAAACATATGTGACGTAGACACCTGACGTCACCGCGCTACAGTCTGCAGCGACGGGTGTCTTGGTTTTACTGATAGTTTGAGGATCCAATGGCGTTACGAAGATTTACTGACAAGCTCTTTTAATTGCTTTTCATTGGTTAAATATTTGTAAACCCTCAAACAGCCACAAGGAAGACCAATAGCACTGATTTAAAATGATAACGAAACATTATATGGATAATTTTCCACGGCACACCTGACTGGGCTAGGGTATGGCGACTGCCATACTCTGCCATACGGAAACGCCGCCCCTGACTGTTGCAGTAGAACCATAGTAAATACAAAAATAACCATTACTACAACATTTACAGTAGAAAAACCATAGTAAAAACCAATTCAACCATAGTTTTACTACAATCACCATGGTTTAACTATGACTGTTGCAGTAAAACCATAGTAACTACTTTAAAAAAAAAAAAGTAACCCTTACTAGAGCATTTGCAGTAAAAACCATAGTTACAGCATTTAACATGATTTCAAAAACTATGGTTACTACAATCATGCTTGCTACAGTTTTACTATAGTAAAACCATGGTTAAATTTTGTATAAGTATAGCACTCTTCACAATACATATTTCAAAGTAGGTTTACAGAAAATGCATATTTCAAGGTTACAATTTAAAAACATCGTTTAATCAGCCAGAGGTGACTGAGACTCACTGGGGAAGACCATCTTGAGGTATCCTGGTTTGAGTGAATGTTGGCGCGTTTTGGTTGCCGCTGCTCACCGGTACTAATTTATTAATCTAATTTAAGCTTTTACTGTTGGATTATAGGCTTGATCAAAGCCTGATCATTGCTTATGAGATAAGTTGTGGAATATGTCAACAGTGTGAAGTATATCGGTTGAAAAGCCAACACTGCGTTATACCGGTTGATTAAGCCGCGCTGGCTAGCCTACCTGCTGCTGCGGTCACATCTGCTTCATTCAAAAATGTGGATTATCAAGCTGTTGCTGTGGACTTTTCTGCTTTTCACCCTATCATCTGCACATCCACGACTGTTATACACCGCTCCCACCATGAGCTGCCTGCTGCGTTACATTTCCATCGGGAGATTTTCTGCCGCTGGCCGAGGTACATCCACCGTGGATCCCGGAGGAATTTCTGTGTTGATCACAATGGCTCCATTCCTTCCCTTTGGTCGGTGGGATCACGAAAATCCTTACGTGCAGAGAGACCTGTTGACCGCAGCCTATTAGTAGCGGTGCCTCGGCCGTCTGAGATTATCCATGACTGTTTAAAGCTCTCCGTTTTCAATGTCCGTTCACTCACCAACAAAGCCGTTTTCCTCTCTGAGTATTGTGCTGACCAAAACCTGGACATTGTTTGCCTTACTGAAACTTGGCAGCAGCCTAATGACTTTTTTCATTTAAATCAAGCGCTGCCTCGTGGGTTTGTTTATATCGCGAAACCTCGCTCTTCTGGGAAAGGTGGCGGCCTCGTGCTGATGTATCGCGAGACCCTTAAGGTCGTTCCAGTGACAGTGAGGGAGACTACTTCTTGTGAAATACTGGCTGTCCAGCTGAATGGACCCACACCTACCCTCATTGTGACTGTTTATCGCCCTCCCAAGCCCTCTCCTGTTTTTATAACTGAATTTTCATCTATTTTAGCAGATCTTTGTACCATGACTCCAAATGTAATTTTAACTGGTGATTTTAATTTTCATATTGACAATCCTACAGATTCACTTTGCAAAGATTTTATTTCCACCTTGGACAGCTTTAACATTGCACAATTTGTTGACTTTCCGACCCACAACAAAGGACACACGCTGGATTTAATTTGTTGCTCTGGACTCACACCCTTCAATCTCAATGCATTTGATCTTCCTATATCTGACCATAAGTTTTTAATTTTTAATGTTTCCATTCCTACATCCAGCTCAGTTAAACGACGCACCATATCCTTTCGTAATGTTAAAAAAACTCAACACATCTGATTTGAACAATGAACTTTCTGTGGCACTGTCTACTCTCAATCTACAATCCGCCTTCTCTGTTGACCTGGTTAATCAATACAACACAATTCTAACTTCTCTATTGGATACCCTGGCACCTCTTCAAACCCGTACTGTTACCTTTACAAAATCCTCCCCCTGGTTCACTCCTGGCCTTCGTTTATTGAAACAAGAATTCCGCCATTTGGAACGTCTCTCTAATAAAACTGGACTTACTATTCATCAACAAATGTATTCAGACCATGTTGCCACCTACAAAAATGCTCTGAACTCCACTAAATCTGAATATTACACACATGTAATTAATAATCATGAGTTCAATACTAGAGCACTTTTTTCCACTGTCCAAGGACTTACTAAGCCATCTGAAACCACCTTCCATTTCACTTCAAAAAGTCTTCAATGTCAAGACTTTTTGGATTTTTTGCATAAAGTTGACAATCCATAAACATCTGACTACATCCTTTCAACACACCTTGATTGCAGTTGGATTAATAATTTACATACATCACCCCTCACCACACTCTATGACTTCACTTTACCATCAATTCAACAAATAAGTAATATTTCAGCACGCTCATCTACTTGTTCCCTTGATCCACTTCCCACTTTCCTTGTTAAATCATGTCTCTCCACACTCTCTCCTGACCTCACTGCCATAGTTCACTCCTCGTGGTCTACCGGTATTGTTCCATTATCACTTAAAACTGCTTCAGTTACACCTATAATTAAGAAACCTGGCTCAGATCCCAAAGACTTCAATAATTACCATCCCATTTCTAACCTACCTTTTACTGCCAAAATTCTTGAATGTACTGTTACAATACAGCTTCAGGATCATCTTCAAAATAATCTGTTTGAGCCATTCCAATCCGGTTCTCGTTCTAAACATAGCACTGAAACAGCCCTAGTTAAAATCACAAATGATCTCCTCCGTGCAGCTGATTCAGGCCTTCTCTCCATTCTCATCCTCCTTGACCTCAGTGCCGCCTTTGATACCATCTCGCACCCAGTTTTACTCGAGTGTTTGGCTGGCACTGGGGTCACTGGTACTGCTTTAAAATGGTTCAGTTCATATCTCACCGACAGGAAACAGTTTGTACAAATAAAAAACATTGTCATTTTCATCCCCATTACACCACGGAGTTCCCCAAGGCTCAGTGTTAGGTCCCCTTTTGTTCATTATTTACATCCTCCCCCTCGGCAATATTTTTTGGCACTTTGGCATCTACTTTCACTGCTATGTTGACGACACTCAGCTGTACATTTCCACAAAACCCAGTATCTCATCATGCCCCACTGCACTTACTGACTGTCTACAGGCAATTACATCTTGGATGACAAATAAACTCAAAGGCAATAAAAGTGAAGTTCTTCTCATTGGTTCCAAATCTACACTCTCCAAATCTCCATCCATCAGTATAAGCATTGAAGGCTGTCTGGTCCCCATCTCCTCTCAGGTCAAAAGTTTAGGTGTAATACTGGACTCTACTCTTTCTTTTACTTCACGTTAACAATACTGTTCGCGTAGCTTTTTTCCACTTGTGAAACATTTCTAGACTCCGCCCATCACTCACTCAGCACTCAACCCAAGTTCTTGTTCATGCCCTTGTCACTTCACGCCTTGACTACTGTAATGCCATTCTTTCCGGTTTACACCAAAAGCTCCTCCAACGACTTCAACTCTGCTGCAAGAATCGTTACTCACACAAAATCAATAGAACACATCACACCGGTCCTCATTCAACTTCACTGGCTCCCAATACCCCAAAGAATTCAATATAAACTCCTTCTCACCTTTAAGGCACTTCGTAACCTTGCTCCCACATATCTATCTGATCTGCTCCTCCCTTACACTCCCTCCTGTGCCCTTCGCTCCTCCTCTTCTGGTCTTCTGTCTATTCCTTCAGTTAAAATGGTCAAAATGGGGGCCAGGGCCTTCAGTCACGCTGTCCCCGAACTCTGGAACTCACTACCCATTCATATCCGTCAGCTGGACTATCAATATTTTTAAATCACAACTCAAAACTTACCTCTTGAAATCTCACTTATTCACTGTAATCTTTTGTGTTTTTTTATTCATTTTATTTTATGTATTGGTGTGTTATTGCTTGTGTTTTGTTGTAAGGTGTCCTTGGGTGTCCTGAAAGGCGCCATTAAATAAAATGTATTATCTTCTGGCAACAAAATGTCCATATGACAGTAGTTCATAATACAAGTCATGTGTTCAGTACTGTCAGCGTCGAAGGCTATCTTCATGGCAAAAACAATAGTTACAATAATACAAGAGTTACATAAACACAAAATAAAAACCAAGTGAACAATAATTAAGCAGTTAAAATGTTTTAAATTGCATGATAATTCTAAAATATTTTCTGTTAAAGTCTTACTAAAGTCTCTAGTCATGTGTTCAGTTAAACACTACCCTTCAACATTATTAAAGGGTAATTTCAACAATTTTCAATCCATTTTGTATTGTTACAATGTTGGTAACATATGTAAAAGAACAATGTTTATTCTTTCTCCAAGGAACCCAGTTTATTTGTCAGCAAAACAGCATTTTTTCATTTTGATGCTGCAAAAAGTGTCTTTTTGTCATAACTCGTCATTTCATTTTGCATCATCCTGTGGAGTGCTGCTTACAAATAAAAGGGGAGAGATATACACACACACACACACACACACACACACACACACACACACACACACACACACACAATTCAAAGAAAGAGTAAATATTGTTCATTTACAGATATTAGAGACTTTGCAATAATACAAAGCGGGTTGAAAATAGTCAAACTTACCCTTGTAGGTAATATAAGGATAATATTTGTCAGTTTTGTGTGTCCATGTACAGTTGCCATCATCTGAAGTGTTTGTGAGCATTGGCATCATCTGAAGTCTTCACAAGTGAGGCTGGATCCAATCTGGAGCTGGCGTAATCGAGTAACCTTGGGATGGGCATCCTGAGATAGAAACAGGAAAACAAAAGGAGAAAGTTTAGCATAGCTGCTGTTCATATTAGACAAAAAGATTCAGACAAAAGATTAATTTATATCATCGCATATAACTGGAGTGCATGGTTATCAGATGTGTTGTGTGAATACTTGGCTAAAATATGTATTTTAATCTAATTGTAATTAAAAGAGTGTCTGAGCCTCAAACATTAATCAGGAAGGCTATTTCAAACTAAAATACCAAAAAGCTCTACTTACTTTAGTGGACTTTGATAAATACTTGGTATTAAAATTGTGTGTCCTCATTACAGGCCAAGCACCATAGCTGCTGCTGCCGCCCCCATTTGTGCTTATATATCTCAAAATATATATATATATATATATGGTTTTTTAAAAAAAAAAAAAAAAAAAAAAAAAAACCCCACAAGAACGTGTAATATGCGCACATCCAAAAACTTTAGGCAGGTGCTCAATCACATGAAACACTTCACCTATCAATAAACAGAAATCGGCACACTGCCACGAACACTCTCAAAAATCAGTTTATTGATAAAATGTTTCGTGTGAACCCTTAGTAAATGTATTATTTGGGGAACAGGCAGTCTCTTTAGAATGGACTACACATGCCAAAGTATCATTTAAGTGGGTGGAACATCATAACTGTAATTTACATTACCGTTCAAAAGTTTGGGGGTCAATAAGATTATTTTTTTTTTACATCTTTGAAAGAAGTCTCTTCTGCTCACCAAGGCTGCATTTATTTGATTAAAATGAAGTAAAAACAATAATATTGTGAAATATTATTACAATTTAACACAACAGTTTTCTATGCTGTAATCAAAGCTGAATTTGCATTACTCCAGTCTTCAGTGTCACATGATCCTTCAGAAATCATTCTGATATGCTGCTCAAGAAACATTTCTGATTATCATCAATGTCTTATCAATTATCAAAAGTTAGAGCAAACATTTCTGTTTCAAATAAACACTGTACTGTTTGTAAAACTTTATTCAAAGAATCCTGAAAAAATGAAGCAGCACAGCTGTTTTCAACTGATAATAATCAGAAATGTTTTTTTGAGAAGCAAATCGGCATATTAGAATGATTTCTGGAGGATCATGTGACACCGAAGACTAGAGTAATGATGCTAAAAATTCAGCTTTATCACAGAAAAAAGTTATTTCTCCAAGTATATTCAAATAGAAAACAGTTATTTTAAATTGTATTCATTTCATACATTAAACTGTGGTGGGCAAAAGAGACTTTCAAAAATATTAAAAAAAATATATATAAAATAAAATAATAATAATAAATAAATAAATAAATAAATAAAAGATAGATAACACATATATACACATATATATATATATATATATATATATATATATAGCTATCTCTCATACCAACTCCAAACTTATGAAACCGTGTATGTTTGAGAGTTTACGTACTAGTCCTGTGTTTCATAGCATCTTGGAGATGTTGGAGTGAACCTCCTGTAAGACAACATTGCTGGGGTGCAGAAGGCGATCAGAACTGAAAAATCTAGGAACAAAACAATTTGACACAGAGCCAACAATATTTATTGTGCAACTCCAGGTTTATTAGAAGGAAACAAGCTTGAGCAGTGGTAAAATGCAGATAAAAGAAAGAATATATATAACATATACATAATATACAACAAATACTACTACAACAATATTTTAGTTTTAGGTCGAGTGTCACTTACGTTTTGATGTCAAGGCCTTCTTAAAATTACTGAAATTAATATATACAGGTGCATCTCAAATTAGAATGTCGTGGAAAAGTTCATTTCAGTAATTCAACTCAAATTGTGAAACTCGTGTATTAAATAAATTCAATGCACACAGACTAAAGTAGTTTAAGTTTTTAGTTCTTTTAATTATGATGATTTTGGCTCACATTTAACAAAATCCCACCAATTCACTCTCTCAACAAATTAGAATACTTCATAAGACCAATTAAAAAAAAAGAAAAAAAAAAAAACATTTTTAGTGAATTGTTGGCCTTCTGGAAAGTACGTTCATTTACTGTATATGTACTCAATACTTGGTAGGGGCTCCTTTTGCTTTAATTATTGCCTCAATTCGGCGTGGCATGGAGGTGATAATTTTGTGGCACTGCTGAGGTGGTATGGAAGCCCAGGTTTCTTTGACAGTGGCCTTCAGCTCATCTGCATTTTTTGGTTTCTTGTTTCTCATTTTCCTCTTGACAATACCCCATAGACTCTCTATGGGTTTCAGGTCTGGTGAGTTTGCTGGCCAGTCAAGCACACCAACACCATGGTCATTTAACCAACTTTTGGTGCTTTTGGCAGTGTGGGCAGGTGCCAAATCCTGCTGGAAAATGAAATCAGTATCTTTAAAAAGCTGGTCAGCAGAAGGAAGCATGAAGTGCTCCAAAATTTATTGGTAAACGGGTGCAGTGACTTCGGTTTTCAAAAAACACAATGGACCAACACCAGCAGATGACATTGCACCCCAAATCATCACAGACTGTGGAAACTTAACACTGGACTTCAAGTGTTACAAAACTGCGATACATTTTTCAGGATTCTTTGAATAAAAAAAAAAGTTAAAAAGAACAGCATTTATTCAAAATCTAAATCTTTTCTATCACTTCTTATCAATTTAACACATCCTTGCTGAATAAAAGGTTTAATTTCTTCAAAAAAAAAACAAAACAAAAAAAAAAAACCCCAATCTTTTGAACGGTAGTGTATATTGTTAGAAAAGATTTCTATTATAAATAAATGCTCTTCTTTTGAACTTTTTATTCATCAAAGAATCCTGAGAAAAAGTATCACAGGTTCAAATCTCTCATGGACACATGAAGATTTGATTAAAAGCCCAAAGTTTCATAAACAAGAGCTCAATCTATAGAGTTAGCTAGCTACCTGAAAACTGCTAAGATGCTAACGGACTTTTTCGAAGACACTAAACCATTTCTATAAAATAAATATTTAATAGAATCATGTCAATAAACAAGTAAGAAACGTGTCAGGAACGTTTGTATGCAATATCTGTGTGATTTTAGGGACTAAATTTACCTGAAAGCAGTGAAAACAGCAGTGAGAGAGGCAGTTTACGGCTTGCCATTTCTTGTGTTGACGCCCCGTTTCCATGGCAACTCTGCTCCCCGCTCGTGCAGAGCTCAACGTACATACACAGCATTTACACAAACAAACATCTAGGATTAAAACATTACATTAATAATTTACAGTCTCATACAATTATTATTCAACAATGAATTTAAAACTCATTTTGTAGTTCAAAAAGCAACAGTATTAGGTGTTAACAGTAACTTTAAAAATCGCTACCGTGACTGTTAGCTAAACAAGCCCCAGTCTCTTCACCTGCTGTAGCACACCGAGTGCCTTACTAGTACCTTTTAAGTGTCACAGAACAGTGTTAATTTTTCGTCTTAGTCTTGAGACGAAAATACTAAAATGTCAAATTTTAAGCCCCGTTCAGACTACACGATTTTAGCCCGATTTTGCCACGATCTGCTTGATGTAGGGTGTCATGGGGATTCGTAAACGACAATGGGCGTCGGGACGCACGATTCAATCGTTTCATCTCGTGTAGTGTGTCATAGTACACGACATCTCTGCGATGCTTCACAACGTCAACACAGAAAGACTAGCATGTTTAATTTTTTTTTCCCGTTGTACACGACAAGTTCCATCACATCCATGACACTGGCCAATAGGAGCACAGAAGCGCCTTTGTACAAGCTTTCAAACAAGCCGAAACGAAAGAGAGACAACGGTATTGGTCTTGCTAGGTGTAATTTTACAATGGAGGAAATTTTCTGGAGCTACAGCAACAATACTCCTGCATTTATGATGGGGCACTACCGCGACACAGGTGAAAAAAGGTAAAATAAAAAAATAATTTTACCTCAGTTCTCTTTGACAGTCCATACCATCCTCTTCATGCAATCCAGATGTGTCCATTGTCAGGTTCTCTTTCTTTTTTTGGGCTTTTCTGATGACAACACAGGGCAAAACACGCTGTTTGCTAGCCATTGTTTGTTTACGCTCATAGCACCTTCTGTCTTGTCCCGCACTGTATCGATGACAGCACGCACGTTGTTAATGACGGCATGCGATGAATGTTCGGGTAGCATCGTATAGTCTGACATGTTTCTTGTTCACGACACGATTTTGTGAGTCAAATCACATAATCTGACACAGTGACTGTCGTAACCGACACAAAAAAAAAAAAAAAAAAAAAAAAAAAAAAAAAAAAAGGTAGTCTGAACAGGGCTTTAGTCATTTGACTCTTTCATAGTTTTAGTCGATGAAAAGTCATTACATTTGTCAACTTTTAATCTTTACTTTTAGTCAAACTGCAGTTACCAGCATTTAGGTAGCTATTTTATATGTAGTCTTCTAACAGAAAGAGTCATTAATTCTTTTCTCTTTAGACCAAATCAATTAAGATCATGAGAAATTTGAATCAAGAATTGAATTTGGAAAAACTGGAATAAATGACAGTTTTCATTTTTGGGTTGAGATACAAATGAAACTAATTTAAGATACAGTAGGTTTACTTAACATGTTTACATTTAACATCTTTTGTTGGTTAACATTAATGACACAGATAGGTATTTAATTAGGCATGTTGTCCCTTTAAGACAGAAGGCATGCCTGTAATACTGACACACATTCAGTTTTCACCCACCTGTTTAGGTTCACTTAAGCCATGACTGACTGTATTTATGTGAGATACTCTACATGGTAGACATTTGGACTGCTTTGTGTGTGTATTTGATCACTGAGAACTGATCGCGCGCTGTGTGAGAACTGAAGAAGTGGAGCGTGCGCGAGAGAGAGCACTTCTATCAGCACGATTCCGCCTATCACTAACTTTAAATTAATCGACAACGAATTGTGACTCCCGGGAAATACGGGACGTCAGGTCACCCTATCTCTAACCTGAGGCCATTGTTTCAGATCGCTAGTTCGCGTTTTGGTAGCCTGTCCATCCACTGCGGCTGCCATACTGAGATTAGATATGCAAACGCCGCTAATCCGATCGCAATCCAATGACAGGGACGCACATTTTGAAAGACAAAACAGTTAATTTAGCCTATAGGATGCATTTTGAATGTCCGGTAGTCCTCAAATAACATCCTAGTCCTGTCTTGTCTTGTCTTGTTAACGAAAACACGGCATACATTTCCTCATAGTTTTTAATCATCAGATATTAGTTTTAGCTCGTCACGTTTTAGTCACAGAAAAAAAAAAAATGTTAACGAATATTTTTCGTCATCGTCTTCGTTGACGAAATTAACACCGTCACAGAATTAACAAAATAGTATTTTTTTTTTTTTTTTCTAATTTAGTTCAAGTGAAATCTTACCTGAAAGCCCAGATGTCATCAGGATGAGTCGTCTTCTCTCTGTGGGTTGCTAAGAGATGAATAACTGGGCTCGCGCAAACAGAAAAGCGCGGCATCGGCCTCTGGTAGTGAAGCCGACTCAGAGCCGACGCTTGAGGAGAGCACTGACCGAATTATATCGGCCTACGCCTGGCCGACACTTATTAGATGATTTAGGTAAAGAGGCCGACATTTCGCTATTGGGCCGATGTCGGCCAGACGTATGTGTGCTGTCTGGGTAAAATACGTTAGACCAGGGCTCCTCAAATCTGGACCTCGATATCCACTTTCCTGCAGAGTTTAGCTGTAACCCTAATCAAACACACCTGAACATGCTAATCAATGTCTTCAGGATCATTAGAAAAAATCACAGACAGGTGAGTTTGATCAGGTATGGAGCGAAACTCTGCAGTGGATTGGACCTCCAGGGTAAGATTTGAGGAACCCTGCGTTAGACTTTGTCGTGGATCTCGGACGCTCACGCGATTCTGTGAGAGGCGCTTACAATTTAAAAAGATTAAAAAAAAAAAAAAAAAAAAAAAAAAAAAAAAACACTGAAACGATTCAGTAAAGACTAAATGTCAGTCAGATAGAAGACAAAATGAGCATTGTGAAGCTATATTTATATTAATCATTTATATTTCAATTGTGTTTCAGGGCAGTTCGTGAAGACAGATATGTTGTGACAACCTCTGGACTGAAGTCAGTTCCAGTTCTACCTGCCACATCAGACGCTGCTGTATATGGAGGCCAGCTCCAACAGGTGAACATGCACTACCAGACAAAGTTTTTGAACAGTAACATTTTTAATGTTTTTTTTCGTTTTAAGAAGTCTCTTCTGCTCACCAAGCCTGCATTTATTTGACCGAAAGTACAACAAAAACAGAATTTTTTAAATGTATATTTAAAAATGTATAAATATATAAAAATATTTAAATAATTTTTAAATATTTGGTGAGCAGAAGAGACTTCTTTAAAAAAAACAAAAAAAAAAAACAACTTTAAACTTAAAAAAGAAAAACAGACCTTACTGTTCAAAAACATTTGACCGGTAGTGTTCTATATGGACCCAACTAAACTAAATTGTTTATTTGTTAATTGTTATCCACTGTATGATAAGTAAAGTTTCTTTGTTTTCTTGATTTTTATACAAGCACACTGTGTCTGTGAGTTGATTTGCATGAGTTTTAATTGAATGCAGCCTAAGAGTGTTCATTTTGTCAAGCAGTATAAATGATGTCTAAATGAGACTGCGGTTATCCCCATAAGATGTTGAAAATACA
This sequence comes from Spinibarbus caldwelli, assembly GCA_039654775.1. Classification (NCBI taxonomy): domain Eukaryota; kingdom Metazoa; phylum Chordata; class Actinopteri; order Cypriniformes; family Cyprinidae; genus Spinibarbus; species Spinibarbus caldwelli. The sequence goes on along the minus strand of CM077233.1, from coordinate 23,154,158 downwards.
TCCAAAAGGACTACATCTGAACTATATTTTAACCTTCTAGAGAAGTCATGTGGACGTCAATATAAGATGTTCAGAAGATGTCATGAAAAGACGTTCTCAGGGGAGGTAATTTCAGTGAGCGACAAAGATGTCTTTTAAAAATGTACATTTGCTTATTGGGTATTTTGTGATAAAGACCAATTGGATGTACATTGTCACACACTGACTGAATATTTACAAATTATAGCCTACAAGGGTGGAATGGGATCAGGACATGTGATTTAGCTAGTTAACCATTTTGTGTTAATGGCTATCATATCATTTCAGGCATATGCTAAGAACACTACTGATAGAAGTGTCAGCGTGGGACTATTTAATGGATTATGCCACCTTCTTTCGTGTGGTCAAATTGTGGTAAGTTATTTACTTTGACAGTCTTGCAATATGTAAAGAAACGGTAGTGTAATTATAATGTTTGAAGTGTCTATTAAATTAGTCCCAAAAAAGCCACGTCTCATTCTGAAGGTGCTCACTAACAATAACAATGTCAATAACACCTGGTGTACTTGTTATATTGTAAGAAGTATGGTATGGCCCTAAAGACAGATCCCCAGTGAAGCCCTCATCAACTATACGGCTGTTGGCACAAAACCTCAGCAAAGTCCACAATGAAAAACACCATGTTGGTTCATCTGGCCAGAGGAGAACTGGCCCACTGACTGGTTTCTACCAAGTTTTTCTCTCCATTTCTGTCGCCTTTGGCTTGCTTATTTGGGGACACTTAATTTTTGGGAATATTAACGACTTGATTGCAGAAACACTATTTGAAGAGAACTGAACTGTGTTAGATGATGACGACATCACTGAATCAACACTGAACTGACTTTAAAGGGATACTCCACCCCAAAATGAACATTTTGTCATAAATCACTTACCCCCATGTCGTTCCAAACCCGTAAAAGCTTCGTTAGTCTTTGGAACACAATTTAAGATATTTTGGATGAAAACCGGGAGGCTTTGTGACTGTCTCATTGACTGCCAAGTAAATTGCACTGTCAAGGCACAGAAAAATATAAAAAACATCGTCAAAATAGTCCACCTGCCATCAGTGGTTCAATCTGAATTTTATGAAGCGACAAGAACACCTGTGCAATAATCATGCTGTCTAATCAGCATCTTGATATGGCACACCTGTGAGGTGGATGGATTATGTCGGCAAAGTAGAAGTGCTCACTAACACAGATTTAGACAGATTTGTGAACAATATTTGAGAGAAATAGGCCTTTTTTGTACATAGAAAAAGTCTTGAGTTCAGTTCATGAAAAATGGGGGCAAAAACAAAAGTGTTGCGTTTATAATTTTGTTCAGTGTACATTTATGTTGGTCAGTGACAACTTTGGAAATCTTTTCTTTGTACTTTTGTCAATTAAATAAAAATTAAAGAGAATTAACAAATCACAGATTCTTGATTTTATTGCATTTTACAAAACGTTCCAACTTCTCTGGAATTGGGGTTGTAGATTGATGTGGGGAAAAATAGGTAATTTAAAGCAGTTTAACATAAGGCAGCAACATGACAAAATGTGAAAAAAATGAAGGGGTGTGAATACTTTCGCAAGGCAGTGTAAAAGCTTAAAATTAGGGTAAGACTTTACAATGAGGATTTTATTGGTTAACATTAGTTAATGCATTAGCTACAACAAGCAATATGTAATTAACAGTGTTGGGCACGTTACTTTAAAAAAAGTAATTAGTTATAGTTACTAGTTACTTCTCACAAATAGTAACTGAGTTAGTAACTGAGTTACATCATTATAAAAGTAACTAATTACCAGGGAAAGTAACTATTGCGTTACTTTTTCTTTTTTTTAATGTTCAAATATTGCAAATAACTTGGATGCCCCCAATATTAAATATGTTAAATGAATGAAATGGACACTAAATAGAATAAATTATTATTAGAAAACATTGTACACTAATCTACACTATTTTAATATTTCTGTGGGACAATGTGAGACCCACCTATCAAATCAATATATTATTGTAAATATTATCAACCAATTATATATATATAAAGCTTATGCTTGTAAAATGGCACAGTTTTTTATTTTTAAATATCTGACACTTAGCATCAGTCAGTCAATCATTATAATATGGTATTATAATAATTTAGCATTATATGACGGTAGAACTTTAGTAATTAGAATAACCATGAATGCATATTTGTCATGTTGACTGAACTTGGGACTGGTGGTGGTGCTTAAGATATTGTTTGTCATTTAGTTTTTCGATTAAAAAAAAAAAAAAAAAAACCTAAAAGATAACAAAACTACTACGAATTCTACTAACAGTAGAAAACGCACTAAGGATTAATGAGCTGCTGGGTTCATGAATATTAATCACGTTGTATGCCTTCGCTCGAATTGATTTGCTGAAATCAAACCAGGGACGATAATAGGTGAGTGCCAGCCAATGAGATTGCCGTTTGCGCATTAGTCCTGCCCACTACCGGAGAACCCGACAGTTCTTAAAAGCTGAAGAATTCCATAGGAACGTTGTTATTTTGACAGAAAATACAACAAAGAATATTGTTTACATGTAAAGCGTCAATTATGCATGTTATGAAATACTCTCTTGCTCTGTATCTTTCTTTGCGCGTGAGAGACAAAGCGACGGCGAGTTATGCGCCTTCACAGTAGAGTTTACGGTACATCAAATACGGCTACACTGTGCATCCATTCAGATAAACTGAAAAATAAAATGCTAATAATATTATAATAAATTATAGTAACGCCACATTTTATTGTCAGTAACGGTAACGGCGTTGTAACGGGAGAAACAGTAATTCGTTTGATTACTCATTACTGAAAAAAAATAACGCCGTTAGTAACGGCGTTTATTTATAATGCCGTTATTCCCATCACTGGTAATTAATTCACAATGCATTAACTGAATGTTAACATATACAGATAATGAATTAGAATGTATATGAGCTAAGTGAATATGAACTAAGAATAATAAATGCTGTAGAAGTGTTGTTCATTGCTAGTTCGTGTTAAATAATGTTAACTAATGTTAATAAATGGAACCTCACTGTAAAGTGTTACCAAAAATATTATAAATTGTGTACACTGAATGAGTGTCACAAGTTCACCAGCCAGTCACCAGCTCATCACTCTATTTCCCAGCATTCCCCTTGATCCACACCTGCAACAACTTCCCAATCAGCGCACCTGTCAGTGATCACCTCGTTCTCTCGCTTTATAAGCAGTCACTATTCTCTCCTCTCTCTGGTCTGCCGTTTGCTCCGACGATCTTCTCCTTGTTCTCCACCACTCTTGTGCTCCATCGTTTCCCCACTTCATCACTCCCTCGAAGTCACTGGAAAAGGAAAGGGACATTCACTCTCAGATAAGACTCTCTTGAACTTTGCCATTCCCTGCTCACTCACCTGGACTCTCCACCTTGCTTCGTTCCACTGCCATTATTGCATAAACCTGCTGTTGATTTCACTTACCTCTGTGTCCCGCGTCTATCTGCTCACGAGTCGATTTAAAAATAGTAATAAAAATAAATAGGTGGGTCCAAACATTTGACTTAGATAAATAATTTTCATTATCAGTACAAAGTTTAATGATATTTATTATTTGAATGTGCTTTAATTTTACTTAGTCACAATGTACTATTTGTTAGTGACATAATGAATGGTCATTAATGAAATAAATCTGCTAAATGACAAGCAACATGTAAAAATTGGAAAACCAATGTACCTGTAGTAAATAAATACTACGATGGAGGTATTATGATTCATTGGTAAAGACACCTAATCCACACAAGTCCTCTTTCACTGTCATATCACATTTATTTATTTTATATTTCTCTCTTTTATTTACTCTCTTATGAACTCGTTACAGTCTGTTAAAGGAAGTTTTTCTGACAGCTGTGTCCTCTGGACCCTGGGTGTCCCTTGTGAGTTGCTGTCTGTCCCAGAGCTAGACAGAACAGATAATTTGAGAGAACTTCTGGATTCACACGCATGGAGAGGCAGACCCAGTTTGAGCAAAGATAATCAATCCCCACCCCCAGCAAAGTAGCCTTTAATACTGTGAATCCTAGTGAGCTGCCTACACAGAATCAATGGCATACTGTACTGTACTCCGTGAACACTGAACGTTGTCTCACATTTCATGATAATTTGAAAAAGCAAAGCAAAGAAGTACTATGTTATTAAAAGTATGCTGAAGTGTACAAATTGTATGTTATTTGCAATTACATAATGTTTAAATGTAAATTAAAATGTGATTAGTTCTACCTAAGAATGCAATTTAACCCACGTAAGTGGAAGTAAATTACTTCATGTGATTACTTCAGTTGTCTTTGAAATAAAGTGTACTGATGAAAGTACAGACAAGCATTTACAAATTAAAAATATATATTTTGTCTCTATTGAAACGTATTTAAATAAATTTGTCAAGTTAAAAAAAAAATCAACATTTAAAATATATTAACTTTAAATCAAGTATTTTATGTGCTTTAGTATGTCAGTCAACACATCAAAATGACTTTTTATTGTACTTTTTGAAGCACATTTAACATTACAAAGTGCACTTAAGTGTGTTAAGAAAGTCATAAAAGTGGACTCCCTTTAAGTACACAAAGTACACTGTAATTTTTTTTTCAAAGACTATTTAAAAGTTTTATAAGAATATATTTCAGTCTAATTCAATACATTAATTTATTGTGAAATTTACTTGCAATTTCTGTGTGAAAATAGTTTCTACACCATTTTTTTTTTTCAGTGCAACCCTTTATATTATGTAAATCCTTTTATGATTTGATGTATGCAAATTTAATACAATTAAGCTAACTTTTGTTTTCAACAGCATTACAAATAACACCATTAATGCACATAGTGCACTATTTAGGCAATAGGGAACAATATCAGACACTGTAGGTTTTGAGATGTTTTTGACTGGTAGCTTCACAAGGATGCTGGCAGGTTTTCTAACACTGCTGTGTGTGTCTGGATCAGCCGCTGGACACCGACACTGACCTTGTGATGGGTAGTTCATGGAGAGACCACATACATGGCTGAGCTTGTCACGCTGAATGCCCACATGATGCAAACATGACAACCTGTGCAAACAGAGCCCACCATCAGTGGAAGTGAAATTCAAGAAATGTGGATACGGCATCACAATATGGATATAATAGAGGAGGTTGCGTCTCATCTGAATACCTGTGGCATTTTAAAGTCCCTGAGTCCTTTAGGAACACAAATTTCCCAAAATCAATCTGGAGTTGCCATGGTTACACTGACTGTTCAACAGAGCTAGTGTCTACTCCTGATATGAGAAATAATGAAGCAACATCTTTATTGGCCATTTAATTGATGTTCCCATGACACATGGTCCATGATTTCAGTGTGTAATGAGTATGCTGGCATTTGGTTTGGTTCAGTGAGTTCAGATGAAAGCTTTCCAGTGTCCTTGTGATTCAGCCCAGTGTTAATTTCGTCAACGAAGACGAAAAATATTCGTTAACGAACATTTTTTTTCTGTGACTAAGACGTGACGTTGACAAATAAAATAATCTGATGATAAAAACTATGACGAAATGTATGCCGCGTCTTCGTTAACAAGACGAGACCGGACTAGAATGCTATTTGAGGACTACCGGACATTCAAAACACATCCTATAGGCTGTTAACGTATTGTCTTTCAAAATGTGCGTCCCTGTCATTGGTTTACAATCGGATGAGGGGCGTTTGCATATCTAGTCTCAGTATGGCAGCCGCAGTGGATGGACAGGCTACCATAAACGCGAACTGGCGATCTGAAACAATGGCCTCAGGTTAGAGATAGGGTGCCCTGATGTCCCGTTTTTTCCCGGGAGTCACAATTCTTTGTCGATTAACTTAAAGTTAGTGAAGGCGCGAGAGGCGGAATCGCAAATGCTCTCTCTCGCGCACGCTCCACTTCTTCAGTTCTCACACAGCGCGCGATCAGTTCTCGGTGCTCAAATACACACACAGCAGTCCAAATCTTCATCGTGTCGAGAGTATCTCACATAAATACAGTCAGTTATGGCTTAAGTGAATGTAAACAGGTGGGTGAAAATTGAATGTGTGTCAGTATTACATGCATGCCCTCCGTCTTAAAGGAACAGCATTCCTAATTAAATACCTATCTGTGTCATTAATGTTAACTAACAAAAGATGTTAAATAAATGTAAACATGTTAAGTAAACCTACTGTATCTTAAAAATGAGTTTAATTTGTATCTCAACCCAAAAATGAAAAGTGTCATTTATTCCAGTTTTTCCAAATTCAATCCTTGATTCAAATTGCTCAATCTTAGTTGATTTGGTCTAAAGAGAGAAGAATTAATGACCATTTCTGTTAGAAGACTACATATAAAATAACTACCTAAATAAATGCTGGTACCTGCAGTTTGACTAAAAGTAATGACTAAAAGTTGACAAAAATGTAATGACTTTTCGTCGACTAAAACTATGAAAGACTCAACTGACTAAAATGTGACTAAGACTATTAAGCATTTTCGTCTCAAGACTAAGACTAAATTAAAAATGCCTGTCAAAATTAACACTGATTCAGCCCTTAGCAACCCATAGCAAGAATCAATATTATTATACTCACAGTTAAGAGATTTGAACAAAGCCTCAGCCATAAGTATTGAACTTAAGCCCTTGCCACACTGTTTAGAGACATGAATTATACCTCAGATCATGAGGCTGGCCGAAGAGAGATGTGCTATTATTTTTCTAAAAAATCAAGACCCGCAAGTGAAGTAAAGTTTAAAAAAAAAAAAAAGTTGTTGTTGTTAAGGTCAAGGATACCCTTAGTGAAAGAGTTCCAAGAAAAACTTAAGGGTCCACTTAAGGTACTTTAAAGTTGTCATTAAGTATTTGCCCTTAATTACTTAAGTGTTCCCTTAAGATCTGTTATGCATAGCAACAAATTCCTTAGTAACCATTTTAGCCTGTAAAGGGACCAAAACAGGTCTTCAGTTGAATTCAAAGGCAATGGCTGTTTTTGTGTTTATTGAGAAGTACTGAGGCACAGTTTTATTGATCAAAATAAGGTTTTGTAAAAATGTATAGTGTGATATGCTTTGTATACACAATATAGTGAAAAACACTATACAATCAACTACACTTTTTTTTTTTTTTTTTTTTTTTTTTTTTTTTTTTTTAAGTTTTTCACATCACTTTTATGTGCAGGGCTTCTTCATATTCCATCTTCTTCTAAAATAATGACTTTTTCATCCATGGTCCATTTTGGTTTGTGTTTCTTTCCAGTACTATTACCCTTACCAAAAAGTAGTATACTTCAAGTTTATTTTATTAAGTATACTTAAGTAAAGTTCAAGTATATTTTTAAGTATACTTTATGTAGTAAGTATACAAATATCAGTGTACTAGTAGTATACTTGTAAGTGTAGTATTTCAATACTTATTGGGACTAAATTGGCCCACTTTCTAGTATATAAAAGTACACTTTTAAGTATACTTTAAGTATAACAGTAGTAAACTTTGAGTACACAACTAGTTATAGGTACACTGATAGTTTACTAATTAAATACTTGCAGTAGCATTTTTAGTACACTTTGAAGTATAGTCTCAGTAAACTACTAGTTTAGTAGTTTTATACTGCAACTATACTCGTAAGTTTTCTTTAAGTACATTTTACATCATACTTTAAGTATACTACTATGTCCCCATTTAGGTATTAATTTGTATATATTTTGTAAATGAATATCTGAACATACAAAACATCAAAAAGAAAGAACAGGGTATCTGCTTGTAAACAAAAACATTTTATTCTAGCTTATTGCATTCTTTTTCAAACACTTGAATGTGGGTAAGTTTCATAAATAAAAAATAAAGAAATAACATTTTGAACAAAAGGCTGAAAAAAAAGACTATGAATTGGATTCAGAATGATAATCAAAAGGTAGATGGAGTCGATCAACTCCCCAAAGCTTGACAGTCATTATTACCTCTTCATTGTTCGACATTTTATTCCATAACATTACACAGTTTTGATGCTGTTTTATATCTGATGATAGTGTTAGATTATATGTGGAAGCATCTGTTGTGTCAGTTTCTTTTTCACTTGTTGGTTTTTTTTTTTTTTTTTTTTTTTTTTTTTTTTGGAAATTCTGTACGGAAGATGTGTACTAGCGCCCCCTACCATATAACAATGAAAACACGGATTCTAGGAGCACAAGTATAGCTCAGTATAGTCAATATTTAGACTTTTTCTAAGTATAAGTCAAGTATACTTAAATGTCATTTTAAGTATATTTCTGAGAAGTACATAAAAAGTAGACTAAAAGTATACTTTCCTATTTTTTTAGTTTAAAAGTATACTAATAGCACACTTGAATAAACTTCTTTTCCGTAAGGGTAAGCCGGTCTCACACCAGACGAGGGGCATCAGGTCGAGCCACACACCACAACTAAAGACTTTTAAAATCTGAACAGATTTTAAAACACTAGGCATCACACTCTTGATTACTTTGTAAATAATTACAGAGTAAAAATTGCGTATCACACAGACTTTTATGAATTTTCTGGTCATTCTGGACATAAATACGTATTGCTAGGAGACATATGAAAACAATATAAAGTCAAATTTATTCAGACACCTTCAACATTTCCCACATTATCACAGTTTAGAAAATGGTAATAAAATATGACAAAAACTAGAGACGAGTTAAACTGTGTCAGAACAAATTCATCTTGATAATGTCAAATAACTTTGATAGAAAGGTATGTAATGGATTACAATCAACCAAAAATTATTCAGCTGTTCAATTTAAATTTCAATTCAAATTATACCAATTTAGGTCAACCAATTACCAAGTAATGCTTAATTTTGTTCACTCTGTGGTGTAAAAAGGTTGCATTAGCAATTAAAGAAAAAACACTTAAGCAAAACATGGTCAGGTCAAAGTGTCTGAAAAATTTTTGGTCCCAAATTTTGATCAATTTTACTGCTAGTCCACTGAATGAAGAATTTTTGGGTATAATAAGTTTACTTTATTTGCTATCCTCACTTACATAAATGAACTATACTGTTCTGCACCCACTAGTAAAAATAAATAAATAAATAACATTGATCTAGTGTCTGCATAATTTTTGGTTTGACTGTATGCTCTAAAATTTGCTAAAAATATCAAACATGATTGATGTCCTCCAATGGACTCAAACTCTGAAGAGAAAAAGTCTCTGTCCATTAAACAGTACACTATACAATTTTTGTGAAATCTGTCAACTCATATCTGCAGAGTGGTTCTGACTTTCGGCAATTAGTGTCAACTTGTCCACACTGTAGATCGGGGCAACATCGAGTAGTGTTTTCCAATAGTGTTCATTTTGGGGTAAATGATCCTGCTCTATGGTTGTTTCCATGTTTGGACACTTGATGACGTCTGCCAGACAGGTCCGGTGTGCAACACCTTTTAGAAACCTCCATAACTCAAATATTGTATAGCTGTAGATTTAAAGGTTAAATGTAAAATGCTTAGTACAAACACTCAGGTAGCCTAAGGATTTGTTTTAACACTCTTAAAGAATTCCCTTGCCTTTGGGATTTTCCCCCTCAGGGATACCCTTAAATCAAACCACTTTAGGATTTTCATGCAACCAGGCCCAGACTTTAAACCTGGTTAGTGGTTTCTGTTGAGGCCATAATTATCTGTCAGGTTTGAAATTCTGAACACGTAAAGCTCTTCTGATTTCAGTGCAGTTTTTCCCCTAAAATCAAGCTGCAGATGCAGACGTAAAGCATGCACTCAGTGCATGAGACATTTCCGACATCTAAAAATGTTGAGATAATTTGTCATTGTTGCACAAAAAATGTCTGACCCTTTGAGCACTCTCCTAAATGTCAGCGGTAATTGCTCTCCCTAAAACCCGCTGTGACACGAGCAGAGTGCGGAGGTGATTTCAGGCTCCAGACAGCCTCCCCACACTCGACGATAGAAACAGCGGATGAGAAAGCACACTCAAGTCAGTGTTTATCTCAGAGTGCATTTCCCAGAAATGTCACAGATGAAGCCAATGTAGATAGGAAGATGAAAAACAAGATGAAGAAGAAACTGCAAGAAACACACTCTATGAATTACCTATGAGTTGTAGTACACCAGTCTGATCATGAAGAATGGTGGGCTGAACATTCAACATCTAAGTGTGAGGATTTGCTCCATAAGAAACAAGCACCGATTCTTGAGGACTAACAAAACAGCCTACTGATACACAAAAATGAGTTTGCATATTGGAATTATTGGTTCAATATGATAAATATTTTCGAAATTCATGTATATATGAGGGTTTGTGAACCCTTTGCAGTTACCTGTGTTTCTGCATTTATAAACAATTATACAAATATATAGTATAGTGTGTTTATATTAAATCACATTAATACTGTATTTAATGTACCGTATAAAAGTCAGCATAGCTAAAACTGAAATAAACATTCAAATATAAATGAAAACTATACAAATGTCTCTGTAATATTGAAATATCAGGGTTGAGATTCCTTGAGCTATAGCCAAAGTAAAATCCAGATGTTTATATTTCATGTTACTCTCTCTCTGTTGACTGTATTTATGAAATCTCCACAGCACGAGCGTCAAACAGCTGTTAGAGATTGTTAGTCCTGATAGGAATACATTCGTGTAAACAGGGCAGATGCTGCAGTGTGTGTGTGGTGTTTGTGTGTGTGTGTTTCTTCCCAAATGGATACTCTGTTTTATGTAATGAGGTCTGTCGCAGGGTCGAAAACTTGTTTTAAAATTTAACAGGATCATTAAATTATAAGAGATTTTGGTTTTCTTAATATATTAATTTGCCTTCCATCAGCATGTTCAGTACTTAAGTAGTCTATAGAGAAATTGATTCTTCTAATTGTTAATTACGGAATTCCCTATGAAGTACTACACCTGCCATAATCCTGAAGAGAGCTCTACCAATTAAGTCACTGTTGCAAATGATGTAATTGAGATGACTTGCATATTTATTGATTTTGCCATAAACATAAATATACTGTTTTCTGCTATCCAGCATTGATGACTAGTATTTTTTACATTGCAATTTATACGCAAATTGAATCAGAAAAAATACTTTAGGATGGTTTCCTAGAAAGTGGACAGTCACTGTTGTTTTTAATTGGGAAAAACAAAGCATTTGAAATAACTAAACTAAGGAAAATATTCCCAACCCTTTTCCTAAGGAAATTAGTATAAATGTTTTATTAGGTTCTGTTTTCTTTGTATTATAGGCTGGTGTGTTTGTCCCAGTGGAGCTCAGCGCTATTAGAAGGAGCTGCCTGAACGTCTAGTCAACCATGTCTGTGTTATGTGAGAAGAGGATGGAGTGATGAGTTCAGGGAAGGATTGTGTGATGGTGTAGTTTTTCTCCCTTTACCTCAAAGGGGGCAATCTTCAGGGCTGGGTTGCTGTCACGTCTCGGTCAGATGTCTTGGGGATTCAACATATTTGTCCTGTGTGACTCCAGATGGTGTCCTCTTTCTCACACATGCTAGATGTTTACTGCAAACATATTAATTGTTTACAGGAACCAGCTGCTGTAATTTAACCTTTAGCATGGAAGGGTACATGGGTTTAGTTAGTCCTTATTACAGTGACACTACAACACATGCCGAGAGCAATTAAAAGGGCCATTTAATTTTTATCCAGTTTTTTTTCTTTACTCTGATATCCATTTCTGATGTTCCTTGTGAAAACACTTTAGCATACTTTTGAAATGAGTACTTATTACAGTAACAAACTTAAAAGGTACAAACTGAATGAAATGTTTTAATTGCATGTTATTTAACATTGAATTTAAATTTAAATAAATATAGTTTAAATTAGTTTTTTGGCCCACTTGAGTAAGACTTAAGTACATACCAGTTTTTGTATGTAATTACATATTTATTTCTGTTGTCTTTGAAATATAAATGCACTGACAAGTATTTATGGTAAACTAAAATACTTTAATTTCCACTGAAAATGCAAGTATATTTATTATTACACATTTGTAATGATGAAGTTGCAATTTAGAACATTTTAAATATCCATCCATCCATTCTTCAATGGCTTATCCTCTGTAGATTTGCAGTGATGCTGAAAATTTAAGCACACTAAAGTGGACTTTTATTTCATTAAATATACTTATATATTTATACAACTGCACATTCAGTCCAGTTCCCCTTTCAGTCGGTCACTCCGAGTCACGTCAGATGACCGACGAAATTGGGATCTCGCCAGAGAGACCAATCCACTTCGAGTGTAACTAAACGAGCCAATGGACATTGGGATGCGATTATTGCATCCAGCTGCCGCTGATCACAGCGTGAGTATAAGAGGCAGCCGGTGCACCGCATTAATTCATCCTTTTACTTCGGAGCCAAGCGGTGGTGCATCACTACTGCTCTCTACTTCAGTGTTGCAGAGAGAAAGAGAGTGCGGGCATTACGGCAACAGCAGCGGTGGTCACGGTCTCGCAGCTTCAACAAAGATCGTGCAGACAGCCACACCAGGAGTATGCAGGTGACCAGCTCCCCTGCGTGCTTCAGCACTAAAAGAGCAATTTCTCTAAAAGAGCAACACGGGTGATCACGTCTTATCACCCCTGCGTTTCTTGGTGTGGCCGTTTCCTGGCGCCTCAGGACAGTCACGATCGCTGCCTCACGTGTCTGGGCATTCAGCATGCTGAGGAAGCTTTCGTGGATGGTTCATGTTCTTCTTGTAGGGACATGACCATCTCGGAGTTGCATAAAAGACTCCGCTATGTCAAACATGACGGAGTCCCTCTGCCTCTGCCTCTGCTGCGATCCAGCGTTCGTCCCGGCACCCGGGGCGGTGCTGCTTCCGGTGGAGTCAGAGGTGATTTGAGGATCACGGTGAGGGCGTCCCCAAGTGGAGCTCCTCACCCTTCAAGCACTCCGCAGCCGGTGGAGCTGCCGTTGGAGCGGGCAGGCAACTCTTTCCTTCGGTGCCCCCTCTGACGACCAAATGTCGATCGCTGCATCGGAGGGCGAGCCCTCTCTCTCTCCGGGGATGACGACTCGGCTGCATTGCCCCCTTCGGGTGTGGTAGCGTTGTCTGAGCCAGACCCAGAGATGACGGCTATGCTTTCCCTGGCCGCCGAGAATGTCGGGCTCGTGTGGAATCCTCCACCGCGTCCCGATTCTTCGAGGCTGAATGAATGGTTTCTTGGTGGGGGTCGCGCTGGTTTTCTGCGCCCCCCTCCGGTGCCATTCTTCCTGGAGGTGCATAAGGAGCTCACTAGATCGTGGAGGGCACCTTTCACTGCCCGAAACAAATCTTGTGGCTCCTCCGCCCTCACCACCCTCGATGGTTGGGCCGCTTTGGAGTACGCGGGCATCCCCTCGGTGGAGTGGTCTGTGGCCATGCAACTGTATCCAACAGCCACTACCACTCTGAGGGGTGACCTCACGGGCCTGTAAGTATTCGTCAGGCCTAACTGGCAATGCTTACAGAGCCTGTGGGGAGGCGGCTTCTGCACTCCACGCCATGGCGTTACTGCAGGTCCACCAGGCCAAAGCCCTGAAAGACCTGCACGAGGGTGGCCACGACCTGGCGGTCCTACATGAACTGCATGCTGCAACAGACCTCGCGCTTCGAGCGACGAAGGTGACTGCACAGTCTCTGGGTCATGCGATGTCGACGCTAGTGGTCCAGGAGCGCCATCTCTGGCTGTGTCTGGCTGATATGAAGGAGCAGGAGAAGGTACAGTTCCTAAATGCTCCCGACCGGCCTTTTCGGCAATGCTGTCGAGAGCTTTGCCCAGCAGTTCTCGGCAGCATAGAAGGAAACTGAGGCGATCGAACACATCATGCGCTGGAGGAAACCTGCTGCTTCCACCCTGGTGCAGCCCCTCAGCCTGCTCATTGCCGTGCGCGCCCCCTCTGCGGCTGGTCGCAGGCAGGATGTCCAGGCCCCCGCCAAATCTGGCAGCAAGCGCAAGTGCAAGAGGCCCTGAGACCGGCAACCCAGAGATGGTGGAGACTGCTCGTCGGGAGATGGTGACTGCACCACTCCCTCCCCCGGAAGAGGGCCGGGTGGAGAATCTTTTGTTTCATTTTGTTCTGCCGCTGGCCCAGCAGCCAGCGGTACTCAAAACATCAATAAAGAGCGGTCTCCTCAGTCACTGGGTCTCAAGAGGAGGATCGCTTCCCTCCTCCTCTCTCGCCAGCAGGTAGCGGGTGGTTGCCCAAGAGCACCCCTCCTGCCGTTCGTGGAACCAGGTAAGGACGGTATCACTCGACTCCCCGCTACAAGTCGTCACACGCCGGGCTGTCACAAGCCTCAAGCTGGGTTCCTGTGTTTCCTCCCACACAAGGAGGAATCAGGTGAGTGTTACACTGCACACCCAGACCCCGCCCCCCGCCGTCACAGGCCAGGCCGGGTCCCTGTGTTCCACCTCGCTGCCCCACTGCGGGTACGTCAGTGGCCCCGCTGGTCCCGCTGGTATGGTCTCTCAGAGCCTCGCTAGCGCTCCCCAGTCCGTCTCAGTGGCTCCTGCGGATCATCAGACTCGGCTACCCAATTCAGTTAGCCCAACGTCCCCCCAAGTTCAGGGGCATCTGGCTCACTTCAGTCAAGGCCGTCGATTTCAGTCAAGGCCGTCGATGCCCCTGTCTTGCATGCGGAAATTGCAGTCCTGCTGGCGATGGACGCGATAGAGCCGGTCCCTCCACCCGATATGAGGTCGGGGTTTTACAGCCCTTACTTCATTGTACCCAAGAAAAGCAGTGGGTTACGACCGATTTTGGATCTGCGACTTTTGAACCGGGCACTTCACAAGATGCCGTTCAAGATGTTGACGCAGAAACGCATTTTTGGGTGCGTCCGATTGGTTTGCAGCGATCGACCTGAAGGATGCGTACTTTCATGTCTCGATTCTCCTGCGACACAGGCCATTCCTATGATTCGCGTTCGAGGGTCGGGCATATCAGTACAAGGTCCTGCCCTTCGGGCTGTCCCTTTCGCCTCGCGTCTTCACCAAAGTCGCAGAGGTGGCCCTTGTTCCCCTGAGAGAACGGGGTGTGCGCATCCTCAACTACCTCGACGACTGGCTCATACTTGCACAGTCTTGAGAGCAGTTGTGCGCACACAGGGACCTGGTGCTCAGGCACCTCAGCCAGTTGGGCCTTCGGGTCAATTGGGAAAAGAGCAAACTCGTGCCAATGCAGAATATCTCTTTTCTCGGCATGGAGTTGGATTCGGTCAACCAGACAGCATGCCTCACCCAGGAATGTGCTCAGTCGGTGCTGAACTGCCTCAAGACTTTATCAGGCAGGACAGCGGTCCCACTGAAACTCTTTCAGTGGCTCCTGGGGCATATGGCTGCAGCTGCGGCCGTAGTTCCACTCGGTCTGCTCCATATGAGACCGCTTCAGCACTGGCTCCATGGCCGAATCCCGAGGTGGGCGTGGAAACGCGGTACTCACCGGGTTCAGATTACACTGGCCTGCCGCAAGACCTTCAGCCCATGGTCAGATCCCTCGTTCTTTTGGGCAGGAGTGCCCCTGGAGCAGGTATCCAGGCATGCTGTGGTATTCATGGATGCCTCAGCCTCCGGCTGGAGAGCCACGTACAACGGGCACACAGTTGGCATATAAAGTGCCTCGAGCTGCTGGCAATACGCCTTGCCTTGAGCCACCTCAGAGGGTGCCTTCAGGGCAAGGACGTTCTGGTCTGTATGGACAACACTGCGACCGTTGCGTATATCAACCGTCGCATGTCGCAACTCGCCTGCCACCTCCTCCTGTGGAGTCTGAAGCATCTGAGGTCCCTTCGTGCCATCCACATCCCAGGAGTGTTCAATCAGGCGGCTGACGAGTTGTCTCGAGCGGCACTTCCTGGGGAGTGGAGACTCCATCCCCAGGCGGTCCAGCTGATTTGGAGTCGGTTCGGAGTTGCTCAGGTAGACCTGTTTGCATCTCCATAAACCACCCAATGCCAGTGGTTCTACTCCCTGTCCGAGGCGATGCTCGGCACGGATGCACTGGCACACAGCTGGCCCCAGGGCCTGCGCAAATATGCGTTCCCCCCAGTGAGCCTGCTCCTGTTAGTGGCTCCATATTGGCCCAACAGGACCTGGTTCCCGGAACTCATGCTCCTTGCGACAGCCCCTCCCTGGCCGATTCCTCTAAGGAAGGATCTGCTTTCTCAGAGACGGGGCACCCTCTGGCACCCGCGTCCAGATTTGTGGAAACTCCATGTGTGGTTCCTGGATGGGACGCGTAGGTTCTAGGTGACCTGCCCCAGAAGGTAGCTCTCACTATCGCTTCAGCACAAGCACTGTCCATAAGACGGGCCTATGCGCTGAAGTGGAACATGTTCGTCGAATGGTGTTCCTCTCGCCATGAGGATTCCCGGAGATGTTCGATCAGAGCCGTGCTTTCCTTTTTGCAACAAGGGTTGGAGTGTAGGCTGTCCCCCTCCACCCTTAAGGTGTACGTTGCTGCTACTTCCGCCCACCACGACCCCATAGAGGGGAGGTCGGTGGGGAAGCGCTATCTGGTCATCAGGTTTCTGAGGGGGGCCAGAAGGTTAAATCCTCCTAGGCCTCCCTCCCTACTCTCTTGGGATTTGGCATTGGTGCTAAGAGGCCTACAAACTGCCCCCTTTGAGCCGCTGCAGTCAGTCGAGTTCAAGTTTCTCTCTATGAAAACCCTACTCCTGACTGCGTTGGCCTCGATCAAGAGGGTGGGGGAACTGCAGGCATTTTCGGTCGACGTGTCATGCCTTGAGTTTGGGCCGGCTGACTCCAGTGCAACACTGAGGCCCCGGCCCGGCTATGTGCCCAAGGTTCCTATCACTCCCTTCAGGGACCAGGTAGTGGACCTGCAAGCGCTGCCCATGGAGGAGGCAGACCCAGCCCTAGCTTTGCTTTGTCCTGTACACGTACTGCATCAGTACGTGAAAAGAACTCCGAGCTTCAGGACCTCAGAACAGCTCTTTGTCTGTTACGGAGGACAGCAGAAGGGGAAGGCTGTCTCCAAGCAGAGGATGGCCCACTGGATAGTGGATGCCATCACCTTGGCCTACGAAGCACAAGGTGTGCCCTGCCCGCTCAGGTTGCGTGCTCACTCCACTAGGGGTGTCGCATCATCCTGGGCGCTGGCTCGTGGTGCCTCGCTAGCAGACATCTGTAGATCTGCGGGTTGGGCGACTCCCAACACGTTCACTAGGTTTTATAGCCTATGTGTCGAACCGGTTTCCTCCTGTGTTCTCACCTCAAACGGGTAGTGGCACTGATAGGCCCTGCTCAGAGTTGGCTTGCGGCGTTCTTTCGCCCAATTCTCCAGAGAGTTCCTTAACCAGGCAAACCCTGTCGAGTCCTCCAATTCTTGAAATCTGGTGTGAGGCTAGTGCCCATATGAGAGACCCTGCTGGGATCCCATATGTGTATTCCACGGTATGCTTATTAGAGCCGTGTTTCCTCTGGCAGACCACGTTCTGCCGTCTCTAATGATGCAGCCTAAGCCATCTAAGAGACTTCCATGTGCAATAGGGCCCTACGGGGTTACTTCACATGTCTAAATGTCACTTAACCCCCTCTGGGAGGAGGTGACTCCGCAATGTGCCTCTTCCAAGCAGAAGGGCACGCTTCTCAGTGTTATCCTAGTCCTATTGTTTGGGTTGCTCAAGGAACAACAGTAGTTGACCTTCTCTGTGTAGAGCCCGGTCCTATCGTCTGCCTTATAGGAAGGATCAGGAGGTCTACACAGGGCACTGGAAGGGGCAGCTCCTGTGGCGCTTTGGTAGGGATCCCAATTTCGGCGGTCATTCGACGTGACTCGGAGTGACCGACTGAAAGGGGAACGTCTCGGTTACGTATGTAACCCTCGTTCCCTGAAGGAGGGAACGGAGACGTCACGTCCCGTCGCCACAGTCGCTGTACCACCGCTGAGCTGCCGGGTCACCGGCTTGGCTCCTCAGCGAAAGCATGAATTAATGCGGTGCACCGGCTGCCTCTTATACTCACGCTGTGATCAGCGGCAGCTGGATGCAATAATAGCATGCTAATGTCCATTGGCTCGTTTATTTAGACTCAAAGTGGATTGGTCTCTCTGGCGAGATCCAAATTTGACGTCTCCATTCCCTCCTTCAGGGAACGAGGGTTACATACGTAACCGAGACGTTATTCACACTACCTTTACACAAGGGATTAGTCTTTATTTTGCATCAAAACGGTCTCATGATCATTCCCTCTGACATTTAAAATGATGTCCTGAAAATTTTGACTTCATGTTGGAAATGTATAACAACACATTGTGCTCATTCAAATATGTGGTTTGTGGTCATGTCCAGTAACTGCTCCATACTTCAACAACTGCATCTTTGCAAAGCTGTGTTCAGACTGAAATGATCTTGTTAAGACTGGAATATTTCAGAAGGATCTGAGGAGCAGCAGGTGCTACACACTGCAGAAAGTCAAGTCAAGTCACCTTTATTTATATAGTGCTTTTAACAATACAGATTTTGTCAAAGCAGCTTTACAGTATCACATAGGACAATAATGTGTCGGAAATGCAAAGGACAATAGTAAACACTCAATTTTCAGTTAAAGGCAGTTCATCATTGAATTCAGTGATGTCATCATCCAGCTCAGTTCAGTTCTAAAAGTATTTGTGCAATTAAGTCGACGATATCTCTGTAAATTATAAGTGTCCTCAACAGAGGCGACAGCAGCAAGGAACCAGAATGGAGAAAAAAACCTTGGGAGAAACCAGGATCAGTCGGGGGGCCAGTTCTCCTCTGGCCAGACGAACCAGCAGTTTGTGCTGAGGACTCATCTGGTTCCCAAGGTCTTGTCCCGATGGCCATCTAGGAGACAAGGTCTTCACTGGGGATCTGTCTCTGGGGCTCATCTAGTTGTCCTGATCTCCGCTGACATTCAGGGCTGTAGAGGTCATCTCTAGGTGCTGATCCACCATCTGGGCTGGATACGGACAGGATCCGGTTGACTGCAGTGACCATCTGATCTGGATACAGACTGGATCTGGTGGCTACGGTGACCTCGGAATAAGAAAGAAACAGGCTAATATTAGCGTAGATGCCATTCTTCTTACGATGTAACAAGTACATTGTGTGTTATGAGAAGTGTTACTGGTTCCGGTTGATCTAATTAATGCAGCCTAACAATCCTTTAATGGATTTGAATAATAGAAATGTGTTAGCATGTAATGTGTAAACCAGGTTAAAGAGATTGGTTTTTAATCTAGATTTAAAAACCAAAAATCTAGATTTAAAAATCTAATCTAGATTTAAAAACCACAGAGGTGTGTCTGCCTCCTGAACAGTGTTAGGCAGATTATTTCAGAGTTTGGGCACTAAATAGGAAAAGGATCTGCCGCCCACAGTTGAGTTTGATATTCTAGGTATTATCAAATTGCCAGAGTTCTGAGAACGCATTGGACGTGGAGGACTATAATGCGATAAGAGCTCGCTCAAGTACTGAGGTGCTAAACCATTCAGGGCTTTATAACTAATTAGCAAGATTTTAAAATCTATACGAAGTTTAATAGGGAGCCAGTGCAGTGTTGACAGAACCGGGCTAACATGGTCATACTTCCTGGTTCTAGTAAGAACTCTAGCTGCTGCATTTTTAACCAGCTGGAGTTTGTTTATTAAACATGCAGAACAACCACCCAATAAAGCATTGCAATAATCTACCCTGATTCTAATCGAGAAAATTCTAATCACTGATTGCGTCAAATACGTTCTTGGGTACTCTCCAAAATGGTGGAAGACGTAACTCGGGGGAGAAGAATTGTTGAGTAAATTAAGTTAATTTTGTTTTCTTTGCGCAAAAAAGTATCTCGTAGCATCGCAAAACTGAAGTTGAGCCACTGATGTCACATGAACTGTTTTACTGATGTATTTACTAGTTTCTGGACCTGGGAACATTTCAGTTGCATTGCTGTCTATGGAGGGTCAGATAGCTCTCCGATTTAATCAAAAATATCTTAATTTGTGTTCCAAAGATGAACGAAGGTCTTACGGATTTGGAACGACATGAGGGTGAGTAATTAATGACATAATTTTCATTTTGAGGTGAACTAACCCTTTAATAAAGACGCAGTAAGCGGTGCGTGGAAATAAACGTGCCTGTATAGAACACGAAAGTGCGTTAACTTGAAGCTGTTGAAGTCAGCGGACACAACATTAAATATCATCTGCAGAATGTTTTGCTTCCCTTTTACCTGACATGATCTGTCATTAACGCTGCAGGAAACAATTGGATAAATCGGCATAACATTAGTTTTATTCTTGTGCATACACTAAAACACAGACAGTCCGTTGGTGGAAGAATGTGAACGTACTTCTTATGTTCATGCGGAAGGAATAAAACCATAAAACAATCTTGCATGCTTCAACTCTCAATGCACTGCACAAATGTTAATGTAAAATGCAATTAAATGTTTTGGCGGTTTGATGGTCTCACTGTACTGATTTATATGTGACGTATGAATTGAAATTATTTTAATACATTTTGTTACTTTTCATATAGTTTACGTCTCTGAATTTATTTAACATTTTAACTTTTTGTGTAGTTTTGAGGGCTAGTCAGGATAATTTTAATAATTCGCTAAATAATTCATAATATTTTGACAGCCCAAAGAGCTGCAGTCCACATTTCCAAGTGCAATGTTGTCATTGTCCGTACGGGACATTAAAGAACCATTAATGGAAAAAAAGTGTGTTGGTACAGGTGCTTTGGAGTGTATTGTGAATATACTAAATAAACCTTCTGATCAAGTTCGTGAATTTCTTTCACCATTTCAAATCCATGACTATATGTTGTTTACATATCTTTACTTTTGTAACTACTTTCTGTATGTGACCATGGACCACAAAACCAGTCATAAGGGTCAATTGTTTTTTTTAAATAAGCTTTCCATTGATGTATGGTTTGTTAGGATAGGACAATATTTGGCCAAGATACAACTATTTGAAAATCTGGAATCTGAGGGTGCAAAATAATCTAAATATTGAGAAAATCGCCTTTAAAGTTGTCCGAATGAAGTCCTTAGCAATGCATATTACTAATCAAAATTAAGTTTATATATATTCACGGTAGGAAATTTACAAAATATCTCCATGGAACATGATCCCAAAAAGAAAGTCTTTAAAAAAAAAAAAAAAAAAAAACAGCATCATCTTAAAATAATTTCATCATTCTAAGATTTGAAATACATGGTGAGACTTGTGTCTTTAGCTGTAATGAGTTTCTAGACTCTAAAGGTTTCTTCTGAAAAATGTGCCAAACCTGCAACACAGATTCCCAATAGTGTGCACTCTACCGAGTTCAGATGTTTAGCAAAAGTACAGCAAAACCGATTGTTGGTGAATTTCACAGGTCGTGAAAGTTAGGTGAGAAGAGACTGACTTATCAAGCCCCCTTCACTGAACATACTTAAGCCTATATTTAGGCCGATATTAAAATCACATTATTACAATACTTAAGACACTTTTAAGGGGTGAAGGAACAAACAAATATCAATACACAGACTGTGATATTGTCTCTTGTGCCATAGATTTAGGTGAGAACTCATACAGTGGCCTTTTTTACTTAAATGATATGACAACATACAATACAAACAATCCCCACAGACATACATTACATGGCTTTCATATAGCTTCAGGATCATAAGATGAGTTGTTTCATTCATCTCTTATTGACACTAATTGTTGAGATGAGTGAGCATGGACATGTCATTGTGGTTATGAAGTGGCGTCCTCTTTCAAAGGTTTCGTCCAGTTTGTTTATATGGGTATATATGTGTGAAAATCACTTTTAACAAGTTTCAAACATGTTGTAGATGGAATTAAGAACCTAGCCAGTGTACTTTCTTAAAGATGAATATATATATTTCATCCTTCCCCAAATGCATTTGTAAAAAGTATAGTATTTTACAAATGAATTTGTAGTGCACTTAGTTTGCGCTTGATGAAAGCATGAAATAACTACATTTAGAATATATTTTTAGTTAGTAAAGACACGTCAGTCTATTTTTAGTATGCTTATCATGAAATAAATATATTTTAAATCCAATTAAGTATATTTATTTTTCACTAGGGAATGCACTTCCACTAATGCCAACAAAGTTTTCTAGTCTATTCAAAAGAATGTTGTGGTCGATAGTGTCGAACGCAGCGTTAAGATCCAGTAGAACTAATAGAGAGATACAACCACAGTTAGATGATAAGAGCAGGTCATTTGTAACTCTAATGAGAGCAGTCTCAGTACTATGATATGGTCTAAATCCTGACTGGAAATCCTCACAGATACCTTTTTTTCTCTAAGAAGGAATATGAGGCTTGACTGACCTGAGCACATTTTACTCATATTTGTTAGTTCTTCTGGTTGTTTTATGCAAAATAGTTCCTTCTACATAACTTCCTCCAGTCTCTTCATGAAATGCTTGATTTTCGAACTCCAAGCATTCTTTGTTGATATGCGAACAGTTATGTGTTGATTAATGTGAGAATCATCTATAAAATATATTTTATTTGAATTTTAATTAAAATTTTCGGTAACACTTTATTTTAGGGTCTCTTAACTAGTTGCTTATTAGCATGCATATTACTAGAATATTAGTCAGTTATTAGAACTAATTAAACACATATTAATGCCTTATTCTACATGACATTATTCTACATCCCTAATCCTACCCAATACCTAAACTTAACAACTACCTTATTAACTATTAATAAGCAGCAATTTAGGAATTAATTGAGGGAAAAGTCGTAGTTAATAGTGAATAAGTGTTCCCTATTCTAAAGTGTTACCAGATTTTAATTTTATTAACTCCCATCATAGTTCTCTTAAAAAGATGTTCATCAGAGAACAGGTTGACTGTTGAATTATTCTGACTTCACAAAGAGTTGCAGAAATGCTAAAACAAAATGTCATTTCTTATGTAGTTCACAGAACATGTAACATACTGAAGGTTTTCTCAGGGCTTGTGTAGTCCAAGTGACATTTTAAACAGTCTAAACAATTTTGACAAATGGTTTTAACAGGCTATTTTCAGAGATTACTGTTATATAAATCCTTTTTGTGTGTACGTGTGTAAAAACTCTTTTTTTTCCCCTTTATTTTTGTGTTTGTTGTGGTAGTAAAGCTGAGTTCCAGTAGTGTTAGCATGGTCGCGTGTGAATCCCTGTACAGCCGCTGGTGTGTTCTGTGAGACATGTGAGTGGACAGGAGCAGTACAGTGGAAAACAGCATGGATTTATACACACTGCATTGATCTTCAGTCTTACCATATTTCAGAGTTATGTAGTCAATGGCACACATGTAATGATCGCCGGAACTGTACTAATATAAAGCCTGAGTGCTGGGCTAGAACAAACTAGTCTCTGCTCCTCTTATCCAAACCTCTGTGAGCAGTTAATTTATTAAAAATTAAAACTGCTACTTTACAGATTTTGTTTGCCTTGGTTTATGATTAAAATTACACAAGCATAAACTCAAACCAGACCCCTTTACAATATAAAAGCTTACTTTACTACCCCCAGGCAGCTATTTTTTATTCATGCAAACACAGCTGTAAAACAGTTTATCAAGGTTACACATAGCAGATCAAATCAGCAATAAAATGATAATTTGACAGTACAACAATGGTATTACAAATTTCTTCCTTTTTCTTTTTTGTGCTCGAAATACTTAAACACTTTTTGTGCATGTACGTTGTGGAGTAAAAAACACAACCCAATGCCTCTGTTAAAAGTTTTTGTTGTTGTTGTTTTAGCTGAAATGCACAAAGCCTCTAAAGGGACATGACTTGTTCATTGCCTTGGGGCAACATTGTGCAGTTAGACCACTTTTGTTAAGCCAATATCATGCTATAGGGTGGAAATGTGTTCAGATGCATAATCAGGAATATGATGCATTCATGTCCTCCTGGGCAGTTTTTACAAGCACAGAAAACTCAAAGAATGTGCATTATTATTATTATTATTATTATTATTATTATTATTATTATGCCACAGAGAATTTTGTCACTCAAGCATATCACCTCATAAACTGATTAAATGAGTAGTGTTTTCTGGCAAAATTAATCAATCTTCTTCATTAACAGTACGCATAATGCGCACGCGCACTGTCACGGTGCACACACGAGGGAAGCGAGGTGACGAGGAATAACTCAAAATACAGTCTTTAATGAAATCCAAAACAGGCAAGGCAAGGCAAGGCAAGGCAAGGCAAGGCAGGATAGACACACAGCAACACCAGGGGTAACGAGTAGACCAGACGAAACTGAATAGAACAGGCAGGAACTAAATACAAATAACAATTAACACACACACCTGAAGGAAATCATATACAATCAAACTAGACAAGGACAGGAACAGGAAGGACCAAATAAGGGCATGGAGGGAAACACATGACACACACGACATACATGACTGTGACGCACACGCGCACACACACACACACACACACACACACATTGGGCTTCCATGTTTTATGGGGATATTCCATAGACTTAATGATTTTTATTCTGTACAAACTGTAAACTTCATGCTCTTATAGATTTTCAAAAAAAATCCTTCTGTGTGATTTATAAGCTTGTTTCCTCATGGGGACCAAACATGGCCCTGCAAGGACAAAATTTACGGGTATTACTGGCAGGGTCGCCCTTAGCTGACGCGGGGCCTGGTGTGAGGTAGAGAGAGGAGCCCCCTCGGTCCATTCACGATCGTGTTCCAGGGGGGTGTTAGGGTCCCCTCGGTCTGTTCGCTGCGGGGCCCCCTTAGTGCGGGGCCCGGTGCAAGCCCACCAGTTGCACCGCCCAAAGGACGGCCCTGAGTACTAGTGTTACTATCCTTGTGCGGTTCCCATAATGTAGGGAGTATACTCTCTCTCTCTCTCTCTCTCTCTCTCTCTCTCTCTCTGTCACACACACACACACACACACACACACACACACACACAGTCATTTGGATGTTGGTTTATATGTTTATGTGAAACGCGAGAAACATATACATATGTGTTTATATGTATTTATATGTGTTATTTGTAATTAGTAATAGTTTTTATTTATTAATTGATTTGATTTATTTGTTTATTTTTTGATATTTGTGATTAGTTGGAACCAGTTGTGTTTGATACTTGTCAAAAAAAAAAAATAAAAAAAATAAAATAATAATAATAATAATAATAATAAAAAATAAATAAAAAATAATGCTCATATTGCTTGTTTTCCATATTCCACTTATATAGAAAACCTTGGTGTTTCATTACCCTCATAATTGCCCTGAGTAAACAAACCAATATCTGGTTCGGGGGTGGGGGTGTGACACATTTTATGGTGGATATATTATCATGGACACCCAAGCTCCCAAAAAATGAAATATTTTTTTCCAACCAAAATAAAAATTCATGCCATAGGGTTAATCAGCTTTTCACCATTTTACAACAAAAGACAAATGACAGACTAAAAGTCATAATAACATGTTTCCTCCCAGTATTAGTAGTCATTTATCCTATATACTGTAGATTGCTGAATAAAAATTCATTCATTACATTGGTCATTAAGTGTAGTTAAAACATTTGTTGCAGTTGTTCTCATTTGCTGGAGGTGCAAACAAATTGAAGTGTAATTTGACTGCTAATGGGATGAATGAATTTGTATCCAAAGGTCACAAGCAGTTAAAAGGGGGCTTTTGACATCAGTGAGCTCCTTCAAATCAAGAGACGCTCTCTCAAACCTGCAGATTTTAAAGTGAAGTCCCTAGCAATGGCCAAAGCTTATGGCTTTATTTTTGTCAGCCCTTGAGATTATGAGGTAAGAGTTGACCCCCACTCATGCAGACACAGCATGTGTTGCTAATTGCTGTGAACAGGTGTTGTGGGAAGCTGTGCTGTCACTGCAATGACAGGCCATGACAGTGTCCAGGTGGCACCGCAGCTATCCAGAAAAATGACACATTCACAAATCATGGACACTCTCAATTCCATTCACATTTCATTAAGAGATTTTCTATGTTCTTTGCTATTCAAATACTGTCACATCACCTTTTGCAATATACATACTGTAAAAGTGATGACCTGCAACTGTTACCTTAAAGAGCTGTTTTCTCGTTATTTAATCTATAATGTAGTTTTGTTGCTATTAATTAATGTGTTTAGGTTGAGTCAGCAATCTTAAATAATATTTTTGACTTGAATAAAATCTGTAAACTTAGATGTTTCCATATTTCGAAACCAACAAAGAGGACACTTACGAACAAACAAATGCACAAAGAGAAAGCAAAGCCATAGACACATATCCCATAAAATCTCTCACAACTTCAGTGCAATATAAAGTTTAATTCAAATAATAATTTTGATTAACTTTTTGATGATAATGCCAATGAAAGAAAGAATATGGTAATACTTTATTTTAAGGTGTCCTTGTTACACATTACATGCTCTTACTATTATAATAACAATAAATTATGCATAATTACATGCATGTAAACCTAAGCCAAACCCTAATCCTAACCCTAACCATATTGTAAGTACATGTAGTTAATTAATATTACTCAGTACAAGGACACCTTAAAATAAAGTGTAACCTAGACTATTAAAATGAATATGGAGCAAAAAAAAAAAAAAAAAAAAAAAAGTGTATCCAATAATAAAGAAGTAATTGGGAAAGTTAAAATATATATTTTTTCTTTAACAATAATATATTAACTAATCAAGACAGACCTGTAAATTGCCAATACGTGCACACTTTTATGCTTGATAAACATTTATTTTCACAACCATGGGCATTAATGGGGAGTTGGTCCAACACTGAAAAATGATAACCTAAAAATAGTAATATCTGTAGGAACTGATTTTATTCAAATCAAAAATAATATTTAAGATTACTGAATCAACCTAAATACATCACTTTACACCAAAAGAATAAATTCTGTATGGATTTTTATTAGGTAGAAATAACTCATTACACCGATCAGACATAACATTATGACCACCTTCCTAATATTCTGTTGGTCCTCCTTTTGCTGCCAAAACAGCCCTGACCCATTGAGGCATGGACTCCACTAGACCCCTGAAGGTGTGCTGTGATATCTGGCACCAAGATGTTAGCAGCAGATCCTTTAAGTCCTATAAGTTGCAACAGTGTCATTGTTCAGATCAAGTCACTTTAGAGGTGGTTCAGTTCAGATCAATAATGGTGTGAATTTCATCGAATTTTGAAATGAGTAAATCATTACTTTATGGACCTGACTTTGTGTACAGGGCATTGTCTTGCCAAAACAAAAAAAGGTCCCATTGTAATAAAATATGTTTCCCTAAAGAGATTGCATGGCTGTATGCTTGATGCACCTGCTAATAATGGGAGTAACTGAATCTGTCAAACCCTCAGACCGAGAACAGCCCTTCTTCCACTCCCCTACAGACACGTTAATAACCTTCTCTTTTTTGTGTATAAAAGCCTCCTCAGTCACCATCAAGACTCAAAGAGAGATGTAGAGCCAGGTCTGCATGTGGAATACTCAGCGTTCAAGAGCAGACAGCAATGCAACATCTTCACTGTACAAGACACAATGAAGCACCATCACATACTCACTGCCAAATCACATCAGCGTCCATATGGCCTCCATGAGCTCTTCTGTTTGCCACACTAGAGCATCTAAAGCACAACCACCTGTCTTGATGAAATAAAGGTCACACTTTATTTTGAGGTCCAATTACCACTATTAACTATTATTAACTATGAATTTTGCCTCAATAAACTCTTAATTTGCTGTGTATTAATAGCTAGTCAGGTAGTTGAGGCACACACACGCACTCAGACCACCCAACCCCCCCTCCCCCCTCCTACTGTCTCATCAGCTGTGGTACACAAAGCGCTGAGGAAGATCAACCCCCGCAAGGCAGCAGGGCCAGACAACATCCCTGGGCTTCTTAAACAGGTCAAAATTTATTTAAACTTTCAAATTTACATGAAAGGAATGGCATAAAACAGTGTATTTAGTAATACTTTGAATTCCAAAATAAATTGGACATGAAATTTAATAAAATTACATTTCTTGAAACATATATTACCATGCATAACTTTAAAACCAGAAGTTAACCAACATGGTCATAATTTAACAGTTCTAAAAACCACAAAGACTGATGAATTTTCACCATTTCATGAACAGTCCAACATGCCCAAACAACAAGGCCCCAAGTGAGTCCAACAAAACTTCAGATCAAAAAAAAGGAGAACAGGTAAGCTCCAGATGCTGTTCCATCCCAGGATGCAAAGGGTGGCTAGAAATATTGTAAAAGAACAAAGAGGACAATATATAAGACATATTACAAAACATAATAATACAGTCAGAAACAGAGGGATGACAGGTACAGTCAAATAAAGATAGAGAGTAATAAATGGGGAGAAAAAAAAGATCTTGGGGTGTGTGTGTGTACTTACATTTCAGAAATTCCACTGAAAATCCTTCACTTTGCAAAGAGTGGCAACGTGGGTTCACTTCAACCTGTTTCTACGGCACCATTTGCCCTTTTGTTTTTCGATACTTTCAAATTCTTTGTTCTTCTCTCTGGATTAATACCAACAAAGCACCTAAAGGGTCAGACAGACAATATGTAATTCACATTGGTTTTAGGTTTTGAAGCATGCAATCATGTTTTTGAAATCTGAAACACACACACACACACACAAGATTTTTAATGTTTTTTTTAAATTATTCTCTTCTGCTCATCAAGCCTGCATATTTGATCCAAAATACAGCAAAAGCAGTAATATAGTGAAATATTTTTTTACTATTTATAATAACTGCTTTCTATTTGAATATATTTTAAAATGTAATTTATTCCTGTGATTTCAAAGCTGAATTTTAGCATCATTACTCCAGTCAGATGATCCTTCAAAAACTATTCTAATATTCTGATTTGCTGCTCAAAAAACATGTATTATTATTATTATTATTATTATTATTATGTTGAACACAGCTGAGCAGAATTTTTTTAGGTTTCTTTAATGAATAGAAAGTTCAGAAAAACAGCATTTATCTGAAATAGAAGTATTTTTTGTAACATGTCTTTATCATCAGTTTTGATCAATTTAATGCATCCATGCTAAATAAAAGTATTAATTTCTTTAATTTCATAATTTAATAATGATATATAATGATTTAAATATACTGACCCCAAGCTTTTGCATAGTATAGCTTATTATTTCATATAAATGCTGATCTTTGGATCTTTATTAATCTAAGAATCCTAAAAAAATGTACTCAACTGTTTTAAATATTGATAATAATAATAAAAATGTTTCTTGAACAGCAAATCAGAATATTATAATGATTTCTGAAGTATCGTGTGACACTGAAGACTGGAGTAATGATGCTGAAAATTTTGCTTTGATTACAGGAATAAATTACATTTTAAAATATATTCAAATAGAAAGCAGTTATTTTAAATAGTAAAAATATTTCACAATATTACTGCTTTTGCTGTATTTTGGATCAAAACACTGAAGACTTGTGAGCAGAAGAGAATTATTTAAAAAAAAAAAAAAAAAACCATAAAAAATCTTACTGTCCAAAAAATTTTGACTGGTAGTACGCTATATATATATATATACACAGTGTATATGTTACTGATACTGTTAGAATTCAACTATTTCCTTTGAATGTCCAAGGCACCGGTTGTCTCCTCGTGGTACTCCAGACTGAATATGAAATATGCTGCGAACAGAGTGGCAAGGCAGGAAACTAGGCTGGATTAACTCATTAAACCAAAATTTAAAAGAGGCATTACAAACAAACAAACAATACGCAAATTAGCAAAGGACCTGTATACACATCTCGCTGGTTAGGTTAGCAGCACCGTTCAGAATTTACACGGCACACACATCCTCCGTGAGCGGGCTGACCGCCAGACTTTAGCGCGTATTTTCATTTCTGCGCCCGTGTTATGATGAATGGCCTATGCAATTTTGATTTACACCATAAAATCAACACGCTGATCAAAACGTGGTTAACTTACCGTGAATCACAACAGTTGTCACTAAAGCATGCAATTCTTAAGGTAGGAACCCAGAGATTTTCTGCCCATAGCCGCTATAAGGCCGGTAATGTGTGAAATCCTACCGTGCCCGCGCTCCCGAAACCCCGCGCAAGTCTCATTCGCGCTCCGCGGGCGGAGGATGCTGAATCCGGGGATACCAATATGAACCGCGAATGTAGATACCTTCATATAGTACTACAGTTACCAAACATAAAAAAAAAAAACTGAAACAAGTCACTTACCAGTTGTGAATCGCTCCTCTTCCCGCTCCCGAATGTCGACCGTTAAAGATCCCGTAGATTTGAAATTTACAGTAATATGCTGTACATTTGCGTCAAACGTCACACGACCACAGAATGCATTGCAGTTTACAGAAATATGTTGTATTATTAGAAAAACAGTCCGCTGCTGTAAAATATTGCTGTGTTTTTTACAGCAATTTGTTACAGTGTGCCAGACACTTTGGCCCCCTGCAGTATGCATACCAGACCAACAGGTCCAACTCAGACGCCATTGCTGCTGCTCTCCATATTTCCCTCTCTCACCTGGAAGATAAGGACACCTACATCAGGATGCTCTTCATCGACTACAGTTCCGCCTTCAACACGGTCATCCCCCATAAACTCACCCACAAACTGTTTGCACTTGGACTACACCCCACACTCTGTGACTGGCTCCTACACTTCCTGACTGGCAGACCGCAGTCTGTCAGGATTGGAAATATGACCTCAGACACCATCATAACAAACATTGGCATCCCACAGGGGTGTGTTCTCAGTACTCTACACACTGTTCACACATGATTGTGTCGCCTCCCACAAGGACAACATCATTGTGAAGTTCGCTGATGACACCACAGTGATAGGACGGATCACTGGTGGAGATGAAGCGGACTACAGGAGGGAGGTGGCCAGTCTTGTGACATGGTGTGAGGACAACAACCTCACCCTCAACACCCTCAGGACCTCACCTGGACACTCAACACCACCCTGCTGGTTAAGAAAGCACAACAGTGGCTGTACTTCCTAAGGAGGCTGAGGAAGTTTGGCATGTCACCTAAGATCCTCAGCAACTTCTACAGCTGTGTTGTTGAGAGCGTCTTGACCAGCTGTATCACCGTGTGGTATGGCAGCACTACAGTGAGGGACCGCACACATCTGCAGAGAGTGGTGAAGACTGCGGAGAAGATCATCAGGACTCCACTGCCCTCTCTGCAGGCCATTTACCATCGCAGTACACAGGAGAGCTGCCTCCATCATCAAGGACCCCACCCACCCACAACACGGACTGTTCACACTCCTACCCTCAGGACGGAGGTACAGGAGTGTGAAATGCAGGACTTCCAGATTAAGGAACTCCTTCTTCCCCTCAGCCATTAGACTTTTAAACAGGTAGCCAGTGGACACAGACTAGTCTCACATATTTCATAGAATATGTGGACTGAACTGCTACAGCTCAATTTGCACATTTGTTAATGTTACTGCTGCTATTTCATATCAAGTATCTTCATCTTGATTTGCACATTGTTAATGTAAGCTGCTATTATTATTATGTAGTTGCACTCAATTTGCTACAGGCCACTGTACTACTGTTTGTACATAAGTCAATATTGCACACTCTCACACAGAGATATACTACATATTATTGCTACAAGTGGACACGTTAATATTGTTAATAATACGATAATATTAATATTGCACGTCACTATATTGTTGTTTTGCACAATCAGTATTGCACACTCACACGTACAGATGTGCATAGTCTATATTCCTATATACATAGTCTATTTCTACTCCTGCAACATAGCTGTACTTTATTATGTCTCTTCTTATATATGTGTATGTCTGTTTTATTTTTTACATAGTTTGCACTTGTCTTGGCATTCAATATGGACAGCAAAGAAAGAATTTCATTGTACAGGGAAACTTGTTTTTCCTCACTGTGCACATTATAATAAACGCTTTGAATCTTTGAAAAGGTCAAATATTTTCAGATCTGTCAGGTGTTCTAACAATTTTGGCCACCACTGTAATTATTATACAGCCAGCATATGCAGTATGTGTAACTAGGACACTGTTAAATAAATTGTTACCAAAAAATTACTTTGGATGTGGAATAAAAACAACCTGATCGATTCTCAAAGCATTTTTGTATCTATTTGCACATTAGTGGTTCAGTGATGTTAACAATGCACAGCAATATATTTTATGAATATCAGTCTACAGTAATAAATCTTTAATCGCTAAAATTATTTAATGAGTTAAAATTTCATGAAGGCCTTTGACTATCACAGGTTATTGTAAAGCTAAATATAATAATCTATAAATTTTAGATATGTATTATTTAAGTTAGCAATTACAGTTACCAACGTTCTTTTATAGTTAAAAGTTAATCATTAGTCATTGAAAACCAGTTGACTGACACAAAAATCAGAGCATTTTGGGATGAGAGGTTACGACCTTGAATAAAAGTCAATAAAGACAGACCATCATCATCATCATCTGGTGAGATAACTCATTACCAAACACTCCAGTTCTGAAAGTACAGCACGTCCCAATTTAAAGACTAACCAGAGACAAAAATAGCACTGGCAAGTTCGGAGGTTTGCTCTCTGTTCTGACCTGAATTTAACTGACCACTAAAAACATTTACTGCAAACTCAATCAAAAGAGATGTTTGGAGGAAATCATTTATGCCTCAGAAGAATGTCTTTGTGTCATTTTAGCATGTTAAACTTCAGATGAACTGCAGTGTAAATGTAAATGTATGTGGGAGTCAGATCATTTGGCTCAGCTCAGAAATAAGAACCGACTCTTTTGACTCCCAAATGGCTCTTCATTTTGTACCATTTCTGGCTTTTATCATTCAGCCAAATTTAGCAATGTTTTGACCATTGTTTGACGTGTGCACAAATATAATTAAAATTATTCAAAATATTACTTTTCATTATTTGTGGTGTAAACCTTGCATCAAATGCACAAAAAAATAAAATAATAAAATAAATAAATAAATAAATAAAATAAAAAATTAAAGCAACACTATTACAGAACTTCAGTGAATTATCCAAAATACAAATCATTTGACAGAATTCATACTCAAATTGGAACACTGTGTGCCATATAACAAATAAAAACTACATTACAATGTGCAAAACAGCAGCATCCAACACTTCTAGTTGTATTGTTGTATCTGTTAACGCTGAAACTTTGTCACGTGTGTCACATGTGTGTGCAACCAATCGCGAACACCGGTAAAATCATCACACACGATTGGTCACAGGTCTGTACATGAAGTACTGGTGACCAACAAGCGGTCTATTGTTTCAATCATCCTAGTATACTGTCTTGTGTTATTATACCTTGTATTAATATACCTAAAAAAGAGAAAGGGCTCAGATAGGACTCATTTCGTTCATAGATCCGACTAGTTTTCAGGTTTTTTTGCGTTCAGAGGTAACTCAAAGACATTTCTCAATGAAATACCATACCATTTTACTAACAGACACACCAATCAAATGGTGTCAGTGGCATGAAATTATCCAGCATTCACTCATGTTGAACAAATAAAATGTCATACTCTCACCAAAAAATGAAGAAAGCCCAATACTATCATGCGCATCACCATTTTAAATAAATGGTCTCTCTCATAGCCATGCCAGCCAGTATGAAGGGGAACGTGGGCCAACGAATGCATAAATTAGTAGATACAAATTAAAAATTAATCTATCACTAAATACACCACCAAGGCCATTTACTATACACCACCTATGCTTTAGGATACTACTTTTACAATAGAGTTTTTCTCAGCAGAAACAAAATACACTGAGTCCCATTTATTCAAAGTGTCCATTAAATTAAAATTACAGACAGTCGAATGTATTAACCAGTACATCACAATCCAAAACACAGCAACAACTGACCCTGCAAAAGGAACATGCAGCACAGAAATTATTTATACACATCACACAAGTGGGAAAGAGCAGTATCTCATGTAAACTGAAATATAGATGGAGCAGTCATAATGAAGCAGAAAAGAGAGACAGATCTGCACTTACTGTCTAGAGACTCAGTGTTTTTAGATAAAAAAAAAAAAAAAAAAAAATTCATGCAGATGCTCCTAAAACCCAGTGACATGAGAGAGAGAATTAGATTAGCACCGCAGCTGTGGATGATTTACTTTATCTCTAACTGAGAGAAAATATTTCTTTAATTTTGTCTGTTTCACCTCAAAAAAGAAAATTACTTGGATAATGTTGTTATCTGTCTTGCCAGCAGCCTCACTACACAGTCTGGAGACAGAAGATAAAGTTTAACCACCTTTGAAACTATAAAATTATAAAATGATAGCAATATATTATGCTCTTCCCTGTTTAGGACGGTTAAATCAGACCTATAAACAGCATGTTGAGACGATCTGGGTACTGTAGCAGCCAAAGT